>CM019073.1:82161912-82515185 GCA_009667805.1 Leptobrachium leishanense | reverse complement strand
AACATGTTATGGGACGTCAGAGGAAGGCGATACATCGCGCAGATAACGTCCGAATTCCACAACACGGGGGGAAAAAAACCAGTAAAAATGTGTCTAAATAATAAAAAGGTCTGTTTACAAAATAAAATAATGATCTTTAACAGAAAAAAGATAGAATTTTTTCTCATCATATGTTTAAACCTGTCGAACTCAAACACCGAAAATCAAGTAATTTATGCCAATTTCGGTGTAATTTGGCGTTCTGTGATCAGACGAGGCGATGGATCCCTGTGGGAGGATTTCGATGCTGCTGATTTGGGGTGAAATGCACCATATTTCTGTTAATTCGCTCACGTTTGGCAAAAGTACAGCTTTGTGAATAGACGCGGTGCCCTGAATCTGCAGATCTGGTGAAATTCACCGTTTCGTACAAATCGGGGCCAATTCAGACGTTCGTGAATAACCCCTAGAGCAAACTCTGCCCCTCCCCCAGCTGTTCTGGACTACACCTCCCATGATTCTCTGGCTATTTATTCCATTCAAAGAATCCTGGGATTTGTAGGCAATAAACATCTGGGAGGAGGGGGGGGGAACGTTTGAGATTCCGGCCCGAGAGAGACAATACATGTGTGTGTGAAATTCACTTGGAAAGCCGGGCTTTAATGAGTGCCTGGCTGCGTGATTTCTTCCCCGAGACGTCCCTGGCAGAGGCTCATGGTGAGGGCATTGTGCTTGGCGCTGCACAATAGATTCCTGTAGTAACACTGTGCCTGGGGACGCTTACAGCGCCCCGCGGGACCGTTTGCAGCGCCCCGCGGGACTGTTTGCAGCGCCCCGCGGGACTGTTTGCAGCGCCCCGCGGGACTGTTTGCAGCGCCCCGCGGGACTGTTTGCAGCGCCCCGCGGGACTGTTTGCAGCGCCCCGCGGGACTGTTTGCAGCGCCCCGCGGGACTGTTTGCAGCGCCCCGCGGGACTGTTTGCAGCGCCCCGCGGGACTGTTTGCAGCGCCCCGCGGGACTGTTTGCAGCGCCCCGCGGGACTGTTTGCAGCGCCCCGCGGACGCTCTGGCCCTCCCTGGGACACCTCGATTTGCGCGCATGTGCAAGTATTGGAATGGGAAGTATTTCACTAAACTTAATCAGGGCGGTGCATGTCGGCGCTAAGGAGGGAGCGCAGCAGGGCAATCTGTCCCCTCTGCTCAGACCCCATTCCCCCCCCCCCACAACTCCAGATGTAAACGTTGTGATTTTATGTAAAAGCTTAGAATTTTTAAATAAAAAAAAAAAAGTGGTTTCTTCCATTTTACGCTTTGCTTTTGGGGGAATCCTGGGCGCATGGTTATTCCGTGTGTCCGATGTGTGGCACCGCAGTATACTCAGCACTGGCCTCTACGCTTATCCTCTGTTTATTGGGGTGACCCGCAAGCCGGGTGTGATTCATTCAGGTTCCCCTCAATTCTCTGCAGTTTCAGATTTGGGTTTTATTGTGACTCTTTCTGAATACGTAACTGTGTGTCCGACGCCCCCCCCCCCCCCCAGGTCGTTAGTTGTGTCGTTGGTGTAAAATCCTTTAACCCCTTAAGGACGGGAGTAATTTTACAACTCCGGCGGGGGGGGGGACGCCTGAAACTGACGTCATCGCGCCCCCGGCCGGAGGAGGAAACCCTGCCGATCTGACTCCGTGGGACTCAGATCAGCGAGGGAGCCGCCGGAGGAGGTGAGTATCTCCCGGGGGGGGGGCTGAAAACGCAGAGGACGTACATTTACGTCCTGCGGCGCCAAAGCCCGCCTAATGCAGGGCGTAAATGTACGTCCTGCGGCGTAAGGGTTAAGGTTCGGTTTCTTTCCAGAATATAAGTTACAATGTATTCACCAGGAGGGGGGGGGGCGCTGTGCTGATTGTTGCTTTAGGTAATGGTCTGTATTTGGCTGTGGATCTGCCGGGCGCGCGGCTGTGGATCGGACTGGTCTGTATATGGCTATAAACCTGACTGCTGGGCACACAGGTGTGGATCTGGTTGGTGGACGCATGGCTGTGGTTCTGACTCCTGTGTCAATGTTTGTGTTATATGGCTGTGTTTTTGTCTGATAGGTACACGGCTGTGGATTTGGCTCTTTGGTTAATGTCTTTGTGGCAGTGGATCTCGCTGTGGGCACGCGGCTGTGGATCTGGCTGGTCAGTACATGGCAGTGGTTGTGTCTGGTGGGCACGCGGCTGTGGATCTGGCTGGTCAGTACATGGCAGTGGTTGTGTCTGGTGGGCACGCGGCTGTGGATCTGGCTGGTCAGTACATGGCAGTGGTTGTGTCTGGTGGGCACGCGGCTGTGGATCTGGCTGGTCAGTACATGGCAGTGGTTGTGGATCTGGTTGCCTGGTCTGCGTCTGTTTGTGGCTGTGGATCCGGCTGTTGCGGTGTATGTTTGTGCCGGCTGGAGCATTGTTTTAGTGTTGTGGCTGTGGTGGCTATTCGTTGTGGTTTTTTTGTGCTTTTTTTCCATGCTTGGATTCTTTCATGATTGGGGGAAATGATGTGAATCACAAGCGCCGAGCCTGAAACTTTAACCAGTTGTCTGCCAGAGACCTGTCTGCTTCCTCTGCTAATAACCGTGTCTGCCCCGGCATTGGGGCACTATGGGGTTAAATCTGCACCTGCCCCGCACAGTTTCCTCTCATGGGTGGGAAAAGTGTCACCATCGGTGCGAGTCTCTGTGTTCCCCTCAAGATCACAGCTAATTACTATCCAGTCTGTGTATTGTAACAAGGAGGGGGGGCCTCAACCCCCCCATCTGTGCCAAGCGCAATGCCGCTCACTGCCAGGGGCTGAAACGGCCTCCCCAGGGGAAGGCCGAGCCTCCCAACATCTGCATGCGTTTAAAGAACGTTTAAGCATGATTATAAGCCCGGGCATGTGAGTAACGCAGGAGGATTGGGGGGTTATCATATAAACTGCGCACACTGGCAGGATACCCTTCCTTTTTAATAAGCTGGAAGATCAAAGAAATCGTGAGAAATTCCTGCAAATTCAAGAAGCTGCAGAACATAGAGCTACATATAGATACAGTATAAATCCCAGACTCCCTGTATTGTGTCCTCTCTGTATTATGTGTAACACAGACATATCCATAAATCCCAGACTCTCTGTATTGTGTCCTCTCTGTATTATGTGTAACACAGACATATCCATAAATCCCAGACTCTCTGTATTGTGTCCTCTCTGTATTATGTGTAACACAGACATATCCATAAATCCCAGACTCTCTGTATTATGTGTAACACAGACATATCCATAAATCCCAGACTCTCTGTATAATGTCCTCTCTGTGTATTACGTGTAACACAGACATATCCATAAATCCCAGACTCCCTGTATTGTGTCCTCATGTCTGTGTTGCACATAATACACAATCTGTGAATCCCAGACTCCCCGTATTGTGTCCTCTGTGTATTATGTGTAACGCAGACATATCTGTGAACCCAGGCTCCCTGTATTGTGTCCTTTGTGTAATGCGTTGTCAGTAAATACTCCTGCGCAGTGGGAGGGGCCACTGTCTTTGACCCCCCCCCCCCTCATTGGTCAGATGTTTGTGTTGTGGAACCCCAGGCAGTCTTGCTGCGCGTTTCCTGCTGCTGCCTTATGGGTAACATACACGGGGGGTGCAGAGGGTCGCGTTCATACAGCCGGAGCTGCTCGGACGGGCTGCGTGGCTTCTGTCTGTGTATACACTGAAACCTGTATAAACAAAGTATCTGTGCGTCTCCAAAACATTGGGGTTATGTCGGGGTGTTGCGGCTTTTCTGCTGGGGCCACAGGTTGGGTTTTTCCTCCCGGATCTCCAGAGTATGTGGTCGTCTTACAGTTGGATCAGGGTTTGGTGTTAATTTCCAACGTTCTTCGCTCCTTCATTTCCGGACGCGTCTTTCTCCTCCAGCAGGCGGTCCGTGGGATGCCATGGCCAGCTCCTCCGAGAGCGAAGACGACGCATTCATGGCCGTTGACACAGTTGAAGAAATTGAGGGGACGATGGAGCAGGACCACGAGCCGCATCCTCGGAAGGAGCCAGAGCGCGCACGTTACAAACGCTCCATGTCCGAGCTCCCGGAGGAAGTTTTGGAGTATATCCTGTCCTTCCTGTCGCCGTATCAGGAGCACAAGATGGCGGCCTTGGTGTGCAAGCAGTGGTACCGGCTCATCAAAGGTAAACTGCAATCTACAGCGCCGCAAAACCCAGGGTGCAGAGTCATGACTTCAGTAAATGATTTTTGGTGCATCCTGTCACCCCCAGACTCCATGGAACTACATATCCCATGATGCTCAGCCAGTTTACAACAGACATAACATCATGGGACGTGTAGTTACAAAACATCTGGGGAGTAAATGTTCAGCATCTCGACTCTATGTGATGGGGTCGTGTTATATCTGTGTGATTTGTGTCGGGGAGGGGTCGGGTTATATCTGTGTGATTTGTGTCGGGGAGGGGTCGGGTTATATCTGTGTGATTTGTGTCAGGGAGGGGTCGGGTTATATCTGTGTGATTTGTGTCGGAGGGGTCGGGTTATATCTGTGTGATTTGTGTCAGGGAGGGGTCGGGTTATATCTGTGTGATTTGTGTCAGGGAGGGGTCGGGTTATATCTGTGATTTGTGTCAGGGAGGGGTCGGGTTATATCTGTGTGATTTGTGTCGGGGAGGGGTCGGGTTATATCTGTGTGATTTGTGTCGGGGAGGGGTCGGGTTATATCTGTGTGATTTGTGTCAGGGAGGGGTCGGGTTATATCTGTGTGATTTGTGTCAGGGAGGGGTCGGGTTATATCTGTGTGATTTGTGTCAGGGAGGGGTCGGGTTATATCTGTGATGTTTGTGTCGGGGAGGGGTCGGGTTATATCTGTGTGATTTGTGTCGGGGAGGGGTCGGGTTATATTTGTGTGATTTGTGTCAGGGAGGGGTCGGGTTATATCTGTGATTTGTGTCAGGGAGGGGTCGGGTTATATTTGTGTCGGGGAGGGGTCAGGTTATATCTGTGTGATTTGTGTCAGGGAGGGGTCGGGTTATATCTGTGATTTGTGTCAGGGAGGGGTCGGGTTATATCTGTGTGATTTGTGTCAGGGAGGGGCCGGGTTATATCTGTGTGATTTGTGTCAGGGAGGGGTCGGGTTATATCTGTGTGATTTGTTCAGGGAGGGGTCGGGTTATATCTGTGTGATTTGTGTCAGGGAGGGGTCGGGTGATATCTGTGTGATTTGTGTCAGGGAGGGGTCGGGTTATATCTGTGTGATTTGTGTCGGGAGGGGTCGGGTTATATCTGTGTGATTTGTGTCAGGGAGGGGTTGGGTTATATCTGTGTGATTTGTGTCAGGAGGGGTTGGGTTATATCTGTGTGATTTGTGTCAGGGAGGGGTCGGGTTATATCTGTGTGATTTGTGTAGTCAGGGAGGGGTCGGTTATATCTGTGTGATTTGTGTCAGGGAGGGGTCGGGTTATATCTGTGTGATTTGTGTCAGGGAGGGGTCGGGTTATATCTGTGTGATTTGTGTAGGGGAGGGGTCGGGTTATATCTGTGTGATTTGTGTAGGGGAGGGGTCGGGTTATATCTGTGTGATTTGTGTCAGGGAGGGGTCGGGTTATATCTGTGTGATTTGTGTCAGGGAGGGGTCGGGTTATATCTGTGTGATTTGTGTCAGGGAGGGGTCGGGTTATATCTGTGTGATTTGTGTCAGGGAGGGGTCGGGTTATATCTGTGTGATTTCGGGGGGGGGGCTCGGTTATACGCATGTTTCTCTGGTTCTCCATCCTGCCGCGCTCTGGTAAAGTTCCATGAACCCGCTCCTCTCGCCTCTGCCCGTGCAGTCCCGTCTTTGGCAGATTTGAGCCTCGATGCTTTATTTCTTTTTCTGGGAACGTGTTGTGTTCGTGCCTGTGGATGGTGTTTGCGTGGTGGCGCGCTGCCCACGGTCAGGTTTGTTTCCTTTTAAGGGGAAATTGAAAATAAGTGAGAGTCGGGAAAGGCTGCACCGTCTGTTTTGGGATTTTCTGGAGCCGCTGCCGTCTGCTAGAAATCCCCTCGATTTGATTTCTCATCGTTTCGTCAGATGGAGACGCTGTCACAGGGTTATCGTGGGTCCATGTGACACTGAGGGTTAGGTCTCTAGGTGCTGCTGAGCTCCCATGACAGTCAGCCGCCTCGGCCTGTTTCCCGGCTATGAGCTTGCGGATCATTCCGGGCACAATCTGTCCCAACATTAAAACGTCTTTTTATCCTGCGTCATGTGACCGGTAACTCTTTCAGGACTCTCCCGGCAGGGGTTTCTGTATCTGTACATGTCACAAGGTGACCTGATCTTCCTGTACGTTGGTTCCGGTAGATCCGGTCTCTGAATCTAACATGTCCGTGTTTTTTCTTGCCGTTCCAGGAGTCGCCCATCAGTGCTATCACGGATTCATCAAAGCAGTGCAGGAAGGGAACATCCAATGGGAAAGCCGGACCTACCCGTACCCTGGCACTCCCATCACCCAGCGCTTCTCACACAGTAAGTGGCATCATGTTATCCCGTCGTGGGCAGTGACGGTTGGCACAGACGCACGCTGGGAAAGACGTCAGCCATGTGAAACCAGTATGGATTTCCTGTGTGAATCAGCTGTTTTTCCGGTGCGTCGTGCCGACCGTCGGTGAAGATTGATGTGCGTGATCTTGGAGAGGAGCAGCGCTGGGGCAATCGGGGCCAGAAAGCCGCAGCCTTTAAGAATGGGGTGGCGATGTGTTGCTGTCTGACCCCGCTGCCTGTTTAATGGGCGTTGGGGGTAGAAGCCGGTGGGTCAACATCGAAGCCCACATGCAGTGTCAGCGGTGGAATCGGCGCAGGTTTCGTGGGGGTTTCGATTCATTACAGCAAACCAGCTATTTAAACGCAATAAAAGCAAAAAGTGTGTGGAGATGCGGCTGGGGGCACGGCAGCGGGTACAGGGGTCTGAGCAATGTGTCCTGCGCGCGTTACAATACTCGTGGAGACCCGCGTGTTTGAAGAATCCTAAAGAAACAATAAGGGTTATTCATTAACCTCCAATTTGGCCCCGAATTGCACAGAACGGTGAATTTTGGGTCAATTTGTCTATTTGCTAAGCTGCCAATTCGCCAAATACAGGCGAACTGACAGAAATACAGTGCAACTCGGCGGCATCAAAACTGTCCCATACAAGACTATCGTTTCTTCTATTCACAGAACGACGAACTGCGCCGCAATTCCGGCGAAATGCCCTGATTTTCAGTGTTTCAATCAATCCGTCAGGTTAAGACCAGGTGCACACGAGCGCAGCTAGTGCGCCCATGCGCACACACGTACCGCCACCCGTCAGTCATGTGACGCTGCGACGTGGCCGGTCACAAGAAGTGTGCGCGCAGAATGCGTCCGCCTAGAGATCCTCCCCGTCAATGCGCTAGGATGCGCGTCGACGGGGCTGCAAAGCGTGATTCTCCATAGAAGGATCACACTTTGTAGCACTGGGGGGGGGGGGGGCAGGCGTCCAGTGGAAGGAACGTCCAATTTCACGGACGTTCCTTCCACTCTGAAGTTCGCTCGTCTGACCTCGGCCTTAAACAGGCAAATCTTGTAGGATTCAGTGTAAAATTTTATGTGGGCGACTAGATGGGCCGAAAGGTTCTTATCTGCCGACATTTTCTATGTTTCTATGTTTTCAATTTAAGTCAGTTTATTCGTTTTATTTTTACAAAAACTCTCATTTTTAAGACCTTTTTTTTTTGTATCAGAATTTTTATTATTAAGGACCTTTTCTTCTTTTAGACACGTTTTTTACTAGATTATTACTGATTTAGGCTGCGATCACACCGAGTCCGTCCGTGTGACCTCCCGGCGTCCGGCGCAGCTTTCTGCAGGGAGGGCCACATGGTGTAACGTGTGTGTGATAGTATCGCACATTCCACAGGACGCGCTGAGACCCTCCCCGTTAAAAAGCTACGACGGGCGTTCGACGGGCTACAAAGTGCGATCAGGACGGTCCGAGCGGTGAGAATGCCCGTTCTCATGGACGTTCCTTCCGCGCTCATGGACGTTCCTTCCGCGCTCGTGTGACTGCGGCCTTAACCTCCTAATAGACTTTTTTTTACAGTTCGGTGGGATGCGCCAATGACCGTTCACTGGTTATCGGCGCAATTTGTCTGCGTTTTTTTTGCCAATCGCCGATAACTGCTTTGGTGACTCCAATTTAGTCAAAATACGGTGACCATTCGCTAAAATGGTAATTCACTGTATTTTCGGCGAAACAAATCACAGAAATGTGGCGAAATACAAAGCGCCGGACTGGCACGCAGTTGTGTTGCTTTGTGAATATATCCCGCTTGGTTTTTTTTATGTGTTTACGTCCACTTAAAGCCGCTGTTTATCTCCTCGTTTCCTCCTCGCTGTGTAGGTGCTTGTTATTATGACGCCAATCAGTCCATGTACGTGTTCGGAGGCTGCACGCAAAGCAGCTGTAACGCCGCCTTCAACGACCTGTGGCGACTCGACCTGAATAGCAAAGAGTGGATCCGGCCGCTGGCCTCCGGTGAGTTCACATGAGCCTCACGCCCGTCTTATGCCATGGGCGTTTTTAGACAGGTTTTTCCAGCTCTCCTGTCATTGCCCACATCCGCGCCAGCCTTTACCTTTGAGGACCTGTCCAGCTTTTCTCTTTTTATCTGGGAATGTCCCCGGCTCGCGGTTTGTTTGCAGAATTTGTGGCCCAGAAATATCTGATGTGAGGAGGGGACGACGACGACGACGACGACGACATCTACCACCAGGCGTGAGGTTCCCTGTGAGAGGTCACCCAGAAGCCGTTCTGGGCCCCATTTTGCTCGCTCCTCCTGCCTGCATCCTTATCGGTGTGAGCGACGCCGTTCCCAGGCCGTGTGGAATTTATGTTAGACGGTCCCTGGGGCACCTGGGAAAAGGGAGTAAAATGCCCCAAACTCTTCTCATTGAGTGAGATCATGGGACGGAGAGTGGGCCGGCTGTCGTTGCTTAGTGCCGCACCGAGGACACGCTCCTCCCACCACGTGGCGTCCTGCACGGAGCTTCGCGACGCTGAGAGTCACAGGATTTGTGTTTTGTAAAATGCATATTTCCAATTTTAACGGGAAAATAATATCTAAAAAAAGATTTTTCAGGTAACGTTCCTCCTGCACGCCAGACCCGGCTCACACGGATGTTTCGTGTGGTTTAGGCGTCAGAATTTTAATAAGATTATAATTTTCGGTAAATGACGCAGCACCAACGCCGTCCGTGTCCCTGTGCGTCCCTATAGGCAGCGATGGGTTTCTCTTGTCGCTTTCTGCCCTTTAAGTCTCTGAAGAAGATTAATAGTTTCCTTGTAAAGACCTCGGTTATTATTTACTTTTTATATCAGCTTGATGCCTGCCCTTCAGGAGTGCTTGGTACGTTGGGCACTGCAGGAAGTGCGGCTTCTGCCCCATTTGACAGGACGCGTCTGGGATTGGCTTAAAAGCTAGTAAAGTGATTTGTATATCATTTCTTTTCCCACCGGGCAGTCCTCGCCCTCAATGTCCACCGATAAAATGTGCCACAGAATGTTCCTCGCAATGATTGTACCTTTATTCTATGCAGGCTCCTACCCCTCGCCCAAGGCTGGCGCCACGCTGGTGTTCTTCAAGGAGCTTTTGGTTCTTTTTGGAGGGTGGACTCGTCCCAGCCCTTACCCGTTACATCAACCAGAACGTTTCTTCGATGAAATCCACACTTACTCACCTTCCAAGAACTGGTAAGCAGAGCAAGGGCCTGCAGGCGCGAGGGGAGGGCCTGCAGGCGCGAGGGGAGGGCCTGCAGGCGCGAGGGGAGGGCCTGCAGGCGCGAGGGGAGGGCCTGCAGGCGCGAGGGGAGGGCCTGCAGGCGCGAGGGGAGGGCCCACAGGTGTGAGGGGAGGGCCCGCAGGTGTGAGGGGCAAGCGGAGCTGCATTTATAGGGGCAAAGGGGAGGAGAGGGCTGCAGGCATAGTGGCAAGGGATGCTCGGTCTGAAGCCTCTGAATGAAGGATAAGACACACAGAAGTCAGGTTACCATAGCGACACTATTTACGTAAAGGGACAAATATTGGAATTTGCTGATTTTTGTTTTTATTATTATTATTGAAGTTTGACGTAAAGATCCTGAGGCTTTAAGTTATTCGATGGGGAGAAGGTAGCGCTGAGCTGACTCAAACCTGCCCCGTTCTCTCTTTTTTTCAAGGTGGAATTGTATCGTGACGACTCACGGGCCTCCTCCCATGGCCGGACACTCCTCCTGCGTCATCGGCGATAAAATGATCGTCTTCGGCGGGTCCTTGGGAGCCCGGCAAATGTAAGCAGCCGTCGTTATCGCTCCTTTCTTCCTATTCCACAACTTCCCCTCCATGAGATGGACCTGATGTGAAATTTCACTATTTACTAATTAAAAAAAAAATATATAAGTCGCCAGAAATTCTATTCCGTGTGTATATATTGTATGCAGTCACCTAAAATATCCAGCGGCGCGTGCTCCGCTCTCGGTACAGGAGGAGACGCAATGGGAGCTCTAGGTTAGAAATGACTCTTTTATCAAATCCATTGCTTCAAATTTTAAACAATATTGTAGGGAAGTTAAATCATATATAGATTTATTTCTATTTTATATATAATTCTGATCAATATTCTTTAAATTAAAGCCGCTCTTCTGTAAGTCCATACGTTTGCTCCAGGTCTTGTAGCGCCTGCAGGATTTCTACAGACCAGAAAGGGATCAGCTGATCAGGATTTTACTGGTGGTTTTTTTTTTTTTGTTAAAATCCTTTTAAAAACCTACATGGCAAGGGTTCCTGGGAAATGTAGTTCGTTTTTTTTATTTTAAATAAAAGTCTGGTGAGTTTTATCCGGAAGACTCCAAAAACCAGCATTTTTGCAGTTGCCAGGTTTTTACTAATTCCCGACGTGGGGCGCTCTGTATGTTTGTTTACACCTGTATCCTGTGCGAGGGTGTTTGTAAAGTCCCCTGATTTCTGCTTTCCTCCCCAAATGCAGGAGTAATGATGTGTGGGTTTTGGATCTGGAGCAGTGGTCATGGTCAAAACCCAAAATCTCTGGGCCCTGTCCTCACCCCCGTGGAGGCCAATCTCAGGTAAATGTTTCCTTGCCTTGAAATCTTGGCTGTTTCAATATACAGATACGTAAAACACGGAGGGAACCTGCATGAAATGTGTACGTTACGTTACTCCCCATTCCCCTCTAACAGATTGCGTGTCTGTGTTACAGATTGTTATTGACAGAGAAACCATCCTAATCCTGGGAGGCTGCGGCGGCCCAAACGCGGTGAGTGTATTTCTTTATTTTCAGTTAGTCACTTTTATGTAGCGCCAACAGAGTCCACAGCGCTTTACAATGGGGAAGCACAAGCAGAAAGCATAATAAAGATGGATAAGGAACAGATGGCTCTGCCCGTGGGATAATTTCCCGGCTGATACAGCACTTTGTACGAGTGCTCAGCCAGACACCCCGTGAGTTTACAATCCAAGGGACTAAAGCAAGTGAAACAAATGGGAGCAGGGGGAGTGTGGAGCTGGTGGCCAGAAAGAATATTGCAGGGATTGCATGGGAAGGACCGAGAAGCTTGGACTTTAAAGAGGGTAATTAGAAAGAAAGGTCAAAGCAGCTGGAACGGAGAGCTATGAGTTTAGGACTGGGTGGGCGGGCGGAAATGCAGGAGCTGGAAAGGGTGATGGCTTTGGATGGTGAGCTGTATGGAGAAAGATTACACCAAGGGGGTGTCGCTCTCAGAACAGAAAACCCCCTTTATTTTCGTTTCAATCTGTTTTTGTTTTGACCATTTAAAGACATAAACAAACATCAAAACAACCCACAAAGAACATTCAACGCAGTGTTTTTACAGAATTGCAAAAAGCATAGAAACGCCATCAGATCCTACAGTAAGAGTCTGAGACGTTCCTCGCACCCTACCTTACTGCTCTGCATCGGGACATGCTCGTGGTCTCTGACCCTCCGCGTTTCATCTCGCGCGGCGGCCACTAAATATTATAACCTCTGCTTTTATTGAGAAAAATGATATAAAACAGAAGTGTTGGTTCCCCCCCCCACCCCCTCCTGTTTGCACACTTTGGGCAGTTTTGGTGCTTTTTGGAAACCTGTGCTGTAGGTTTGCACGCTGTTAATGTCCGGCGCCTCCGTTACTGACCTTCCTGTGTTTGTTTGCAGCTCTTTAAAGATGCCTGGTTGCTTCACATGCACGCCAGCCCGTGGACGTGGCAGCAGCTGAAGGTGGAAAACGAGGAGCATGGAGCCCCTGAACTCTGGTGCCATCCTGCCTGCCGGGTACAGAGATAAGCACATGTCAATAGCGCGGCCCACATACTTTATATAGATCCCTGCAGCAGCCTTGGTCTTCCAGTTGTTTTGGAACTACATTTCCTGTGTTCCTTTGCCAACCTAGTGAGTAACTGAGCATCGTGGGAGATGTAGTTCCAAAACTCCTGGAAGGCCAAGGTTGTCGACCCCTGCAATATGGGGTGAACAGGTCCAGGCCAGGATTATCCTGAGATTGAGTCGGACTCGTTACAGCCGGGATCTCAAACTATGGCCCCTCCCAGATGTTTCTGAATTGCAACGTCCATGATTCTCTAACCATCTATTGCATTTGAGAGAATTCTGGGAATTGTTGGCCATAAACATCTGGGGGGGGGGGCAGAGGTCTGAGATCCCTGCATTACAGTGTGGTGGCTGAAGATCCGGGCACAGAAAGAACATGCCGGACTGCACCTCGAATGGGTGTCAGCAGCCAAGGCCCTCCCAGATGATTTGGAACTACATCCCCATGATTCTCAACCACTCATTAGGTTGGTTGAGCACCATGGGAGACGTGGTTCCAAAACATCGGAAGGGCCAATTTCACTGACCCCTAACCTTAGAGATTCTTGTAGAGATAAGATAAATGCCCGATTCTGTGTGTCTGAGACCTTATACAGCGATACATAGAAGCTGTTATGTTGTGGAGGAAAGTTTCGGATGGTTTTCTACCTCCGCTGTATTACCGGGCCAGCAGACTCAACATGCGCAGCACCCACAAACACAGGACTCTCATTGCAAGGATTCCTTTTTCGTCTGCGCTTGGATGGATTTGTTTTACGAACCAATCAGCTGGTGTCCTGTTCATTGACAGAACTTCACAATGTGTCGCCACCTGAGACTTGCGGAAAGGAGATTTTACCAACAATGCATGCAAGTAGCTCCCAGTGAGGAAAGCAATGCTAAAATATGTTACATTTTATTCTTAAACAGGTTGTTTTATTTGATTCGGCGGGTGCCTTCTTGGTGAAGCCTGAGGTACAGGGATATAAATGTTAAAAAATGTCATGCTTACAGTTTGAGTATCCTGTATCCAAAACGATCGGGAGCAGATGTGTTGTGGATTTGGGATATTTGCATATAATAATGAGATATCTCAGGGACCCAAATCTGAACACGAGATTCATTTATGGTTCACACATTCACACCCTATAGATAGCCTAAAGGTGCTGGGTGGAGTAGAGGTAACGTCACTGCTCTGTGTGGAGACACAGGTTCGATCCCAGCCAGAGCACCTCTCCAATAAGTGTCCTTGGGCAAGACACCTAACGGTACATACTCGCCACCCAGGACAGACTGAAAACCAGAGAAATCTCAAGGTATCCTTCCTGGGAAAATCCTTTCTAAAAAAAAAAACGGGATGTTAATAATTTTGCCCCATCACTTGACCTCGGGGGGGGGGGTGTTACATACCCCCCCCCCGCCCCATTACATGAGATGCTCAACCTTTTATCTATTGTTCCAGAGCAGAATCTACATCAAAAAGGGCTTTAACTTGAACCTTTTTGAGGCAGCTTTGTTGTTTCTTCTGGATCGGCAGCAGCAGGACGTGTGTTTGGTTGATCTGTGGGGACTTTGTCTTTTCTGTTCGTTTTTTTCCGCCTCTGAATACCCTTTCAGCGATGACATTCCCGGCTCTGTGTTTTCTTGCAGGTGGGGCAGTGCGTGGTGGTCTTCAGTCAGGCGCCCAGCGGCCGAGCTCCTCTCAGTCCGAGCTTGAACTCGCGGCCTTCTCCAATCAGTGCGACGCCGCCATCGCTGGCTCCTGAGACGCGAGACTTCCGCTCCCACTCGCCCGTTCGAGCCCCTGACGAAGCTCCCTGTGTGAATGGACGCTGGGGGACCCTGCGGCCCCGGTCCCAGAGACAGGCTGCAGGCGGCTCCCGGGAAGGCAGTCTGTCCCCGGCACGAGGCGACGGCCTGTCCCCTGTCCTCAACGGAGGTAGCTTGTCCCCGGCAGCCGCCACTTTGGACAACCCCTTGCAGGTGGTTTCGTCTCCTGCTGCAGAGGGGTCAGAGGGCACGTCCCCTCACTCGGTTCCCGCACGCAGAGGATCGCTGCCCGAGCAGAAGGACGTGTGTCTGGAGGCATCAGACTGCACGTGGGAGAGGAAACCAGGGGAGTTGGAGTTGGACACAGCCAGCCGGATCCCGCCAGAGCAGACCAACGGCGTCCACACACCACCACAAATCACCACGACGCTATCTGGCGCGGTGTCACCCGGGGAGCTCCGGAGGGGACTAGAAGCCGTCAAAGCTTTAAATACATCTCCCCCCTCATCTTCATCCCAAGGTGGGGCCACTCCACTGAGCCCCCCTACCCTGCCGTCTCCCAGCTCCCCCAGCAGCGGGGCTGAAGCAGCGGCTCCTGCCCGTCCGTCCCAAGCCCAGGGTGACGGACACTCCTTGCCCCCCATTGCCCGTCGTCTGGGACATCACCCGCCTCAGTCGCTGAACGTCGGCAAGCCGCTGTATCAGAGTATGAACTGCAAGCCCATGCAAATGTACGCCTTGAACATTCAGGACACCCGAGAAAAGGGCCGCGTAAAGTGGAAGCTGTTCAACAGCAGCTCTGTGGTGGGTCCCCCCGAAACCAGCCTGCACACGGTCGTGCAAGGGCGAGGGGAGCTCATCATTTTTGGGGGGCTTATGGACAAGAAACAAAATGTCAAATACTACCCCAAAACCAACGCCTTGTATTTTGTAAGAGCCAAGAGATAGTGAGGTGAAACGGGAAGTCACCCCCGCCCCGTCCTGGCCAAATTAATGCCCGGCTCTCACCACGACGGCCTTCGTGGTTTCTCCCTGGATTGGGAATGTTCTAGTCAGATTCCAGGATTTCTTCTCCTCTCTGCCACGCATGCCTGTAAAGCGAGCGGCCCTTTGCCCGTGGGGGGCGCCGGGTCACCCCCGAGTACCTGCAGTACTTTAGATCCTCTTTCTGTAGAGCCCGGAAAGAGCCGGCCTTAAACGCAGCGTAAATCTGCTTCAAATACCAGACGGCAAAGCCGTATATTGTTAATCCAGCACCGTCTGATCTGCCGCTTTCCAGGAGCGACCCAAAGCGCAGCCGCATCATGTTAAGAGAAGCAATACCCGTGGTACGCCAGCCTCTCGCTGCACCGCGACCTCTCCTGAGCCCCCAAAATCCCATCTCCTGCCATAAGCCCCACCTAGCTTGGTTTTGGTTCTTAAGTTAAAGGATTTCCCTGATCATGGTGTTACTTCTAGGTTTTTTTTTTTCTCACATTATCTTGCACGTGTGTCAGCTCAGCCCCTGCTTTGCCTCAGGTGAGCGTGACACGTCCAATCGGTAAACCCCTGGCAAGTGTCTGGATTTACCCCCCCTCAGTGAGCAGGTCAGCCACGGATTGAGGATGGGGCTGGTTAGCTTGCAGCCCCCCTGGGTGCAGCCTGGGAGCCGCTTGTGGGGGTGACTCGGGTCCTAAACCGTGAGATCCCCCAAATCCCAGGAAATGGAGAGTTCAGTAAAATAACATGAAAGCACTTAGTAGCCCCCCCTCCCCCCCAGGAAATGAGATTAAAACGAAGAATAAATCATTTTCTCTTCGACTTGTTTTGAGTTTAGATATGAAGGAGAATCCCCCATATCCAGAATGAATAATCCCCTCTTCCTCCTGTAAGGTGCCCCCCGCTCCTGGCAGGATGGGGGGGGGGTGCTGAGCCTATTCGATGGGACCCGATTTGTTTGGCTTTTGTTTGCGGGTCACCGGGAGTTGTTTGTGTCTCGCGGTGGTGGGGCCGGTCACACACACGAATGGATACAATTAAAACATTGCGAATATAGTGTTTCACAAACCCTTGTGTGTCCATTTCTTTTCTGTATACAGATTCTGGGGTTTCCAGGCCTTCAGCCCTGTATTGAGCAGCACCTGGGGGGTCACAGGGTGGGCTCCTCATTGTAACTGGGTCAGAGTGGGTTCTCGCTGTATAAAGGGGACGTTCTCATGGTACAGGATGGATTGTTGGGGTCACCGGGCATTTACTCTGACATATCTGGGTGAGCAGGTTCTGGTTAGGGATGAGCTGTTCGGTTCGATCAGTTCGGAGTTGGACTCGAACATTGGCAGTTCGCGAACTTTGAACTTTTTGGCGTGTTCGGTTCGGTTCGAAAAAAAAATAATTTTGAAAAATGTATAAAAAATGCTTAAAAAAAATACTAAAAAAATCTAGAAATAAAGAGACTCTTTACTGCAGAATATTCTAAGCGACGGTTTATTAGATACTGAATTAAAAAACTACCCAGGGCAAGAAGGCGCGCATGTGGGCGATGATTAGCAATGGACGGACTGTGTACGTCGTCAAGAAGTGGTATGTATAATAGCATAAACATGTTACATACACATAACACACATAACCTGTCAACACATGCTGCAGCGTAATGTATTATCTGTCTGTCATAAAATTATTCTGGCTTTATTTAAAATATTTGCACACGTGTACATTTTTCTGAAACTTTAAGGCTGGGTTCACACCACGGCGTAGCGCAGCGTCGCGCAATGCGCAGGTTTTTTTTACGCGCGTTCGCGCATACAAAAAAACGCGTGAACGTGCGTTGCAGCGCGCTTACGGCTATGATATGGCCGCGAACGCGCTGATAACTGCCCCAAAGAAGCTCCTGCACTTCTTTGGACGTAGGCCGTTTCTCAGCGCGTTCATGCGTGCTGAGAAACGGCCAGGTGTGATATGCCCACATAGGGAATAATGGGATTTCACTGTTTGAGCGTTTTACAGCGCGCAGGAACGCGCTGTAAAACGCTTAGGTGTGAACCCAGCCTAAGCACATGTAATTTTGAGGTGTGAGAGTGCGTGAGGCTCGCATAGGATCTTTTGCATAGGATCTTTTGCGCCGCCTGTGTGTTTCATCTTTAAAATGCTGCATTGGATGATGTGGATTTTCTAGCTTACAAGGAAAGCCAGCTTTACAGTCTGACTAATGTCTAGGTGCAAAGGGTAATGTTCCAGTATTTGTATGTCACGTTCCTCTCCCGAAGGGCCTATGTGATCATACGATTATTATTGTGTTAGATCTATAGTTTTGGTGCAGGCGCGGGGGAAGGGCTCGCTGCTTCTGCATTAGTAACAACACAACGTGAAAATGTCTGACTATCCATTGTCATATATACCTCACTTTATACATATAATACATTCCCTCATCTAACAGGATAGTAGCCAGTCCCTGTGCATTTTAACCCCTTAAGGGTGGCTAGGTGATTTCTATACCTCCTAGAAATCCGCCACTTCACGGGCAGGTTATGGGGACCTCCTAGGCACGATATTTAAAGGAATTTTTCGTTTTTATTTTTAACCCTTATATCATGGAAAACTCACTGTCCCTTTAAAAACGTTTTTTTTTTAACTTTTTGTCCTTGTTTCCTGTCCCCCAGGGCACTACTCGGACCCCCATACACCTTTTATGGCAAATATCTAGCATATATGCCCTTTTGGAGGACACTCTCTAAAAACCGAACTTTGAGTCCCATTGACTTGCATTGAGTTTGTGTTCGCGTTCGAACTTTTGAAATTGTTCTAATGCGAACCAAACATGGGGGTGTTCGGCTCATCCCTAGTTCTGGTATAAAGGGGGATTTTCTCCTGGCGCGAGATGTATGGTTGGGGTCACTGGGCATTTTCTCAGGGTGACCTCTCTAGGTAAGCAGGTTCTCGGGGTGCAGTTGGATGGTTGGGGTCACTGGGCACATTATTGGGGTGACCCCTCAGAGTAAGCAGGTTCTCATTGTACACTGGGGAATTTTTGCAGGTTGTGGGAAGGATTGTCGGGGTCACTGGACACGTTATTGGGGTGACATTGTGGGGTAAGCAGGTTCTCTCTGTACACAGGGGTATTCTTGGTTGGGGTCACCAGTCATTTTCACGGGAGTGAAACCCTCTGGGTAAGCAGTTTCTCTCTGTATACCAAGGGGTATTCTTGGGGTGCAGTTGGATGGTTGGGGTCATTGGGCACATTATTGGGGTGATACCTTGGGGTAAGCTGGTTCTACATACGAGAATATTTGCAGGGTGTTGGGGTCACTGGGGCACATTTTTGGGACGACATGACGGGGGTAAGCAGGTTCTCGCTGTATACAGAGGGGTATTCTTGGGGTGCAGGGTGGATGGTCGGGGTCACTGGCCACTTTCCTGGGGTTTATGGGCGATCGATACAGATCGTTCTATGTGTTTCAGACGAGGGGCAATGAGCAGGAAGACAAAGGAGCAGGTTTTTGGGGTGAGGATCTGTCATTTTGGGGCAGATGTCTCGGTGCCGCCTTCTCGTCACCGTTTGCGCCGGTCATCCTGCATCGCCCCAAACCTGTCCCATCAGGATGGAGATATCATGTGGCCACGAAAACATGGATATGGCTACTTGCAGCGCTGACCTGAGAGGATGCCTCTTGGATTGTGTACCCTTCTTTCATGACACTGGGTAGGGGGGCCCTGTGATGCAATGCATCATGGTAGTTGTAGTTATTACACCAAAGGTGCAGAAATTGGGTCTGTTTCACCCAATAACCTACACCAACCCTTTCAGATGGTCAGAGAGGAGCATTGTGGGCCCTTTCTTTCACCGCTCATGCGATTGGCTGTTACAGAATGTGTTAAAGGGCCCCATCCATCCGGCAGAGGGGCCCCTGACATGGGGGGGGGGAGCAGAGGGGCCCCTGACATGGGGGGGGAGCAGAGGGGCCCCTGACATGGGGGGGGGGCAGAGGGGCCCCTGACATGGGGGGGGGGAGCAGAGGGGCCCCTGACATGGGGGGGGGAGCAGAGGGGCCCCTGACATGGGGGGGGGGAGCAGAGGGGCCCCTGACATGGGGGGGGGGGAGCAGAGGGGCCCCTGACATGGGGGGGGGGAGCAGAGGGGCCCCTGACATGGGGGGGGGGAGCAGAGGGGCCCCTGACATGGGGGGGGGGAGCAGAGGGGCCCCTGACATGGGGGGGGGAGCAGAGGGGCCCCTGACATGGGGGGGGGAGCAGAGGGGCCCCTGACATGGGGGGGGGGAGCAGAGGGGCCCCTGACATGGGGGGGGGAGCAGAGGGGCCCCTGACATGGGGGGGGAGCAGAGGGGCCCCTGACATGGGGGGGGGAATCCAGACCTCACAAGATCCAGACAGGTTTTCCTGGACACAGAGGGAGAGCACAGGAAAGGGCCTGCCCTGCGGCCTGGGTAATGTATATGCTGCAGGAAGGAAATGGATTAATCGAGGCCTGTGATTACTGAATCCTTTCCTGCAGCATATGGATTGCACAGTGCATCCTGCAGGGCAGCGTTTTTCATGCACTGCCCATGAGCATGAATATGTGTCTAGGCAGCCCCAGGATATGTCTTCCCATCCGGCCCCTGTACGCGCTGCCCTGCGCCCTGCGTTTATTAACACCCCAAGTCTCCAGGCGGCTGGAACGCGTTCTGAGAAGTTTGCTCCTGTCCGGCCGCCGTACAGACTGGGGGCGTTTCCTTGGCGACTGCAGCCCTCGTGACACGTTGCCATGGCAGCGCGATGCCCCGCCCTTGACGCTCCAGCTTAGCCCGGAAGTGTAAAAGAAAGCGGGCCGCATGGAGGTCGCGGGGTCCAGCCGGGTGAGACTACAACTCCCTGCATCCCCAGGGGCTGCCAGTCGACCACTCCACGGGGCGTGAAGAGTGCTGCCCCGCAGAGTGCGCCATGCTCGTGATTCTGAGGGCTGTGCCGGGGAGTACAGGGGGAAATGCTGCCCTGCAACATGTATAATTCATATTCTGCAGGAGGAAATTAAGGCAGGATTCCTTTATGATTGCAGCGTATGGATTATACAGGCTGCAGGGTGGCATTATTTCATGCACTGCCCAGCAGCATGAATACATTATATGTAGTAATAAAGCGCCTTTCTCTCTCTATCTAGGCATGTGACGTGTAACCGGTACCTGACGCCGCCTTTCCAGGACATGGCGGGGGTGGCTTTGCCAAAACCTGGCTCCCTGTTGATCCCTGACTGGCAGCAGAGCGCTGAGGGCAAGGAGTATCTGAACAGCATCCTCCGCAAGAAGAAGCGCAAGCACTTCGGTGAGTCCCCCCCCCCGACTCATTTCACAATAAATTCACCCCAGAATCCGATCATGACGTCACCGTGTATGCCACAAAAGTCTGAGGTCACCAGATCCAGCGTGAGAAGTGCTGCCCTGCAATATGTAGGATCTCCATTACCTATATAGGTTATACAGACATTGATTACTTCGACACGCCGGGAACCCGGACCACTTAAAGGGTCACGCTGCACATCATTTAGTGTTTTAAAGTGGCCGTGATGTGTGCAGTGCCCCCCCTTACCCCCCCATACCGATCTTTTGAGAGAAGCAGAGGAGTTTCCTTCACCCTCCTCAGCTTCATCAGCAGCCGGGATTTTGAATCTTTGTGCTATAAATGATCTGATTAATATTTTCGGAGGGGGGGGGGCATAACCCGGCTCACTCACGGTTATCTGAGGGTCACGCCTGAGTATCCGGCGTCTTTTCCAGGGCTTTTGGAGCGTCCCGTCCTGCCCCCACAGCTCCCCGCGGACATCGCCAACTACAAGATTGTCGTGTGTGGTAAAGGCGGAGTGGGGAAAACGTCTCTCATCGCCAAGTTAGCGGGTCTGGAGGTCCCGAACGCGCACCACGAGACCACAGGTAAGTCTGCATGAAAAACCTTACATTGCAGAACTGCGATAAAATGACCCTGCGGTGACGTGTTATTGTATATAAATACGTGTCTGTGCCTCTAAAATATTGACTGCAAACCCGCAGGTCTGAGCTCGGTTACTGTTAAGATGCTTGGCCGGTATGAACGCTTTCCTTGGTTTTAAGGGTCATTGTAGCAGGATTTAACGTTTGCCATAAATAATCCAGGGGGGCAGAATTTCGATCAGGTCACAGAGGGATAGAGGAAGGAGAGTGGAGGGAAATTTCAGAGGGATAGAGGAGGGGAATATAGATCAGGACACAGAGGGGGGTGGGAATTTTGATCAGGATAGAGGAGGGGAGGTGGCAGCAGAAAACAACAAAAGCTGTTCTTTTATGCAACCAAGTAGTTAGTGTTTAAGTATGTCATGATTTGGTGAAACTTTACACAGATTTACAAGGAATTTTGACGCGTTCTGTAACTGACAGAAATTATTTAGGGACAAGTGAACAATATGGGACAATCCCTTAATGAATAATCTTCATACTGGCTGGGTGGAGTAGAGTTAACATCCCTGCTCTATAACTGTGGAGACACAGGTTCTATCCCGGCCAGAGCACCTCTCCAGTAAGTGTCCTTGGGGAAGACACCTAACGGTACATACTCGCCACCCAGGACATACTGAAAAAGAGAGAAATCTCAATGTATCCTTCCTGGTAAAATCCTTTCTCAATTTTTTTTTTTTTTTTTTATAAAGCGCCAACATATTCCACAGCGCTGTCAGCGCACAGATCTTCATGCCCTGCCCGGCTAGGAATTATGGGGTTTGTAGTTCACGCTTTGTAGAAGCCTATGCACATCAGATAAGTGATTGTGCCTTTAGCAGCTGGAGGAGCAGAAAAACAAAACAAACGATCTAGGGATGCACTGATACCACTATTTTAAGACCGAGTACCGATACTTTTTTTCAAGTACTCACCGATACCGATACTTTTATTTTATGTCATGTGACTGCTTTCCAATAAGAACAGACCTCATATAAAAATGTCCCCAGCTCACATGTATATACCCCCCCCCGAGATATATATATATATATATATATAATTCCCCCAGCTCTCATGGATATTTCCCCCAGCTCTGTGTGTATGTGTATATATCAAGCACAGACCCCAGACCAGACTTGGGGCGTTGTCCGAATGCTCTATCGGCATTCAGACAGGCCCCTGCAGCTCACGGCATTCATACTTACCTTCCACGGGCGCCGCCAGCAAAGTCTTCGCGCGTGCGCTCATTGGAAAGCCCCCAGCCGCGATCACGCGGGAGTCTGTGAGATCGAGGCTGTGGGCTTTCCAACGAGCGGACGCGTGGAAACTTTGCCGGCGGCGCCCGTGGAAGGTAAGTATGAATGCCGTGAGCTGCAGGGCCTGTCTGAATGCCGATCCTAGTATCGGTATCGGTGCAACCCTAAAACGATCAGTTGACGCAAAAAAATAACTATTGGCACATTCAGCGACGCACAGTGATGTAAACGAACAGGGCCTTCTGTTACTTTACATTAGACAGAGACCGCTTTGATTTTCCCAGGGATCCAGACCACGTGCGTTCACTGGCCAGCGTGTCCCAGGGGCAGCGAGCGTCCAGTTATCTTCAGACTCCAGTTCTGGGACTGTGGAGAAACCGCCCTCAGGAAGTTCGATCACATCTTACCTGTGAGTATCCTGAAACCCGGCATCGTCTGAGCAGATCATCCGTTAAGACTAGATGAAAGGAGATTTCACCTGCAATATGAGGCGTCTCTGTGTCGCCAGGTGTTTTCTCTGATTTAGTAGATTGCGTTATTTTTGATTTATGTTTCAGGCCTGCAAAGAAAAAGGAGACGCCGTGCTCTTCGTCTTTTCCTTCACCGATCGGTCGTCGTTTGAGGATGTGCCGGCTCTGATTTCCCGGACGCTCGGCGACGATGAGGATCTGGCGAGGGTGGTGATTGGTACCAAGTATCCTCCAGTGTTACTAGACCATAAATTACTTATGTTATCAGATCCCCCTCTGTGTATACTGCCCCGCCGGATCCCCCCCTCTGTGTATACTGCCCCGCCGGATTCCCCCCCTGTGTATACTGCCCCGCCGGATCCCCCCCCCCTCTGTGGATACTGCCCCGCCGGATCCCCCCCCCCTCTGTGTATACTGCCCCGCCGGATTCCCCCCCCCCTCTGTGTATACTGCCCCGCCGGATCCCCCCCATCTGTGTATACTGCCCCCGCCGGATCCCCCTCTGTATATACTGCCCCGCCGGATCCCCCTCTGTGTATACTGCCCCACCGGATCCCACCCCCTCTGTGTATACTGCGCCGCCGGATCCCCCTCCTCTGTGTATACTGCCCCGCCGGATCCCCCTCCTCTGTGTATACTGCCCCGCCGGATCCCCCTCCTCTGTGTATACTGCCCCGCCGGATCTCCCTCCTCTGTGTATTCTGCCCCGCCGGATCTCCCTCCTCTGTGTATTCTGCCCCCGCCGATCCCCCCCTCTGTGTATTCTGCCCCGCCGGATCCCCCCTCTGTGTATTCTGCCCCGCCGGATCCCCCCTCTGTGTATTCTGCCCCGCCGGATCCCCCCCTCTGTGTATTCTGCCCCGCCGGATCCCCCCCTCTGTGTATTCTGCCCCGCCGGATCCCCCCCTCTGTGTATTCTGCCCCGCAAGATCCCCCCCCTCTGTGTATTCTGCCCCGCAGGATCCCCCCCCTCTGTGTATTCTGCCCCGCAGGATCCCCCCCTCTGTGTATTCTGCCCCGCAGGATCCCCCCCTCTGTGTATTCTGCCCCGCCGGATCCCCCCTCTGTGTATTCTGCCCCGCCGGATCCCCCCACTCTGTGTATTCTGCCCCGCCGGATCCCCCCACTCTGTGTATTCTGCCCCGCCGGATCCCCCTCTTTGCTGCACTCTACATGCTCTTGTATCCTGTGGATCCCTTAACCCCCTGTCAGACTGGATCAGTACATGCACACTGATGTCACAGAGCAGGACCTTCGAGTCTTCCAGAGGACGTGGCATCTGCCCGTAATGCGGGTAAGGAGTGTGAACGGGCCTCGGCTGTGTGACGGGCGCAGTCTGGACGGGCGAGCTGGCTTGGCGGATGCAGCCCCGGTGCTGAATGGTTTGGTAGAGCTGCTGTGGCACAGAGACCAGGTGGCCGCGGGACTCGAGTCCATCACTGTGTAACCACAAAGCAAGCCATGGACCCTTTTTTCGGAGGTGAACTGGCCAGGAGGGGGCAGCACAGCCCCACGTCTAAGCCCTCGACTTCCCCACTGTGCACCAGCAACGCTACGGCTTTATACTGGACCTCACTGGGAGGATATTGCCTGGGCCACAATAACGGGACATGTGGAGGCCAGTCCGATAAGGACAGGAAGAGGCCAACAACCTCTGTATAGTGACCGCAGCCTCTGTATAATGACCAAAACTGCTATATAGTGACCGCAACCTCTGTATAGTGACCGCAGCCTCTGTATAATGACCAAAACTGCTATATAGTGACCGCAACCTCTGTATAGTGACCGCAGCCTCTGTATAATGACCAAAACTGCTATATAGTGACCACAACCTCTGTATAGTGACCACAACCTCTGTATAATGACCAAAACTGCTATATAATGACCGCAACCTCTGTATAGTGACCAAAACTGCTATATAGTGACCGCAACCTCTGTATAGTGACCGCAGCCTCTGTATAATGACCAAAACTGCTATATAGTGACCGCAACCTCTGTATAGTGACCGCAGCCTCTGTATAATGACCAAAACTGCTATATAGTGACCACAGCCTCTGTATAATGACCGCAACCTCTGTATAGTGACCGCAGCCTCTGTATAGTGACCGCAGCCTCTGTATAGTGACCGCAACTGCTATATAATGACCGCAACCTCTGTATAGTGACCACAGCCTCTGTATAGTGACCACAACCTCTGTATAATGACCAAAACTGCTATATAGTGACCACAGCCTCTGTATAGTGACCACAGCCTCTGTATAGTGACCACAACCTCTGTATAGTGATCGCAGCCTCTGTATAGTGACCACAACCTCTGTATAGTGATCGCAGCCTCTGTATAGTGACCACAACCTCTGTATAGTGACCGCAACCTCTGTATAATGACCACAGCCTCTGTATAATGACCACAACTGCTATATATTGACTGCAGCCTCTGTATAGTGACCGCAGCCTCTGTATAGTGACCGCAGCCTCTGTATAGTGACCGCAGCCTCTGTATAGTGACCGCAACCTCTGTATAGTGACCGCAGCCTCTGTATAGTGACCGCAGCCTCTGTATAGTGACCGCAGCCTCTGTATAGTGACCGCAACCTCTGTATAGTGACCGCAGCCTCTGTATAGTGACCGCAACCTCTGTATAGTGACCGCAACCTCTGTATAGTGACCGCAACCTCTGTATAGTGACCGCAGCCTCTGTATAGTGACCGCAACCTCTGTATAGTGACCGCAGCCTCTGTATAGTGACCGCAACCTCTGTATAGTGACCGCAACCTCTGTATAATGACCGCAACCTCTGTATAATGACCGCAGCCTCTGTATAATGACCACAACTGCTATATAGTTAACACAGCCTCTATAATGACCGCATACTCTGTATAATGACCGCATACTCTGTATAATGACCGCATCCTCTGTATAATGACCGCATGCTCTGTATAATGACCGCATGCTCTGTATAATGGCCGCAGCCTCTGTATAATGACCGCATGCTCTGTATAATGACCGCATGCTCTGTATAATGACCGCATCCTCTGTATAATGACCGCATGCTCTGTATAATGACCGCATGCTCTGTATAATGGCCGCAGCCTCTGTATAATGACCGCATGCTCTGTATAATGACCGCATACTCTGTATAATGACCGCATCCTCTGTATAATGACCGCATGCTCTGTATAATGACCGCATGCTCTGTATAATGGCCGCAGCCTCTGTATAATGACCGCATGCTCTGTATAATGACCGCATGCTCTGTATAATGACCGCAGGCTCTGTATAATGGCCGCAGCCTCTGTATAATGACCGCATCCTCTGTATAATGACCGCATGCTCTGTATAATGACCGCATGCTCTGTATAATGGCCGCAGCCTCTGTATAAGGACCACATTAAAAAGGTCTTGACATCTGTCTGTCCCTGGGGGCCAATTTGGAGCAGCATGAATCCAGGCTGAGCTGCAGTGACCGGTCGCAGTGATTTATGGCAGGAAGGTGCAGAGCCTGACCCCAATTACACGGGTTACAGTGATTAGGGAACAGGTACATGGCAGCCCCTGCACAGGAGAACCTTCCGGATTAACCCTTAGACGGCTGGCGGCTCAGGATAATTAGCCAGTGTCTCATTGACTTATGACCTGGACAGTCCCTGAGGTCCATTAATCCACCTGACACAGGAGAAGCTTCCATCCTGTCCATACATCATGCGCGCGTCTTTCTGTCAGATCACCGGGAAATCCAAAACTAGCTTTATTTTCACCCTATGATTCTCCATGAAAACCCCTGCCCCCCCCCTGAAAAGAGGAGCCTGATCACGTGAGCTTACATCTAATGGGAAAGAGGAAGCCTGATCACGTGAGCTTACAATCTAATGGGAAAGAGGAGCCTGATCACGTGAGCTTACAATCTAATGGGAAAGAGGAGCCCTGATCACGTGAGCTTACAATCTAATGGGAAAAGAGGAGCTGATCACGTGAGCTTCACATCTAATGGGGAAAGAGGAGCCTGATCACGTGAGCTTACAATCTAATGGGAAAAGAGGAGCCTGATCACGTGAGCTTACAATCTAATGGGAAAAGAGGAGCCTGATCACGTGAGTTTACAATCTAATGGGAAAGAGGAGCCTGATCACGTGAGCTTACAATCTAATGGGAAAGAGGAGCCTGATCACGTGAGCTTATCTAATGGGGAGCCTGATCACGTGAGCTTACAATCTAATGGGAAAAGAGGAGCCTGATCACGTGAGCTTACAATCTAATGGGAAAGAGGAGCCTGATCACGTGAGCTTACAATCTAATGGGAAAGAGGAGCCTGATCTCGTGAGCTTACAATCTAATGGGAAAAGAGGAGCCTGATCACGTGAGCTTACAATCTAATGGGAAAGAAGAGCTGATCACGTGAGCTTACAATCTAATGGGAAAGAGGAGCCTGATCACGTGAGCTTACAATCTAATGGGGAAGAGGAGCCTGATCACGTGAGCTTACAATCTAATGGGAAAAGAGGAGCCTGATCACGTGAGCTTTACAATCTAATGGGAAAAGAGGAGCCGCTCACGTGAGCTTACAATCTAATGGGAAAAGAGGAGCCTGATCACGTGAGCTTACAATCTAATGGGAAAGAGGAGCCTGATCACGTGAGCTTACAATCTAATGGGAAAAGAGGAGCCTGATCACGTGAGCTTACAATCTAATGGGAAAAGAGGAGCCGCTCACGTGAGCTTACAATCTAATGGGAAAAGAGGAGCCTGATCTCGTGAGCTTACAATCTAATGGGAAAAGAGGAGCCTGATCACGTGAGCTTACAATCTAATGGGAAAAGAGGAGCCTGATCACGTGAGCTTACAATCTAATGGGAAAAGAGGAGCCTGATCACGTGAGCTTACAATCTAATGGGGAAAGAGGAGCCTGATCTCGTGAGCTTACAATCTAATGGGAAAAGAGGAGCCTGATCACGTGAGCTTACAATCTAATGGGAAAAGAGGAGCCTGATCACGTGAGCTTACAATCTAATGGGAAAAGAGGAGCCGCTCACGTGAGCTTACAATCTAATGGGAAAAGAGGAGCCTGATCTCGTGAGCTTACAATCTAATGGGAAAGTTTATGATGTTTTTATTTGTCGTTTGCTTCCAGGTATTAAAAACATAATAAACAGACGGAGTGAGAATTCATTGTCCTTTTTTTGTGACCGGGTCGACAGATTAATAGGGGGGGGGGGTTTCCTAAATGTTCGCCGGGCTTCCTTCTCCCCTGCGTTGCTATTCGGTTAGGTTTTTATCGTGCGCTTGTTCTCCGCGTCACTGATTTTGCAGCTCGACGTGTTTTGGGGCGTCCAGTTCACACCCTGTATGGTTCTAAGGAGACTGGACCCTGTTTTTAGGGGGGTACACAGGGGGTCCCGCAGTTTCCTGTGGGTTAGGATCCGGTGAGTCTTCAGATATTTTCTGGGTGGAACGCGCTGGATTATATATAATGTATAACTCGCCCCGGGACACGTTTTAATGGTAATTCCTGTTGTTGCACAAGAACAGACCTGAACGAGCAGCACATGTGTCTGTGTACACAACTGCAAACCCTTATAATACAGAATGTCTATATAACCTCCTCCTGTTACACCAGGAATATACTGAATGTATACACTGAGCATCCACCTGCCTAATATCGTGTAGGTCCCCGTCTGAACGTGTCCTCGAGGATCCGGCACCCAGACATTCGCAGCAGATCCATGAAGTCCTGCACGTTGCGAGGTGGAACCTCTAGGAATGGGACTTCTTGTTTCAGCATATATACAGTTGTGTTCAAATTATTCAACCCGCTGTAAAGGGTTTTAGGAATTTAGTGTACATTTGTAATTGTATTCAGAATGAAATCCTACAAGGACTTTTTAAAGAACCATATGCAACTAAAATGACATCAATTGGTTTGTAATACAGTAGTAAATGTTTCTTTTGTGAATTCTTCATTGACACAATTATTCAACCCTTAAAGACTACACTCTGAAGAACAGAGGTTCATTCAAGTGTTTTCAATCAGGTATTGAAAACACCTGTGGATGTCACGGAGCAGCAATAAAGCATAATAAGCACCAATTAGGCAGCTTTAAAATGACTGTGATACTCAGCTCCTTCTAGACATTTACTGGTGTGGTTACAAACATGGTGAAGTCAAGAGAATGGTCCAGGAAGACAAGAGAAGAGGTGATTACTCTTCACAGGAAGGGCAATGGCTATAAGAAGATTGCAAAGATGTTAAACATACCAAGAGAGACCATAGGAAGCATCATTCGCAAATTCAAGGCAAAGGGCACTGTTGAAACGCTACCTGGTCGTGCAGAAAGAAGATGCTGACTTCGACTGCTGTGCGCTACCTGAAGCGTAGAGTGGAGAAAAGTCCCGTGTGACTGCTGAGGAACTGAGAAAAGATTTGTCAGATGTGGGTACTGAAGTTTCAGCTCAGACAATACGGCGCACACTGCGTAATGAAGGCCTCCATGCCAGAACTCCCAGGCGCACCCCCTTGCTGTCTCCAAAGAATAAGAAGAGTCGACTGCAGTATGCCAAAAGTCATGTGGACAAACCACAGAAGTTTGGGATAGTGTTCTGTGGACTGATGAAACAAAATTAGAACTGTTTGGCCCATGGATCAACGCTATGTTTGGAGGAGGAAGAACAAGGCCTATGAAGAAAAGAACACCTTGCCTACTGTGAAGCATGGCGGGGGGGTCAATCATGCTTTGGGGCTGTTTTGCTTCTGCAGGTACAGGGAAGCTTCAGCGTGTGCAAGGTACCATGAATTCTCTTCAGTACCAGGAGATATTGGATGACAATGTGATGCAGTCCGTCACAAACCTGAGGCTTGGGAGACGTTGGACCTTTCAACAGGACATGATCCCAAGCATACCTCCAAGTCCACTAGAGCATGGTTGCAGATTAAGGCTGGAACATTTGGAGTGGCCATCGCAGTCACCTGACTTAAATCGATTGAGAACCTCTGGTGGGACTTAAAGAAAGCAGTTGCAGTGCGCAAGCCTAAGAATGTGACTGAACTGGAGGCTTTTGCCCATGACGAATGGGCGAAGATACCCGTAGATCGCTGCAAGACACTTGTGTCAAGCTATGCTTCACGTTTAAAAGCTGTATAAACTGTAAAAGTTGTAAGTACTAAGATTGAATGTCACTTGGGGGTTGAATAAACTGATAATGATGTGAGCACAGAAAAGACATTTGTGGTTATTTCATTATAAATGTTATGTTATATTTGTCTGACCTACACGTGCCTCTTTGATTTAATTGTAAGCAAGATGACTGAATGATCAAAATCAATGTCAAACTGGCCAAAACACTCAATTTCAGTGGGGGTTGAATAATTTTGAACCGAACTGTGTATATATAGCACAGATCCTCCAGTGGATCCAGATCTGCAAAATCTGGAGGCCGAGGCGACACCTTGAATCTTTGTGATGTACACACACACACACCTGTGATCCCGTACAGCAACACTCCATTCACACACTCAGCAACACTCCATACACGCACACACACCGCAACACTCCATACACACACACACACAGCTACACTCCATACACATACAACCTTGCACACACACTCACCTGCATCCATACACACACACAACCCTGCATACGTACACACATACCTGCATTAATTTTCACTGATATTTCAAATATACACAAACCTTCACATTATCCGTTAAACCGCCGCAAACGTGAGACTTTCTAAATCTGCTGCGTCTCTTCCCATTTCAATGCCAGAGACTCATCACCTGCACCCCAAGACACAGCAACACCCCCAAAACACTCAGTAACACCCGCAGACGCACAGTAACACCCCCAAAACACTCAGTAACAGACGCACAGCAACACCCTCAAAACACTCGGTAACAACCGCAGACGCGCAGCAACACCCCCAAAACCCACAGCAACATCCCCAAGACCCTCAGTAACACCCGCAGACGCACAGTAAACACCCCAAAAACACTCAGTAACACCCGCATACGCACAGTAACTCCCACAGACACTCAGTAACACCCGCAGACGCACAGTAACACCCCCAAAACGCTCAGTAACAGACGCACAGCAACACCCCAAAGACACTCAGTAACAACTGCAGACGCACAGTAACACCCCCAAAACACTCAGTAACACCCGCATACGCACAGTAACACCCACAGACACTCAGTAACACCCGCAGACGCACGCGCAGCACTCAGCACACCTAACGTCCCGCAAACAGCTCAGTAACACCCAAAAGTAACACTTCAGTAACACCTGGCAGATGCACAGCCAACACCCAAAACACTCAGTAACACCGCACAGCAGACACAGTAACACCCGCAAGCACACTCAGTAGACACCGCAGACGCAACATCCAAAACACTCACCGCAGACGCACAGTAACACCCCCAAAACACTCAGTAACAGACGCACAGCAACACCCCAAAGACACTCAGTAACAACTGCATACGCACAGCAACACCCTCAAAACACTCAGTAACACCCGCAGACACACAGCAACATCCCCAAAACACTCAGTAACACCTGCAGACGCACAGTAACACACCCCAAAACACTCAGTAACAGACGCACAGCAACACCCCAAAGACACTCAGTAACAACTGCATACGCACAGCAACACCCTCAAAACACTCAGTAACACCCGCAGACACACAGCAACATCCCCAAAACACTCAGTAACACCTGCAGACGCACAGTAACACCCCAAGACACTGAGTAACACCTGCAGACGCACAGTAACACCCGCAGACGCACAGCAACATCCCCAAAACACTAAGTAACACCCGCAGACGCACAGTAACACCCCCAAAACACTCAGTAACAGACGCACAGCAACACCCCAAAGACACTCAGTAACAACTGCATACGCACAGCAACACCCTCAAAACACTCAGTAACACCCGCAGACACACAGCAACATCCCCAAAACACTCAGTAACACCTGCAGACGCACAGTAACACCCCCAAAACACTCAGTAACAGACGCACAGCAACACCCCAAAGACACTCAGTAACAACTGCATACGCACAGCAACACCCTCAAAACACTCAGTAACACCCGCAGACACACAGCAACATCCCCAAAACACTCAGTAACACCCGCAGACGCACAGTAACACACCCAAGACACTCAGTAACACCTGCAGACGCACACTAACACCCCCAATACCTTCAGTAATACCCTCAGACTTGCCGTAACACCAAGATGCGCAGTGATGCCACCATGACAAAGTCATTCTCATGCACTGTTTACCTCAAACACTGCTGCGTCACTTAGCGACTGATCCAATCTCTCCCTGATCCAATCTCTCCCTGATCCAATCTCTCCCTGATCCATCACCAAACGCTTTGTGCTTCACATTCTGCATCCAGAGTCAGTCAGGCGGGGACACACACCCCACCCTTTATTGATTGCACTTTGTTTTGTTCACACGTTTGTGTCTGCGTCTGATTTATTGATTTATGTCATAAAATATAGTTTTTGAATTGACTTTATGACATCACAGGGTGCCGAGCGACTCATTCTGTGGGTTGGGGGGGGGGCGGCATCCGTTCTATTCCTGCAGTGGAATAGGGAAATATATTTCACCCCTCCGGGGCGAGGCCGCCATCCTTCCTAAACATACTTTATTTGTAGGGGGGGGGCTCAGGCTAAATCAGGGGTCAGAAAACATGTCCCCCCAATTGTTTGGAACTACATCTCCCATGATGCTCAACCACTCATTTGGCTGACGGGATCCTGGGAAATGTATTTCTGCAACATTCAGAGGGCTAAAGGTTGCTGAGCCCTGGCTCAGAGTCACAAGGCTGGGAGTCACTGGCCTCTGACCGGGGAGCATCGGCTTCCATCACCCCAGGTTTGGAGGTAATATGGCTAAGCCCCCCGTTGTTATACACAGCTCCCCGCCTCGGTGTTATACGCAGCTCCCCGCCTCGGTGTTATACGCAGCTCCCCGCCTCGGTGTTATACGCAGCTCCCCTGGACTGGCCATACCTCGATGCTCGTGTGCGATGCTGTAATGTGGGGAGGGGGGAGGATACTGGTCCTCCTCCTGCAGTACTGGGAATATCCTCTGCTATCAATACTGTACCGGCTGCGCTCACATCTCCCTCCAGGGACATCACTGCAGCACCAGCAGCTCCGCCAGATCAGAGGCGAGGTGGATTATTCTCTGCAAAAAGCATCTTGAGGACCAGCCGTGCCCCCCCCCTATCATCCATCCTGCAGCTTCTCCTCCGTGTGGTGCCTGCAGCCTTTATCCTCCCAATCCTGCTCCTCACCCTCCTGCATCCTCCCATCCCAATCCTGCATCCTCACCTCACGCCTCTCCAGGTTCACGAACTCCATTTTCACAGATTTTGGAATTCCGGCGTCTTCGCTCCATCGCCTCGGTGCCCCCCTCTCCATCGCCTTGGTGCCCCCCTCCATCGCCTCGGTCCCCCTCTCTCCATCGCCTCGGTCCCCCTCTCTCCATCGCCTTGGTGCCCCCCTCCATCACCTCGGTCCCCCTCCATCACCTCGGTCCCCCTCTCTCCATCGCCTCGGTCCCCCTCTCTCCATCGCCTCGGTGCCCCCTCTCCATCGCCCCGGTCCCCCCCTCTCCATCACCTCGGTCCCCCCTCTCCATCACCTCGGTCCCCCCTCTCCATCGCCTCAGTCCCCCCCTCTCCATCGCCTCGGTCCCCCCCTCTCCATCGCCTCGGTCCCCCCCTCTCCATCGCCTCGGTCCCCCCCCTCTCCATCGCCTCGGTCCCCCCTCTCCATCGCCTCGGTCCCCCCTCTCCATCGCCTCGGTCCCCCCTCTCCATCGCCTCGGTCCCCCCTCTCCATCGCCTCGGTCCCCCCTCTCCATCGCCCTGGTCCCCCCTCTCCATCGCCTCGGTCCCCCCCTCTCCATCGCCTCGGTCCCCCCCTCTCCATCGCCTCGGTCCCCCCTCTCCATCGCCTCGGTCCCCCCCTCTCCATCAGCACCGGTCCCCCCCCTCTCCATCAGCACCGGTCCCCCCCCTCTCCATCAGCACCGGTCCCCCCCCTCTCCATCGCCCCGGTCCCCCCTCTCCATGGCCTGGATCTTTGGCCCAGGATTCCTGGACGTGTAGAGCAGGATGTTCCGGAGGAAGCTTTCAGACTGGTCTGACCTGGACACCAGTTCCCTGGTGGATTTGGAGAAAGAGGCCTCGGAGCTCCTGGGAGAGTCACCTGGATGGACGTCCAATGGAAGGGCCGCTGCTCCGAGCTATGTGAGCATCTTCTCATGGGTCCTGACCTCGAGCCTGGACCGTCTGGCCTCGCCATGTACTCAGCACGTTACTGCGGGATATGAGCCTCTATGGACTGAATTACCGGGGACACATGCACCCCAAACTAACAGGACAGGTCTGAGAGGGAATACGGGCACCCCAAACTAACAGGACAGGTCTGAGAGGGGATATGGGCACCCCAAACTAACAGGACAGGTCTGAGAGGAGACACAGGCACCCCAAACTAACAGGACAGGTCTGGGTGGGGGATAGCTGCTCCCCAAACTAACAGGACAGGTATGGGTGGGGGATATGGGCACCCCAAACTAACAGGACAGGTCTGGGTGGGGATACCTACCTGCTCCCTAAACTAACAGGACAGGTCTGGGTGGGGGATAGCTGCTCCCCAAACTAACAGGACAGGTCTGGGTGGGGATAACCTGCTGGTGAGTCGCCAAGGGAAATCCTAGAGCAATAAATGACAGAATGTTTTTCCTAATGCAAGAGAAAGGCCCGAAGCTGTGATACATTACCGGTTACCGAAACGCTGCCGGTACTTTCCTCCACTTTATTTATTAAGGGGTTTTATCTTGAATGAGATTAAAGAGTCACATCGCAGCTCCTGGACGGGGCGTGAGATATTTGGGGTGTGCGCGGTTTGGGATGGGCCTGGTTTCGGGTTCTGTCCTTTGGTTCCGCTGGCACTGAGTTTGCTCCGTGTCTGTTCTAATCCAGTACGGAGGCGAGGACGAGGAGGATGAGGATGAAGATCCCATATACATCCCCGATACCGAGCTTTACGCCCCCAGAGAGAATTTCTTCAATGACAGCAAAACCCGGATCGGTAAGAAAACAAATGACCGATGGTAACGCTCCACATAGCGCAGCACTACAAGTCCCATCATGCCTTGCCATGATTGTAAAATGTGAAGCTTTTTTTAATCCCTATCCCTGACCCTAATCTGTATCCGACTCTGACCCTAATCTCTATCCTGACCCTAATCTCTATCCCTGACTTCAACCCTGACCCTAATCTCTATCCTGACCCTAATCTCTATCCCTGACTTCAACCCTGACCCTAATCTCTATCCTGACCCTAATCTCTATCCGACTTCAACCGACCCTAATCTCTATCCTGACCCTAACCTCTATCCGACTCTGACCCTAATCTCTATCCTGACCCTAATCTCTATCCGACTCTGACCCTAATCTCTATCCTGACCCTAATCTCTATCCCTGACTTCAACCCTGACCCTAATCTCTATCCTGACCCTAATCTCTATCCCTGACTTCAACCCTAATCTCTATCCTGACCCTAATCTCTATCCCTGACTTCAACCCTGACCATAATCTCTATCCTGACCCTAATCTCTATCCTGACCCTAATCTCTATCCCTGACTTCAACCCTGACCCTAATCTCTATCCTGACCCTAATCTCTATCCTGACCCTAATCTCTATCCGACTCTGACCCTAATCTCTATCCTGACCCTAATCTCTATCCGACTCTGACCCTAATCTCTATCCTGACCCTAATCTCTATCCGACTCTGACCCTAATCTCTAACCCTGACCCTAACCTCTATCCCTGACCCTAACCCTAACATGCTTCTTTTTTAAACGCGTGTTTTTTGACGAGACATTTTCCACAGGATTTCCCCGACTCAGGCTCTGGAAATCACGGTCCATCGCTCTCATTTCTGATGAATCAATCTAGTTACTCCGTTTTGCTGATAAACCACATTATAGAGACACATGTTTGTGGTTTTAATGTCAGGATGTTTATCTGTGCATTTCTGAACCATCCTGTGCTCGGTCTTATCCCAGACGAGCCGGCCCCGCGACGCTTTATCCTTCTCACTGTTTATCTCGCTGCAGACTTTGTCCTGGTCTGGGAGGAGAAGCTTCACTCGAAGCGTAGCGGACATAAGGGATCGGCCCAGGAGCAGGACTCCAGGGAGCAGCAGAGGAAGGCAAAGGCTCGAGGGGAGAAAGAGAAATTCCGGAGGCGCTTCCACCGGAACCTGCTGAAAGCCGGGCTGCTGTGTGAGAAGGTGCTCCTTAAAACCCAAACCCAGGACAAAGAAGAGGGCAGCCAGTGACCGACCCGACTTAAACACCTGCCCTGCCTGCATGTTACAGGCCCGACTGAAAAAATACACAAAATGACAGGGGTCAGCAAAATCCACCCTCCAGATGTTATGGAACTACATCTCCCATGATGCTCAGTCACTCCTCAGGTTGACTGAGCATCAAGGGAAATGTAGTTTGAAAGCATAAGAGGGGCCAAGGTTGCTGATCTATGCAATAAGAGATATCATTAGGGTCGCCAGGTCGGCCATGTTTTCCTGGACACCTTACTATTTCATGCAGGGGGGAGCACAGGGAAAAGTGCTGCCCTGCAACATGTATAATTCATATGCTGCAGGAAGGAAATCAATGCAGGTCACCTGGCATTCCATTATGATTTTGTACCTGCAGTGTATGAATTATACATGCTGCAGGGTGGAATTTTTCATGCACTGCCCATCAGCATGAATATGTTATACGTGTCCAGGAAAACATGGCCGACCTGGTGACCCTAGATACTATATAGCAGGGCTCAGCAACCTTGGTCCTCCAGATGTTATGGAACCAAATCTCCTATGATGCTCAGCCAATCTAGTGAGCAGCTGAGCATCATGGGAGCTGTAGTTCCAAAACCTCTGGAGGGCTAAATGTTCAGTCCCAGCAGCATTTCTATAGAAAAACAAACCATTTAATTGGTGTACATTTATATAATATTAAGCTCAGAATAATATAAATACACAATAAAAGTCCCCCCTGGATGTAACTCAGCCAATCGCTGCTTGCCTTCCATTGGATAATTACTGAGGCGCGTTCAGTTTCTCAGCAGCTGCTGAATTGTTCCATTGCAGCAGATCAGTTTGCTGCAGCCGTCGTCTCACTGAAAGCTTTGGCTGTGAATATGGAAGCGAAAGGGCAGAGGATTGCGGAATGAAAGGTGCTGTTTCTGCAATATCCACTTTTGCCCATTTTATTACCACTTTAGTGTTAATGTTTACCATGTTCCAATAAATATTTGCGGTTTTGCTCCAACAAACCTTCAAACTGACCATTTCCTTATTGGATATTATTTGTTGCGTGGAGGCGGCCATCTTTCCCACGTTGCGTGGAGGCGGCCATCTTTCCCACGTTGCGTGGAGGTGGCCATCTTTCCCACGTTGCGTGGAGGCGGCCATCTTTCCCACGTTGCGTGGAGGCGGCCATCTTTCCCACGTCACACTCCGCTAACCCCGCAGGCAGCACCTCTCGACTTGGCTGCAAGTGCTAAATTAGCAGTGCTGAGCGCTGAGCTGCAGAATGGCGATCAGTGGCATGTTGCTAAATTAGCACTTGCAGTGGATGAGCAACTGAACGCGCCTCTGCAGTGATTAATATGTTTCAGCATAAAATGAGGTCATGTGACTCGCTGAATATACTGAATGAGCAGGTTTTCCCATCAATGGGTTTTTTCTCCCCTGATGGCACAGCGGGCATATTCCAAGATGGCAATGCCAGGATTCATCGGCTCAAGTTGTGCAAGAGTGGTTGAGGGAGCATGAGACATCATTTTCACACATGGATTGGCCACCGCACAGTCCAGACCTTAACCCCATTGAGGTTAATCTTTGGGATAATGTGCTGGAGAAGACTTTACGCAGCGCCGCGACTCTCCCATCATCAATACAAGATCTTGCCACAAATTAATGCCGCTCTGGACGCCAATAAATGCCGTGACATCGCATGAGCTTATCCACACGATGCCGCGGCGAATGCGTGACGCAATCACAGCAAAAGGCGACACGACCACATATTGCAGGGGGTGACTTTTATTTTGTCCGGGCAGGGTGTGTTTAAATGTGAATTGTAGAGCATTATGGTGATGAAGGAGTTAATAGGGTGTTTATTTGATCAGGTTTAATACCAGGTTGTGTTTTCCATCCCAGGAGCAGATGCTGAGCGAGCGGCGGGCTCTGCACTTTGTGAAGCTGAGCGCCCCCTGGGACATCCTGGTATATTACGCCGAAGAGCTGAGCATGAGAGCGCCGCTGCAGGTCATTCCACCCGGGACCCCCCCCCCCGATATAAATGGGGTTACTGACACTCAATATAAAAAGGATTTTTAACAGATATGAGAAATGATAAGATTCGCTTTATTCCCGACGCCGTGCCGGCGTTTAAAGTGACGATAATGGCGGTTTTATTCAGACCCTCCTGTGTCCTCCAGGCGCTGCCGAACCCAGACAACAACACGTCCGATAAGGTCCTACAGAAGCTCTACATCCCAAACCCCATGTACCACCACGTACCCAACAAACCCCTGGACTACTACACCTGTGCCTTCCGCAAGTCCAAGCTGCAAAGGTGAGGGATGCGGCCCCGCAGTGACACTATGACGAGGGAAGGGGGCGCTCAGGAGGAGGCGACAAGTCTGTTATTACATCACAAGAGCCCCCACCCAATATAATCCCAAAACAAAAACAGACATTCCCACACCCCATGTAAATACACCCCTTCATTTACTCACACAGCAACACCCCATGTAAATACACCCCTTCATTTACTCACACAGCAACACCCCATGTAAATACACCCCTTCATTCACTCACACACAGCAACACCCCATGTAAATACACCCCTTCATTCACACACACAGCAACACCCCATGTAAATACACCCCTTCATTCACTCACACACAGCAACACCCCATGTAAATACACCCCTTCATTCACTCACACACAGCAACACCCCATGTAAATACACCCCTTCATTCACACACACAGCAACACCCCATGTAAATACACCCCTTCATTCACACACACAGCAACACCCCATGTAAATACACCCCTTCATTCACACCCACACCATGTAACTACACCCCTTCACTCACACCCCATGTAAATACACCCCTTGATTCACACCCACAGCAACACCCCATGTAAATACACCCCTTCATTCACTCACACCCACAGCAACACCCCATGTAAATGCACCCCTTCATCCAAACACACACCAACACTATACAAATACACTCCTGCATTCACACACACACACTCTAACCCATTCCTGCATCACAAAATATTCTGCACATTTTGCTCTGATTCAGGGTTTTCCGGGCGTTTCAGGACGTTTTCTTGTTCATGCAGGTTCCTGGGCAGCGAGTGTCACATGAGCTTCTTCAGTAACACACAGCGCAGCCGCATGGTAAGAGCCGGAGCCGACACTCTGTGTGCTGGATATACCGTATTAGTAAATAATTGGCTGAATGTCCTTATTTAATGATTAATGTAAAGCCGTTATACCCCGGCCGCGGCGTGAGAGAAAAGCTGCAGAGCTCAGGCAGCACGTTATGCATTTATTCAGCGTGCTGACCTTCATGGCCTGAGTATATCCTTCATTCAGTTTCTACACCAGGATCAGGCTTTATCTCGCCTGATGAGAGCGTGGCGACGTCTGCAGCCGATCCAGGGAGATTAACATGGTTTATATTTTACAGACACTGTGTTCAGTCCATCTCGATGCTCTGTTTAGTGAATAAGCCCCTGCTGTATTTTCTGCTTCTTCTCTGACTTTCCTTTATTAAAACGCAGGTGAAGCATGCATACGCCGCAGCGCTGTGTGATATCCTATCGTACAAGCCCCAGCTTGTGCCTGACTGTTTCACCAGGGAGTAAAAAAAACCCAAAAGATATTATACATGGAATGCGTAAAATAAAGCCAGACAGCGGCGATGCTACGACAGAGGCAAACCGCGCTGTGTCGCCCTCTCCCAGGTGTACGAGATCCTGGCCCGCACGGCGTACGGGAAGAGGAAGCACGCAGAGGTTGGCGTTGAGCGAATGATGAAGGAAGGGATATACACGGCCGCGTTCCCCCTACACGAGGTAAAGATGGACGCCCTGCGAGGTGCAATCTGTGAGACCTTCCAGACATGCAGGGGTTAATCTGTCAAGGTTTTCTCTGTACAAACCACCCCATACCAAACCGCATGTCACACCGCGCCTTCTGACCCAACCCCTGCCTCACCCTACACTCTCTGGCTCCACCCCTTCACAGCGCTGTCTTCTCTGGCTCCACCCCTGCAGAGCCTTGTACTTACTTTCTGTGATTTTTTTTTAATCATTTCGATCTCTTCCCAGGGTCCGTACGAGATGCCGGAGTATAACGTGCCCCCCGGGAGCCTCAATCCCCGGCAGGTCCTTTACCATCACTGGGCGCGCTGGTCTCAATGGTACAAATACCAGCCGCTGGACCACATCAGGGAGTATTTCGGGGAGAAGGTGGCCATATACTTTGCGTGGCTGGGTACGTCTCTCCTCGGGACGCGCGGATGTTTTGTGCGATAATTGTTAAATTAGAGATTAACCTCTGCTGTGCCGCGTTTTGTCTCGGTCGTCCTCCCGGGCAGGGTTCTACACAGCGTGGCTCCTTCCTGCAGCTGTGGTGGGCTCCGTGGTCTTCATCTCCGGCCTCCTGACCATGAAAGGCAACACGGTGGCGTAAGTGTGGGTGGGCTGCGTCGCTGTACGGCTCCTGGACGCGTGGGGTTACATTAACGTGTACATTTGTCCCTCACAGGCAGGACGTATGTCAGAGCGGAATGAGTTACCTGATGTGCCCGCTCTGCGACACGTGCGCCACCTGGTACATCTCCGAAATCTGCCCCATGGCCAAGGTATGGCAGTGTTTGTCCTCCATGAGGCTGGGGGGGGGGCACGCTCTGTCTTTCTGGGGGGCTAAGACCCCCCTCATCTCTTGCTTGGCAGGTTGGGTACTTGTTTGATCACCCAGGCACGGTGTTCTTCAGTGTCTTCATGTCCTTCTGGGCCGTCACATTCCTTGAGTACTGGAAGAGGAAGAACGCCACGTTGGCCCATCACTGGGACTGCATGGACTTCCAGGAAGAGGAGGTGGGGGCTCTGCATGTTCCCCGACAGGTCACCTCCATGGTTTCCATTAGTATGTGTGACAAAGGGAGGGGGTCAAAGAATGTGCAGGTTATGGGGTGAGGGGGCCCCGAAATTCTGATTCAAGGGCAGTGATTCACATTTAGGACCAACTACTTCCCTCCAGGAACGGCCGCGGCCGGAGTTTGCTGCCATGGCTCCTCAGATGGAGCAGAACCCGGTGACCGGAGTAAAGGAGCCATACTTCCCGGAGCGCGACCGCCTGTCCAGAATCCTGACCGGATCCATGGTGATTGTCATCATGGTGAGAGAATGAACGATAATCTTAACAACTCAGCTGGGAGGTTATTCCATGTATCTACTACCCTTTCTATATCACTGTTACTGTCCCCACTGGGAGGCTATTCCATGTATCTACTACCCTTTCTATATCACTGTTACTGCCCCCACTGGGAGGATATTCCATGTATCTACTACCCTTTCTATATCACTGTTACTGCTCCCACTGGGAGGTTATTCCATGTATCTACTACCCTTTCTATATCACTGTTACTGCCCCCACTGGGAGGATATTCCATGTGTCTACTACCCTTTCTATATCACTGTTACTGCCCCCACTGGGAGGATATTCCATGTGTCTACTACCCTTTCTATATCACTGTTACTGCCCCCACTGGGAGGATATTCCATGTATCTACTACCCTTTCTATATCACTGTTACTGCTCCCACTGGGAGGTTATTCCATGTATCTACTACCCTTTCTATATCACTGTTACTGCCCCCACTGGGAGGATATTCCATGTGTCTACTACCCTTTCTATATCACTGTTACTGCCCCCACTGGGAGGATATTCCATGTGTCTACTACCCTTTCTATATCACTGTTACTGCCCCCACTGGGAGGCTATTCCATGTGTCTACTACCCTTTCTATATCACTGTTACTGCCCCCACTGGGAGGATATTCCATGTGTCTACTACCCTTTCTATATCACTGTTACTGCTCCCACTGGGAGGCTATTCCATGTATCTACTACCCTTTCTATATCACTGTTACTGCTCCCACTGGGAGGCTATTCCATGTATCTACTACCCTTTCTATATCACTGTTACTGCTCCCTCCTGGTCACAGAACTCACCCTTCCCTCTTTTACCAGCTGTGCGTGGTGATGATTTTCCTGGTGTCGGTCATCATGTATCGTGGAATTGTCAGCATGATGATGTATCACACAGGAAACAGTATCCTCATGACGCAGGTAAGACGATGCTGCACCTCCACAATATGTGGCAGCACCAGGCAGGTTAATTAACACAGGAACCATAGGGTTAAGGTTACCAGGAGTCGCACATCTGGCACATAAAGGGTATAAAATGATTTTACAGACGCTCCCTGTGTAACAGCAATAAGTACCAGGAATACATTCCCAGGTGGAGGCCGGGGCCGGCTCTATCTGTATTACGAATTTTACCCTTATTTCTCTTTTACAACTTCCTCTTTCTCAAGTTACCTCAGTTCCCTCCCGAACCAAAAGGTTACAAGTGATCTTCAGACTCTTGCCTTCCCGTTTTTACTACCCCTCCCTCTTCTGTTATCTGCCCTGAGTCCAATCCCAGCCCCAGACTGGGAACAAAGCGAACTCCTCCTCAGGCTTCAAATGCTTGCTCAACATATCTGCCTTGAAACCCAATCCCAGCAACACACTGGGAACACAGGGAACTCACCCAACTTTCTGCTTCTTGCTCAGTCAGGGAAAATCCTTAAGCATCGTCGCTTCCGATTCCGTCGTTCCTCAGTACATACCTTAGGCAGTGCTTTACAACCTATAAATTTGATTTTTTTTCTCTGACATTACCGTCTAGTCCCAAACCAGAGCAGACGAGGAGGCAGCGGTAGGACCTGAGGAACAGATGAAGGCACAGACTCCTCCATGATCACTGCCTCCCTCGCTGTGCTTTTGCAGTGGGCTCTGCAGCCCCTCGTCACGTGTCAGACACGTTTGAAACTTTGTAGCCGGTACAGATGTGATTATTGCATCAATTAATGACAGTAACCTGTATCTGATGCCGGACCACTTCTACAACCGTCACCACGATCAGATTAGTCAGTGATGGGGAAAAGGCATTTCTCCTATTTGCAGCACAAACTGCCGGCTTCTTGTGTCAGCGTCACGGATAGTTAAAATCTCGTTGTGTGAAGTCAGGACGCCTTTTAACCACCAAGAAAGAGTAAATAGCTCCGAGCTGGACACATTGAGGCATCATTAGGAGAAATATACAAACCTATTATGAATTGTCAAAATATACTGACATATATACAGTTGTGTTCAAAATTATTCAACCCCCAATGCTGTAAAGGGTTTTAGGGAATTTAGTGACATTTGTAATTGTATTCAGAATGAAATCCTACAAGGACTTTTTAAAGAACCATATGCAACTAAAATGACATCAATTGGTTTTGTAATACAGTAGTAAATGTTTCTATTGTGAATTCTTCATTGACACAATTATTCATCCCCTTAAAGACTACCACTCTGAAGAACAGAGGTTCATTCAAGTGTTTTCAATCAGGTATTGAAAACACCTGTGGATGTCACGGAGCAGCAATAAAGCATAATAAGCACCAATTAGGCAGCTTTAAAATGACTGTGATACTCAGCTCCTTCTAGACATTTACTGGTGTGGTTACAAACATGGTGAAGTCAAGAGAATGGTCCAGGAAGACAAGAGAAGAGGTGATTACTCTTCACAGGAAGGGCAATGGCTATAAGAAGATTGCAAAGATGTTAAACATACCAAGAGAGACCATAGGAAGCATCATTCGCAAATTCAAGGCAAAGGGCACTGTTGAAATGCTACCTGGTCGTGGCAGAAAGAAGATGCTGACTTCGACTGCTGTGCGCTACCTGAAGCGTAGAGTGGAGAAAAGTCCCCGTGTGACTGCTGAGGAACTGAGAAAAGATTTGTCAGATGTGGGTACTGAAGTTTCAGCTCAGACAATACGGCGCACACTGCGTAATGAAGGCCTCCATGCCAGAACTCCCAGGCGCACCCCCTTGCTGTCTCCAAAGAATAAGAAGAGTCGACTGCAGTATGCCAAAAGTCATGTGGACAAAGCACAGAAGTTTTGGGATAGTGTTCTGTGGACTGATGAAACAAAATTAGAACTGTTTGGGCCCATGGATCAACGCTATGTTTGGAGGAGGAAGAACAAGGCCTATGAAGAAAAGAACACCTTGCCTACTGTGAAGCATGGCGGGGGGTCAATCATGCTTTGGGGCTGTTTTGCTTCTGCAGGTACAGGGAAGCTTCAGCGTGTGCAAGGTACCATGAATTCTCTTCAGTACCAGGAGATATTGGATGACAATGTGATGCAGTCCGTCACAAACCTGAGGCTTGGGAGACGTTGGACCTTTCAACAGGACAATGATCCCAAGCATACCTCCAAGTCCACTAGAGCATGGTTGCAGATTAAAGGCTGGAACATTTTGGAGTGGCCATCACAGTCACCTGACTTAAATCCGATTGAGAACCTCTGGTGGGACTTAAAGAAAGCAGTTGCAGTGCGCAAGCCTAAGAATGTGACTGAACTGGAGGCTTTTGCCCATGACGAATGGGCGAAGATACCCGTAGATGGCTGCAAGACACTTGTGTCAAGCTATGCTTCACGTTTAAAAGCTAAGTACTAAGATTGAATGTCACTTGGGGGTTGAATAAAACTGATAATGATGTGAGCACAGAAAATACATTTGTGGTTATTTCATTATAAATGTTATGTTATATTTGTCTGACCTACACGTGCCTCTTTGATTTAATTGTAAGCAAGATGACTGAATGATCAAAATCAATGTCAAACTGGCCAAAACACTCAATTTCAGTGGGGGTTGAATAATTTTGAACACAACTGTATATATATAGGGGGAGGGGCATACAAATTACAACTGGCTGTTTGTAGAGCGTTGTACCATCTGATGCTGCGGACACTTTTACTTCAAACATTTCCATTAAATCTCATTTCTATGTTCGTTTTGTTTCAGGCCGGGAATATCGCAAATATCAGCAGCTCGATGGTGAACCTGGTGCTGATCCTGCTGATGAGTCAGGTGTATACGTCGCTGGCGGAGAAGCTGACACGCTGGGGTGAGGAGATCTCTGGGAGTTGCATGGCTCTTATTCTTTGCCATTCACAAGACATTGGCCCCACGTGTTTCACTCTTGGCACAGCACATGTTTGAGAAATACGTTGCCCGGCCGGTGACACCCCCGGCTCCGTACAGGTGACAGATTCTGCTTGGTACAGGGGATACACCTGGCTCGGTACATGTGACACATTCTGCTTGGTACAGGTGACACCCCTGGCTCAGTACAGGTGACACCCCTGGCTCAGTACAGGTGACACCCCTGGCTCAGTACAGATGATACACCTGGCTCGGTACAGGTGACACATTCTGCTTGGTACAGGTGACACCCCTGGCTCAGTACAGGTGATATACCTGGCTCAGTACAGGTGACACATTCTGCTTGGTACAGGTGACACATTATGCTTGGTAAAGGTGATACACCCGGCTCGGTACATGTGACACATTCGGCTTGGTACAGGTGATACACCCGGCTCAGTACAGGCGACCCATTCGGCTTGGTACGGGTGATACCTGGCTCGGTACAGGTGACACATTCTGCTCGGTACAGGTGATACACCTGGCTCGGTACAGGTGACACATTCTGCTTGGTACAGGTGATACAACTGTCTCGGTACAGGTGACACCTTCTGCTCAGCACAGGTGATACACCTGGCTCGGTACAGGTGACACATTCTGCTCGGCACAGGTGATACACCTGGCTCGGTACAGGTGACACATTCTGCTTGGTACATGTGATACACCTGGCTCGGTACAGGTGACACATTCTGCTTGGTACATGTGATACACCTGGCTCGGTACAGGTGACACATTCTGCTTGGTACATGTGATACACCTGGCTCGGTACAGGTGACACCTCTGGTTTGTTACAGGTATAACATTTGGCCATTGTTTACATTTCGGGATAATTAGAGAAACACTTTTCCCAGACTGCAGTGATGACACCTTAGATGTTCCATGACTACATGTCCCATCATGCTCAGCCGCTGATCATTTAACTCTATAATGTCTGGGCTGGTGAGGTTATATCTGTGATTCAGATGCCATATTTCCCTGGTGTTTTTTTTATGCGGTTATTCCACACCAGTAATACTGGCTGCATGTCATTACCTCCAGTCATTTGTTTTCCCTGGAAAACAAGGCACCATGCAGGACTGAAGTGCAAGCTCTTTGGGTAAGAAATGTACCTTGCATTGTCCCTATGATTCACAGCAAACACCATCCACACCAAGGTGATCGGGAGTCTGATCTTGGCGTCAAAGTGACAGGAATATTTAATACACAGACTAATCTGTAGCCCCAGATATACATTGTACATCTCTCCTTATACAGAGTAATGGGTCCTCTCTCTGTTCCCCAGAAATGCATCGTACGCAGTCTCTCCACGAAGACGCTTTTACCTTTAAGGTCTTCATTTTCCAGTTTGTGAATTTCTACTCGTCCCCGTTCTATGTGGCATTCTTCAAAGGAAGGTGAGCCGGACCCCCCGGGATTCCCACCCCCTCCCAGACACAGGGAGGAGACGTAAAGGCCTGAGCCAGTGGAGGCTCGTGCAGAGGGTCAGATAGGGCAGCGCCCCCCCCCCCCAGAAAAGGCACAAATAACAATTGTACAGATAAAAACAAAAACCTGGTCAGTGGCAAATTTTATTGATACTGTATTTTTGTTAACAGGAATTTTTTATTCGAAACAAAGCTACAAGTTTGTGTGATCGACACTTTTTTATAACAATTAGGAATCTGGAATGCACCCTCTGTTCCAGGTGGGGCTGCCTGGAGGAGAGTGTGAGAGCAACTAAGCATGTCAAGATCTAGGGCCTTTTCTGACAACTGCCCCATGTGAGGCCATGTCAGGCATGCTCAGTTTGCTCCCACAAGGGATTTGTGACATCACACATTCACTTTGCATTAGGACAAGGGAGGAGCACTGCCCCATAGCTGTCCAATGCATCCACAACAAAAAAAATATCCTAATTTTAAGCCTAAATGTATTTCCCTTTGTCCTTTTGTTCTGTCTGACCCCTTCCATGTCTGAGCTGATCACGCTGAACCCGTCTCTCCGTCCAACAGGTTTGTAGGGTATCCGGGCCAGTACGGGACACTCCTGGGCATGAGGAACGAGGATGTGAGTAGGCAGAGCTCCAAGAATATGTGGTTGTTAGAGAAATTTTTACAAGTTCCGTTTGTCACTTCTGCAAAGATTCTGTGTTTGAGCAGAACACCAAATCCAGGTAGAAGAACGGTCAACCCCAAGGCCTGACCCTCACGTGACCAAAACAAATAGCTGTGAAACTGCATAAAAAACATGACAATAAATCATACTTTACTGGTATTCTGACACATGTACTACATTCCCCGAGGAGATGTAAAGTAATTATTGTGAGATATTGTTTGTACTAGACACATAAAGGGTTAAAGTCAAATAACTGCGTGTGCACAGTTTGGGGTTATATTTGGGGAATTTCTTAATTTTAACCCCATTATTCTCTGTCCTGACAGTGCGGTCCGGGCGGCTGCCTCATCGAACTCGCTCAACAACTGTTCATTATAATGGTTGGGAAGCAGATTGTCAGCAATATCCAGGAGTTTATAATTCCGTGAGTACAGAACAGAGGGATTTATATTATAGCTCATTACATAAATACTGAACAGAGGGATTCATTTGTGCCGCGTTAGGTGAATGCCGACCAGAGGGATTAATTTGTGCCGCATTACGTGAATGCAAAACAGGGGGATTTTTTTATGTCGCATTACGTGAATGCAGAACAGGGGGATTCATTTGTGCCGCATTACATGAATGCCGAACAGAGGGATTAATTTGTGCCGCATTACATGAATGCAGAACAGAGGATTAATTTGTGCCACATTACATGAATGCAGAACAGGGGGATTAATTTGTGCCACATTACATGAATGCAGAACAGGGGGATTCATTTGTGCCGCATTACATGAATGCCGAACAGAGGGATTAATTGTGCCGCATTACGTGAATGCAGAACAGAGGATTAATTTGTGCCACATTACATGAATGCAGAACAGGGGGATTAATTTGTGCCACATTACATGAATGCAGAACAAGGGGATTAATTTGTGCCACATTACATGAATGCAGAACAGGGGGATTAATTTGAGCCGCATTATGTGAATGCAGAACAGGGGGATTAATTTGAGCCACATTACATGAATGCAGAACAGGGGGATTAATTTGAGCCACATTACGTGAATGTAGAACAGGGGGATTAATTTCTGCTGCATTACGTGAATGCAGAACAGGAGGATTAATTTGTGCCGCATTACGTGAATGCAGAACAGGAGGATTAATTTGTGCCGCATTACGTGAATGCAGAACAGGGGGATTAATTTGAGCCGCATTACGTGAGTTAACCACAGAGGGATTTATTATATGTGATGGAAGTGTATGCACTCCTCATTCTTTTGCTCGTGTCGGTCCATTTTCATGCAGGAAGCTGAAGTCTTGGCGCCAGAAGAGGCAGCTGGCTAAAGTGCGCGGGACGCAGATCTGTGAGGAGCCCAAACGCTGGGAGGAGGACTATGAGCTGATAGAGTGTGAGGGGCTGTTTGAGGAGTATCTGGAAATGGGTGAGTTAACGTCAAAATGGAAAATACTATTAATCTGGAACAAAGTTACAAAAATATTAAAATTCAGCCTAAACTTTGCGATTCTCTGTGTGCTTTGCCGCATTCCGGTGTGACGTCCCGGCTCTGTCTCCCTCAGTCTTGCAGTTTGGGTTCATCACCATATTTGTGGCCGCGTTCCCACTGGCGCCGCTCTTCGCACTGCTGAATAATTGGGTGGAGATTCGACTCGACGCTCAGAAATTTGTATGTGAATATCGCCGCCCGGTGGCGGAGCGTGCTCAAGATATCGGGGTCTGGTTTTTCCTCCTTGAAGCTTTGGCTCAGATCTCTGTTATTGTCAACGTAAGTACTGAGGGTTCAGTGCCTGGTCAGTGGCCGGTGCAGCCGCATCACCGTGTCTCCTCCTCCTCACAGGCGTTCCTCATCGCATTCACCTCAGACTTCCTCCCGCGCCTCCTCTATCAGTATGAGTACAACAGCGACCTCGAGGGGTACCTCAACTTCACCCTGTCCTACTCTCCACACAGCTACGTGGCAGCAAACCACACCATGTGCAGGTACGAGCGCCCAGAAACGCACCGTGTGCAGGTACGAGCGCCCCGAAACACACCATGTGCATATACGAGTGCCCCGAAACACACCATGTGCATATACGAGTGCCCCGAAACACACCATGTGCAGATAAGAGCGCCCCGAAACACACCATGTGCAGATACGAGCGCCCCGAAACACACCATCTGCAGATACGAGCGCCTCAAAACACACCATGTGCAGGTACGAGCGCCCCGAAACACACCATGTGCAGATAAGAGCGCCCCGAAACACACCATGTGCAGATACGAGCGCCCCGAAACACACCATCTGCAGATACGAGCGCCCCGAAACACACCATCTGCAGATACGAGCGCCTCAAAACACACCATGTGCAGGTACGAGCGCCCCGAAACACACCATGTGCAGATATGAGCGCCCCGAAACACACCATGTGCAGATACGAGTGCCCCGAAACACACCATGTGCAGATATGAGTGCCCCGAAACACACCATCTACAGATACGAGCGCCTCAAAACACACCATGTGCAGGTACGAGCGCCCCGAAACACACCATGTGCATATACGAGTGCCCCGAAACACACCATCTACAGATACGAGTGCCCCGAAACACACCATGTGCAGATAAGAGCGCCCCGAAACACACCATGTGCAGATATGAGCGCCCCGAAACACACCATCTGCAGATACGAGCGCCTCAAAACACACCATGTGCAGGTACGAGCGCCCCGAAACACACCATGTGCAGATATGAGCGCCCCGAAACACACCATGTGCAGATACGAGTGCCCCGAAACACACCATGTGCAGATACGAGTGCCCCGAAACACACCATCTACAGATACGAGCGCCTCAAAACACACCATGTGCAGGTACGAGCGCCCCGAAACACACCATCTGCAGATACGAGCGCCTCAAAACACACCATGTGCAGGTATGAGCGCCCCGAAACACACCATGTGCAGATACGAGCGCCTCAAAACACACCATGTGCAGGTACGAGCGCCCCGAAACACACCACAGGGGCCCCAAACCACCATTTGGAGACGAGATGACCGTCTGAATGCATAGTGTCACAAAGTCCCATAAAGTGCAGGTAAGGGGGGGGGACTCAATTAACTGTGACACAGACTGCGGTGGGGGGGGGACCCGGGACCTTGTATAAAGGGTGTTTGTTTACAGATACAAGGCTTTTCGGGATGAAAATGGCAGTTACACGCTCTTCTACTGGAAGCTGCTCGCCGTGCGCCTGGGCTTCATCATTGCGTTCGAGGTGAGGAGGCCGCGGCGCGATTCTCTGTATGATTCCTTCAGTAATGACTTTTCAGGGTCTGATCCTCACAGTGACCGGGGGGGGGGGTGATACCAAACCTCACAGACTGGGTTTCAGGACGGTGTGCGTCACTGGACGGGCGATGGTTACATGGAACATAATATACAGGAGAAAAAATGAAATATTTGTAAATAATTACATTTGAAAACAGGTAAATATTGTTCACTTTGCTCTTATCACTATAGAGGCCAACAAACATTAACAATATATATATAAAACAATGGCAAGCTGAGGCGCTGGAGGATTGCCCTGTTTGGTATACTGTGCACGCCACTCCTGAGTACAGGGTTGGCTGGGGAAACTCGTGGCTGGCGTGCTGCCCATGTCACTTATTATACTGTGCGCACACAATCGCAGCGCGCAGTGATGCCCAGCCTTGCAGCCAATCAGAGCTGCTCACACGCGTTACCTCTAAATGGTTTACTATCACTTTGTGGTCACTGACGTGAACAACGTGTCAATAAAGTTGTGTCTTAAAAATGTTTTCTAACACAAGGAAAAAAGGTCAGATCTGACATAGAAAAAAAAATTGCAAAAATGCCCTGAATTTGGGGTATTGATTTAGTTTTATACTCATTTTACGAATGATTTGTTAGGGTAAAGTTTAACAATAAACCCAGAACTAACAGTAACCCTAAAACAAGCGCAAACCCTAAAACGAGAGCAAACCCTAACCCTAAAACAAGCGCAAACCCTAACCCTAAAACAAGCGCAAACCCTAACCCTAAAACAAGCGCAAACTCTAACCCTAAAACAAGCGAAAAACAGTAACCCTAAAACAAGTGCAAACCCTAACCCTAAAACAAGCGCAAACCCTAACCCTAAGGCTGGGGTCAGACCAGCGCATTTTTAACGTGCGTTCTGGCGCACTTAATCACGGCCGCACTAGCAGCAAATGACGGGCAATGACAGCCAATATACGAAGTACGGTCGCACGAAAGTCCAGCCGCGCAACGCAAGTGGAAAATGAACGCATTTTTTCGAGAACGCAGAACCGCTAGTACGGACGTACAGAGTGCGCTGCGCCTGCTAGCGGTGTGTGATTTGGAGACGTCAGACCCTGCTCGTGTCCGGCCAACATAACGTCCAGACGCAAAAAGTTTCCTGGTTTGGATTCGTAAAACATCGCGCACAAAAATGTGCATCGTATGACCGTTTTCGCATATTCCATGAAAAAATACGTCAATGCGTTCGGACACACTTCTTTACGTTCGCGTGTAAAAATGCTTTAGTTTGACCCTAGCCTTAAACAAGCGCAAACCCTAACCCTAAAACAAGCGAAAACCCTAAAACAAGCGCAAACCCTAACCCTAAAACAAGCGCAAACCCTAACCCTAAAACAAGCGAAAAACAGTAACCCTAAAACAAGCGCAAACCCTAACCCTAAAACAAGCGCAAACCCTAACCCTAAAACAAGCGCAAACCCTAACCCTAAAACAAGCGAAAAACAGTAACCCTAAAACAAGCGCAAACCCTAACCCTAAAACAAGCGCAAACCCTAACCCTAAAACAAGCGCAAAACAGTAGTGAGAGAAAGGGGGGTGTGAGGATCCTGAGGACAAGCAATAGCACTAGTGGCTGCTTTACGGTGGGGCCGCTCAGGTCTCACAAGGTTTTAGCTTTCTTGTGCCATTACAGGGATGAATGCTCCATATGCAAATCAGTCTGCTCTCACCCAATGAGGGTGGCCAGTACTGATTGCCAAGGACGTCATCCCTACACGAGAGGTGCAGCAACCCCCAACGATCGTTTCGGCCTTGTTAGGCCTCGTCAGGAGGGTATAGCTGACACCCCTCTAGGCACATCAAGCAAGGGGTCCACGTCTGGATGACCCCGTATACTTATAGTGAGAGAAAAGGGGTGTGTGTGAGGATCCTGAGGACGAGCGTCGGGGGTTGCTGCACCTCTCATGTAGGGATGACGTCCTTGGCAATCAGTACTGACCACTCTCATTGGGTGAGAGCAAACTGATTTGCATATGGAGCATTCATCCCTGTAATGGCACAAGAAAGCTAAAACCTTGTGAGACCTGAGCGGCCCCACCGTAAAGCAGGCCACTAGTGCTGTTGCTCGTCCTCAGGATCCTCACACCCCCCTTTTCAAGCACAAACAGTAACCCTAACCCTTAAACAAGCGCAAACAGTAACCCTAACCCTAAAACAAGCACAAATAGTAACCCTAACCCTAAAACAAGCACAAACAGTAACCCTAAAACAAGCACAAATAGTAACCCTAACCCTTAAACAAGCGCAAACAGTAACCCTAACCCTAAAACAAGCACAAACAGTAACCCTAACCCTAAAACAAGCACAAACAGTAACCCTAACCCTTAAACAAGCACAAACAGTAACCCTAACCCTAAAACAAGCGCAAACAGTAACCCTAACCCTTAAACAAGGGCAAACAGTAACCCTAACCCTAAAACAAGCACAAACAGTAACCCTAACCCTAAAACAAGCGCAAACAGTAACCCCAACTCTTAAACAAGCGCAAACAGTAACCCTAACCCTAAAACAAGCACAAACAGTAACCCCAACTCTTAAACAAGCGCAAACAGTAACCCTAACCCTAAAACAAGCACAAACAGTAACCCTAACCCTTAAACAAGCACAAACAGTAACCCTAACCCTAAAACAAGCGCAAACAGTAACCCTAACCCTTAAACAAGGGCAAACAGTAACCCTAACCCTAAAACAAGCACAAACAGTAACCCTAACCCTAAAACAAGCGCAAACAGTAACCCCAACTCTTAAACAAGCGCAAACAGTAACCCTAACCCTAAAACAAGCACAAACAGTAACCCCAACTCTTAAACAAGCGCAAACAGTAACCCTAACCCTAAAACAAGCACAAACAGTAACCCTAACCCTAAAACAAGTGCAAACAGTAACCCTAAAACAAGCACAAACAGTAAGCCTAACCCTAAAACAAGCACAAACAGTAACCCTAACCCTAAAACAAGCACAAACAGTAACCCTAACCCTTAAACAAGCACAAACAGTAACCCTAACCCTAAAACAAGCGCAAACAGTAACCCTAACCCTAAAACAAGCACAAACAGTAACCCTAACCCTAAAACAAGCACAAACAGTAACCCTAACCCTAAAACAAGCGCAAACAGTAACCCTAAAACAAGCACAAATAGTAACCCTAACCCTTAAACAAGCGCAAACAGTAACCCTAACCCTAAAACAAGCACAAACAGTAACCCTAACCCTAAAACAAGCACAAACAGTAACCCTAACCCTTAAACAAGCACAAACAGTAACCCTAACCCTAAAACAAGCGCAAACAGTAACCCTAACCCTTAAACAAGGGCAAACAGTAACCCTAACCCTAAAACAAGCACAAACAGTAACCCTAACCCTAAAACAAGCGCAAACAGTAACCCCAACTCTTAAACAAGCGCAAACAGTAACCCTAACCCTAAAACAAGCACAAACAGTAACCCCAACTCTTAAACAAGCGCAAACAGTAACCCTAACCCTAAAACAAGCACAAACAGTAACCCTAACCCTAAAACAAGCACAAACAGTAACCCTAACCCTAAAACAAGTGCAAACAGTAACCCTAAAACAAGCACAAACAGTAAGCCTAACCCTAAAACAAGCACAAACAGTAACCCTAACCCTAAAACAAGCACAAACAGTAACCCTAACCCTTAAACAAGCACAAACAGTAACCCTAACCCTAAAACAAGCGCAAACAGTAACCCTAACCCTAAAACAAGCACAAACAGTAACCCTAACCCTAAAACAAGCACAAACAGTAACCCTAACCCTAAAACAAGCGCAAACAGTAACCCTAAAACAAGCACAAACAGTAACCCTAAAACAAGCACAAACAGTAACCCTAACCCTAAAACAAGCACAAATAGTAACATTCTGTATTGAAAATGCTGGGACCAGAAGTGTTCTTGGTTTGGGATATTTGCATATGATAATAAAGAGATATATTGGGGACCCGGGTCTATACATGACATTCATTAATGTTTCACTGAGGGGCGTTCGCACAGGATTTTGCCCCCCTGTCACATGACCTCGGGTGGGGGGAATTATATATAATTGTGGCATCATGTCGGCACTCAATTCCTTCTCCCTGATATTTACTTTGTACCCCCATATCCCCCCTCCCCGCAGCACGTGGTCTTTTTCAGCCTCCACTGCATAGACTGGATGGTCCCGGACATCCCGGAGTCGGTGGAAATCAAAGTAAAGCGAGAGCGTTACCTGGCTAAGCAGGCGCTGGCCGATAACCAGGACGTGCTGCTGACGGTGAGTCCCGGTACCAGCTCCCCAGGTCAGTGACGGCACGACATACACGGTGGCTGTTGTGGTCTTCCAGTGGCGTGTCATAGTGCTGTGCGTGGCTCATTGTCCTCATGGTAAACGGGGGTGACATTTGTCTGGAGTTAATTATCCAATTCCTGCAATGGAGCAGCAGAAACTGCTTTTTCTACAAAAAAATAATAAATACGTCTATACACACACATTTTTAAAAAATATATATTTAATAATTACAAATATAAACATAATTACTTTATTTTACATAACTTGTTTTCTTTTAAAACAACACATTTAAAATATTTTATATATATTATTTTAAGATTTTTTTTTAAATTATGCAATTTACTCCTGGAGGGGGGGGAGGGGGGAATCACCGTATCGAAACCTAAATTCATCCCAATATAATAAATTCTGTGATTTACACAGTATTCTTTTTTTTTTTAGTATTAATCTATTTTATTATTATTATTATTATATGCCTAGACTATAAATCTCATCCCAATTTTTTTGCAGAGTTGGGGGGGGGGGGTACGAGAAGTAATGATAACAACAATAAAGTTAGAAACTCACAATTTCTACCTAGCAGAATTATTATTATTTAAATTATTTGTTTACCTTTTTTAGTGGTTATTTAAAAGTAAATATTTTAATATATTAATTTTAAGTAATATTATTTAATATATATGTATTTATATACAGTCTGATGTTTAGGCGGGCTCCTCGCCAAGGCTGTCTGAAAAGCAAGATCGATGATAATAACACAGGATCTGCCGTACCCTGATCCACAAGGGGTTAAATTCAATTATTTAATGTTAAATTTTGTTTTAAAGTTTAGGAATTGGGGAAGTTTTGGTATAAAATGTTCATTTTCCCTCCTCCCATTTTGATGGGACTCAGAGTTTGACAGATGACACCTGACCGCAGCATTGATTGTGTCGTGTTGTGTTAGTGTGCTCCATTGTTTGTGTAACCTCTCACTAGCCTGAGGGCGAGTCGGTCTGTCCGCAGAGACAAAAACCAACGCCAAAACAACAAAATCACCTGAGCTGCACGTCGAAATCCCAATGGATGATAAATAAGAGCTTTCTAACCTCACTCAGACGACATTAGAGTGTAAGCTCACCTGCCAACCAGCGCAGGGCAATCCGTGTAGGGGAGTCACTGATTTCAGCTCATGATACAAAGTATCGGAGTGAGATTTTATACATAAAACACAAAGATGTAAAAAAGAACAAATAAAACAATAAGTAAATAGAATCTCAGCCTCCATTAACATTATTGTCCCTAATCTTGAAAAGTATGTGTTAGTCTTGGGGGGAGGGGAGGGGCAGGTGGCGGCATGGAGAGGGTGTAAAGCATGGCGGAAATAATGAGGGCACTGGCAGAGGGGGGTGATCACTTTACCCCGTATTTCCCGAATACCTGCGCTCCGGTATGTGATGCTCATCGCTGACGTACGAGGCGCAGCAAAAGGCTTTTAGTGAAATCGGAAACGATTATCAGGAAGAAAACTTAGCAAAATGTTCCGGCTCGGCAGACACGGGGAAGATGTGAAGGCTTACAGGGATTATTCGCTAAATGGTGACTTGTGGCAGACTGGAAACACTGACGATCTAAATGTAGCCGAGATGAAGGCAGATGAGAAGAATCAGAGATCTACTACAGTAAAGTCGCCACCTTGTGGACGCTGGAGGAAACGACACAGCAAAAAAAGACGCTACGTGAAAACAGTTTCCTCATATCAAGACGCTGATTAAAAAAGTCATATCATAAATGGAAACCCTTACCCTAAAACAAGCAAAAACAGTTACCCTGACCCTAAAACAAGCAAACAGTAACCCTAATACGAGCAAACAGTAACCCTAACCCGAGCACAAACAGTAACCCTAATACGAGCAAACAGTAACCCTAACCCGAGCACAAACAGTAACCCTAAAACAAGCACAGATAGTAACCTTAAAACAAGCACAAACAGTAACCCTAAAACAAGCAAACAGTAACCCTAACCCGAAAATAAGCACAAACAGTAACCCTAAAACAAGCACAGATAGTAACCTTAAAACAAGCACAAACAGCAACCCTAAAACAAGCAAACAGTAACCCTAACCCGAAAATAAGCACAAACAGTAAACCCAACCTTTAAAACGAGCACACCTAGTAACCCTAACCCTAAAACAAGCACAAATAGTAACCTTAAAATAAGCATGAATTGTAACCCTAACCCTGAAATTAATGTAGGATCAATTAAGCACCTTACTGGCCTCAGTAAAATAATGCTGGCATGGTGCCAAGTTTCAGCAAAAAAAAAGAAAAGTTTTTTCATTTGAATTATGACTTTTTTTTAACCGGTATCTTAACATGATGAACTTTATCACGCAGTGACTTTCTTGCCGCATTGTTTCTTCGGACGTCCAGAAGGGGGTGAAATTCCCACAAGATACCAGATATCATGACACATTGCATTTTGACAGTGTGTTTTCGATTTAACCACAATTTGCTGTTTAGCAGATAAACCCAACTGGATTCTTGCACAGGCGTAGCACAGATAGACCTTTAAATACCATTCCCTTCCATTGGGTTCTCTGGCTTCACCGCCCTCCTGCAGCATCATAATCTCCCATCTTTCTGCTGTCGCTGTTTGGGGGTGGGTTCCTAAATAAGGGTCCGCCTATCACCTTGTGACATCACTCCACTAACTCCACCCACGAGGTTCCCACTCTCTTAAATTAATGTTAACCAAGAGCTTCACGGTTTTTAGGCTTCTGGCAGTGGACGGGATTAAACATAGATTTCATATGCACTTTACCATCCTGCAGCGGCAGGACCAGCCGGCTTCATCTTGCTTTCATGAAGCTGCACGAGAAAAGGCCTGAAGCCGTCACAGATTAATCTAGATACAGCAACGTATTCACAGCCCAACGGAGCAGACACAAAAATAATCTAATAATCCTCATTCCTCACCTTTTTATAATACGATAAATAATAAAAATATTAAAAAGCAGTGATTTAATCAGAAAAACTTCTCGTTATGTTGACACAAGTCCAAAAAACTAAATTAGGGATGTCTGTCCTCTCTGGGCTTCTGTATACATTTTTCCCGTCCTGTGGACTCGCCGTATCTGTTGCAGTTTGTTCCCAGGCTCTTTTGATTCTTTCACGCGCATTGCCTGACGAATGCTCCCCCTGCCAGTCCCTGGGCGCCAGCATCTGGGGTAAATGTCTGTGCCCATTCACCGAGCCCTTCTCCATGTATCCGCCCCGGGAGCTTCACCTCACGCCCACGGACGGGTCTCTCTCTCCGGAAACTCACTGTATCATTGTGTTTCTGTCCATTCGTTTTTTGTCATTTGTTTGTGTCGATAAAGTTTCTTTGAATAATAATAATAATGTTGCGCTGCGGTATAGGTTGGTGCTTTATAATTCATAGTAATTTACGCTCACGAGTGTTAATATAGGAACGATAATAATTGGTGTTTTTATTTATGTAATTTATTAAATTTATTACATAAAACAAATAATGTATTTCCTGTATTTTAAATGTGATTTTATTTATTTATTAACTTATTTAATTTGCCTTTTTTTCATTAAAATTGGTCGCGGTGGAATCGCAAGGTGTGCTGCTTATATTTTTTATTAATTCTTAACACTTTCTGTGCTGGAGAAAAGGCCAACGTACTAAAAATAATATTTTAAAAAAGGGTATTTTTTTTGTATTTTTTGCTTATTGCTGTTGCCTTTATCACTAACATATTGACAAAAAAATATCGTGAACATTCCCAGGCCTTTCTGCTCCTTTCTCTGTTTGGCTGTTCTTAACCCTTCGGGTTTAAAGGAATCCATAGAGTGATTTTGCACAAATAGATTAACATAAATTAAGGTTGCGGGGAGTGTGTGACAAAGGGCGCTCTTAGCCCATTCTGTGCCGGGGGAAACCATGGATGCGTGGCGGGCAGGGGACTGGAGAGGCCGCCAGCTTAATGCCATTATCCACAGAATAAGACTATTTTTGTCTTGGTCATTTAGCTGCTAGAGATAGAAATTTTTATGTATATATATATATATATATATATTTTTCACTTTTTTATTCCTGTAAAAATCTCGCCGCACAGGGATGAAATATATATATATAATTTTTTAAAGTGTTATTTTCAGGGGAAAAAAATCTCTAAACAATAGTAAAAATCAGGAAAGATATTTTTCACCCCCCCCCCCTCCTTTTTGGATTTTGTCAGCTCTGCATCTCCCTCGCTCTCTCTAACCCCCTTTTGTTTTCAGGGAATCCAAACATTTCAACACGGCCTTTCCAAATTCCACAATAGTGTCGCATTCCTGCCACCCAGCAATGGGGATGGGAGCGCGCGCGGTCCAGGCCTTCGCCCCGAGGCTGACGGATGGGAGACACAGATAGAGGCCGGCGACTGCGGAGCAGCCCTTAAAAATCCCTGCGATTAAATGGGGTGGGGGGAGAATCCAAATTAGAGGTCATGTGACAACAGTGACCAAAACAAAGGATTTATAATATGAGGGTTAAGTTCGGCGCACTTTGCCGATCACATTTCACCGAAAATAGGGTGCATTCACTATTGACCGAATGGTCACTATATCTTGCCGAAAAATGGAGTCATTGAATCAGTTATCGGATGTCGGCGAAAAGCGTCGAATTGTCGTCAGGAAATTCCAACAAACTGAAAGAAAGAAGGGAAGTCTCCTATTCGCCTAATAGTTTAAATCATTAAAAATGTAGAATAATTGTGTCTGAAATAATAAAAAAAAGGTCCTTTTAAAAAAAAAAACCATCTAAAAAAAATAATACAATTATATTCCATTTATTACCTTGAAATTTCACCGCAATTTCGGTGCATTTCAGCGTCCTGTGAATAGATACATTATTTTCTATGCTGCTGAATTGTGGCAAAACGCACCGTGTTTCACCATCAATTTGCCTGTATTTGGAGGAGAAGTGACAGCTTAGTGACAAGAAGAAATGACCCAAAGTTGCGGATATGTTGACTGTCACCTTTCGGTGCTAAATTCGGAGCTTAGTGAATAAACCCTCTACATATATTTATATAATATAGATCTCTAGTAAGGTTAAGGAGAGCAAAAAAAGTGCGACTGAAATGCTCCGCAACGCACACCGCAAGAGATAAAGTAAAAGTCACTGCGTGAAACATCCAGACGTACGAGCAAATTACACACCTGCTTTGCCTCCAGAGCTCCACTTCCACAAAGGCAGCAAGGAACTCTGGGTAGGATATGCAAATGAAGCCTGCACTCGTTCACATCACATAGTCTGCTGTAGCACATAATTTGTTCGTATATTAATGTAATTTTTTGACAATCCCTTTGTAAAAAAAATAAATAGCCTTTGGATTTCCATTTATAGTTTATATTATAAAAATTTCTAAAGCACCAACATATAAAGCAGCGATGTACAGTGTGATCTGAAACCGTTTCCGTGTTGCAGAGTCTCCGGTTTAGACGACAATAAATGTATTTTTTTTCTTTCAGCAAGTAGCCTTTCACCCGACGGCCTGAGTTTCTGATTGCCTGGCACAAGCGCCGGCGCGTTTCACCGTTTGAAGCCCCTGGCTAGCAAGAGATGAACCCGCCTATGGCAGAATCAGAACTCGCGATGATCGGGGTCCGATTTACACTGGATTTGCTGATTCTGGTGACGGCAAATAAAGTTTTGCTTGGACTAACTCGCTGGGAAACGCGTCGGCAAGACTTAACGGCGGACGCTTCCAGGAAGAAGCAAGATATGGAAAATCGGTGCAACCGAGAACCTTTACCGTGAAGCACAACGAGAAACGGGGGGATTTAATGAAGGAGACGAACAGGGAACTGAGAAAAAGCACCTTGGTTTGCTGTGATGTCACACTCTGAACCGTCAACGATGATGAAGTCAGAGCGCTGGTTGTAAATATTCGGGACTTTATTCTCGCCGCTCATTATAAGCACAAATAGACAGAATATAATATATATATAAAATCGAGAGATTTCCAGGAATAATGACGGAATTTATACTTTCTTTGTATTGTTGCATTTCTTCTATTATTCTGTCACAGAATCCTTTGTAGTTGTCACCGCAGGGTGCACGGCGCGCTTTTAGATCATTATTGACCATTTTCTGGTAATAAAGGAATTATAGTGTGTGTGTGTGGGGGGGGGGGGTTTGAGCGCCGCTGATAGAGATAATACACGCTGTATTTAATATTCACCCCCCCCCCCTCTCACCACGCTTGTCACCCTCAGATAATATTAAAGCCTCCTTTGCTCGGCTGCTGCTTTTGCGTCTTGATGTATTGAAGATCTGTGCATGCGCGTGCGGCTCCGATCCATCGCTCTGCGCAGGCGCTACGGAACTTGTGTACTTAAAAGTGTGCGAGTCCCGTAGCGCTGCACAAAGTGCGGCTCCTAAACTACACTAGTTGTATAGAAGCAAAAACTGTGCAGAAAATCTTCAGGGACGTCCAGGTTCGGGGATCCCTGAGCTGAAGAGGAGGAGCAGCGCGCGGCGAGGGGGAACAGGGAGGAAAATCACTGAAAACATACAAAAATTAAATAAAAGTTCATTGTTCAGAGGCCGCCAGCAGGATCTGCCGAATTATTTAAGGGGAAAAAGGGAACTCGGTTTTTGTGTGAATTATTCCTATTTAATAATAGATGAATCTGCAGATTTCTCCCTCCGGACCTAAACGCCGCACGCACCTTATTTACCAGCGCAGTCCCTGCGAGCAGCACAGTAGTGCACAGTAGAGGTGCGCACGGCTGGAAAATTTGCTTTGTTTAGTTTAAGAATTTTGTTTCGTTTGTTATCTCGAATCACTATAAAACCCACTGTAAGTTGGGATCGATTCGATATCTATTTGAATTTTGGATCACTAAATCAAATCCTGCCGTTAAAAGGCAAAGCTGGGGTTAAATGTTGAGCTGTCCATTGGCCTGTGGTGCTGACAATAGATTCAGCATCACAGGTCAATTTACAGGGAAAGGGTGCTTTGTGAAACAGTCAAACGAACCGGCTTCGTTTCATAATGTCATTTGCTTTAGTACGGACTTGTATGTAATGTAAGTTGGGATCGATTCGTATCGCTAAATAAAACCAATGAATCAAATCCTGCTCAGGAATCATTTATTGGTTCTCTTGTGAAACAGCATAACGAATCAAATTTGTTATATAACGTTTTTGATTAAATCAATTCGTTATTTCGGAAGTATTCCTGAAATACGAATTGCGTTTTGTTATGAAACGAATACACAGCAGATTCAGGAGTCCGTGCAATCCCTGCAGACCCCCGCGTGGACGTGGAACGGCTTCCATTTTCTCGCACGGGGATTTATTTTTCTCCCGTCATTTTTTGCTGCCGGTTAATATGAGGAGGGAAGGGCCGAGGGATAAAATCACAGCGTTTTCCCGCGACTTCTTCAGGCTGAGCTTTGTAAGACCCGGGTGCGGAGGATAAAAAGCTTGGGTTTAGGATCAGGGAGCATCAGACAGGGTAACCGGGTGTTAAGGGTTAATGGGATCATGCAGGTTAAGGGGCGTAGGTTTTGGGGGTAAATCTTTTTGAGGTGCTTCGCCTGGCTGGGAGAGATGGGAGTTAAGGTCCACAGCCGGAGTACACCGGATTCCCCCAACTGTGAGACCGTGCTGAGCCTAAACCCCCCCCTTAACCCAAAATATACCGCTAGCAAAATGGTGCCCCCAAAACTACAAACCCCCAATTATCCCCATCCCTAAAGGAGTCACTGACTCCAAATCTGCTCCTGTCACTAAACCCCCTTTCCCATCTTAACCAAAACCTGCCCACCCTGGCCAGAAACGCTGCCGTAATGATACCGTGCGCGGTGACATAACAGCGGCGCCTTAAAAGCAGTTGACGATGTCACTCGGCGAGGCCCTGCTCTCAGGTGGACAGCGAATACAGAGCAGTATGTGGGTATTCTTTAGTATCAGATGAGAAACAGCTGGAAATCAGGGGGTCAGAATGAAACCTCGGCCCTCCAGATGTTTTGTAACTACGTCTCCCATGATGCTCAGTCAGTATAATGAATGACTGCACATCATGGGAGTTGTAGTTCCAAAACATCTGGATTGGCACGGTTGCCGACCCCCTGCAGTAAAGTGTGGCCTCTATAAGGAGATAAAATGAATCCATTCAGGACGGAGTCCAGGGGTTTTTAAGGGAAAAGGACGTAAATCTGGCCCATAATCCTGCTGAAATTTGCTATTTTTGTCAGTTTCACCATTTCGCATGAATCTATATTTAGATACGAATCCCAAACACTGATCAAAACATCTTGATCAGCACCAAATATTCAGCTGAAGGAGCGGGAGGGACGTTTGGACAGGAGACACGATGCTCCGCATATTTCTCCGTAGCGCAGGCCGCTGTGTGAAAGGGGGAGCGTCGGCTCCTGATTGGGCGGCTGAATCCCCTCCAGCTGGATCCAGATATGACAAGTCAGACGTGAATTCCAGGCAAGATGCTGCTCCAAAGTGTATGTTGCCGCTGTATCCCCCACGGGAATAGCTACTGGTGTCACAGAACTGCCGAGGGGAGCGGTGGCGATCAGGGACTATAACTCCTACAATCCACAGCAGCCAGCCCTGTACTCACACTTACTGTGCACCTAGAGACTGTCACTCAGCGAGGCCCCGCTCTCAGGCGGACTGTCACTCAGCGAGGCCCCGCTCTCAGGCGTACTGTCACTCAGCGAGGCCCCGCTCTCAGGCGGACTGTCACTCAGCGAGGCCCCGCTCTCAGGCGGACTGTCACTCAGCGAGGCCCCGCTCTCAGGTGGACTGTCACTCAGCGAGGCCCTGCTCTCAGGCGGACTGTCACTCAGCGAGGCCCCGCTCTCAGGTGGACTGTCACTCAGCGAGGCCCCGCTCTCAGGCGGACTGTCACTCAGCGAGGCCCCGCTCTCAGGCGGACTGTCACTCAGCGAGGCCCCGCTCTCAGGCGGACTGTCACTCAGCGAGGCCCTGCTCTCAGGTGGACTGTCACTCAGCGAGGCCCCGCTCTCAGGCGGACTGTCACTCAGCGAGGCCCCGCTCTCAGGCGGACTGTCACTCAGCGAGGCCCTGCTCTCAGGTGGACTGTCACTCAGCGAGGCCCCGCTCTCAGGCGGACTGTCACTCAGCGAGGCCCCGCTCTCAGGCGGACTGTCACTCAGCGAGGCCCTGCTCTCAGGCGGACTGTCACTCAGCGAGGCCCCGCTCTCAGGTGGACTGTCACTCAGCGAGGCCCCGCTCTCAGGTGGACTGTCACTCAGCGAGGCCCCGCTCTCAGGTGGACTGTCACTCAGCGAGGCCCTGCTCTCAGGTGGACTGTCACTCAGCGAGGCCCCGCTCTCAGGCGGACTGTCACTCAGCGAGGCCCCGCTCTCAGGCGGACTGTCACTCAGCGAGGCCCTGCTCTCAGGCGGACTGTCACTCAGCGAGGCCCCGCTCTCAGGTGGACTGTCACTCAGCGAGGCCCCGCTCTCAGGTGGACTGTCACTCAGCGAGGCCCCGCTCTCAGGTGGACTGTCACTCAGCGAGGCCCTGCTCTCAGGCGGACTGTCACTCAGCGAGGCCCTGCTCTCAGGCGGACTGTCACTCAGCGAGGCCCTGCTCTCAGGTGGACTGTCACTCAGCAAGGCCCCGCTCTCAGGCGGACTGTCACTCAGCGAGGCCCTGCTCTCAGATGGACTGTCACTCAGCGAGGCCCCGCTCTCAGGCGGACTGTCACTCAGCGAGGCCCCGCTCTCAGGCGGACTGTCACTCAGCGAGGCCCTGCTCTCAGGCGGACTGTCACTCAGTGAGGCCCTGCTCTCAGGCGGACTGTCACTCAGCGAGGCCCTGCTCTCAGGTGGACTGTCACTCAGCGAGGCCCCGCTCACAGGCGGACTGTCACTCAGCGAGGCCCTGTATACACACTATACACCCTATACAGAGTATACAGAGCAGTATGTGGGTATACACACTATACAGGGTATACAGAGCAGTATGTGGGTATACACACTATACAGGGTATACAGAGCAGTATGTGGGTATACACACTATACAGGGTATACAGAGAGCAGTATGTGGGTATACACACTATACAGGGTATACAGAGCAGTATGTGGGTATACACACTATACAGGGTATACAGAGCAGTATGTGGGTATACACACTATACAGGGTATACAGAGCAGTATGTGGGTATACACACTATACAGGGTATACAGAGCAGTATGTGGGTATCACCATCTCCCCATCAAACCAAGTTCGCGGTCTTGGAGTTACACTTGACTCTGCTCTTTCCTTCATCCCCCACATCAAGTCTCTTTCCTCCTCCTGCCGATACCAACTGCGTAATATTTACAGAATTCGGCCATTTCTTACCGCTGTCACCACAAAACAACTCATACACGCCCTGGTAATCTCCCGACTCGACTATTGCAATAATCTCTTATCTGGCCTCCCTCTGTCCCACCTCTCCCCCCTACAATCCATCCTGAACGCCTCCGCCAGGCTAATTCACCTCACCCGCCGCTCTGTCTCTGCCGCTCCCCTCTGCGAGTCCCTTCACTGGCTCCCCATGCACTGCAGAATTAAGTTCAAAATCCTTATCCTTACCTACAAAACCCTCACTAACTCAGCTCCCCACTACCTGTCCTTCCGTCTCGGTTGGCAAAGGGCCCAGTTGCATGATGGGAAGGCATCGTGGACCCGCTCACAGTCTGCTTTGGAGGATCCCTGCACACCTGGCAGGTGATAGAAACGCCCCGTGCGCCCGCCTCGCTCTCAGGTCTCCTCCTCTGCTGCAGAGCTTCTTTGGAACAGGTGCTGCGCTCGGCGTCTCTCGCGCGGCCGCCCCGGGGAACATACTTTCCAACAATAATTTAAAAAAAAACTCAAACCCTGTGACTTTGGATAAAAAAAGCCCCTTTTCCTATTTGTCCAGAGGCTTTGTATTCGGTGCTTCACATTTCAGCGTGTGCACTCCTGCAGCTTCTCTACCCCCCCCCCCGCCTCCGCCATGATGTTCTGGATATTCGGTGCCCCCCCCCCTCCAGACACAACCAGCAATTACACAAACCAAAAACCTCCGAAACGCTGCTTCTGCTTCTCTGCAGCGTGAAATCTGCTGTGGCTGCGCTTATTCCCCCCGCACCGCACATACGCTGCCGGCCACGTGAGCGGTCAGTGCCACGTATGTTCCTGGCATGAGGCAAGTCCCATACACATCGGCTGCCTGGCTCCTCGGAAGAGTGTGGCGTGGTGTCCGGCGAGGCCGGCTCGACCCTGAGCAGCAAGAGAAATGGGGGTTACACTGAGGGCTTGGGGGGGAAACACCGGGAGCTTGGACATCCAACAGCTTATCCACCAACCGCTGGCCTTTCCTTGATCTTAGTTTGGCAAAATACGGTGGATCACACGGCCAAACTATGGCAAATTCACCATCTAGGGAACCGCCACATAGGTCTTCATTCTCTCCACAATATCGTTTCTGCCATAGGAGCTTAGTGAAGTTTCCACCAGGGTTTCAGCCGACATTGTCAAACGTAGTTTGTATGAGAGTTCCACGGTGATCACCACTTTAATATTCCCCTGTTTTTACCGACAGAGACAGAATGCGCTGCATGGAGAGGATCCGCAGTGGATGCTATTTACGGAAGGATAACAGTGCTGCCGTAGTCCGGTGTGTCTGAGAGCTTCGCCTGCCGGTGTTGGATTTTCTGTACAGCTGAAGTTCACCGTTGTTGCAACAGAAAACATTTGTGTTTAGTGAATCATCCCTCTGCTCGATGTAACTCGGCCTGAAAACCGAGATCCGCAGCGTTTTCAGATGGATTTCAGGAGATTGAAGTTCGTTCTTACCTGCACTTTCGATTCCCGATAAAAACTCCGGAGGAATATTGGCTGAACAGATTTTTGCCAGTGTTGCAAGTTGGACACTTTGTCAGCCGCATCATATAGATTTTTAGTATTAGAATTGGCCCCGGAATTGCACCAAACAGTGAGTTTCCCCATACGGTAACATTTCGGGGCCATTCGGCTATTCAAAACCTGGCAAGTCGTCAAATTTTCACAAATTGCCAGTGAAATACGGTGCCTGTTCGACGGCAGTGAAATACAGTGCCTGTTCGACAGCAGTGAAATATGGTGTCTGTTCGGCGGCAGTGAAATCCCCCATAGAGAAGCAATGGTTAATCTACTCACATTGAACAGCAGAGAAATGTCAGTGAAATGCCCTGATGTTCAGTGGTTTCATTCGACAGGTTTAATCAGGCGAATCCCATAGGTTTCAATGTTAAAAATATTCCCGTTTTAATGCAATATCTAATAAAACGTTTTTTTCTTCTACCTTTTTTATTATTATTATTCATAGGATTTTATGTTAATTCCAGACATTTCTGTCCAGCAGTTTTTTCGCAAACAGCGTTTAAAATTTTGAAAGTTTCAATCGTTTTTTTGTTTGTTTTTTTCCCCCGTCCGTCGGCTTTTTCCAGCGAAAAAGTTAAAGCTAAGGCACCATCCCCCTTGGTGGGTCACCGGAGAGAAGGTCTCTCGCTGTACAGCCCCAATAATCAAAACAATAAATAAACTCCGGATACCGCAACATTAATTCAAGTGGATTTATTCCAAAACCAAGAGATAACGACGTTTCGACCACAACTGGTCTTTGTCAAGCCTAATTCAAAAATGTCATGAACAGGAAATAAATAGCATCACAGATCAATTAACAAACAATCAATCAATTATTGCAAACGGTCTGTGCATACTAACCCAGTGATTTAAAAACAAGTATGTCCATAAGCTGGTTCCTTTATTAACACATTAATTCACATCATCTTAATTACAGAAAGAATCATTATTCATATATTAACCACAATATATATCAGATCATGGACATGAGTTCGCCAATGATGAATTTGATAGAATTTTAATAAAGTATAACTTACAGCTACAACAAAATAATTCCATTGCCCCTCCTAAAAAAGAGGAACAATGGAACACATTTAAATTGTGCACTCTATAAGAGATACAATTATATACACATACACATATACACATATGTATACATATATGTGCAATCGCACATGGTAAGGCATAATCACAAAAACGGGGGAAAATCTGCCTCCCTGTTGAGGCCATGCGGAGAGAGAGTGTTAAGTAGTTTTTCTCTATGTCCGCCTCGTGTTGATTTGGATACCTCATCAATAACTTGATAACGCAACTGTGAAATGTCATGTCCACTAGATAAAAAATGTTCTGGAACTGGAAGTTCAGTTTTTCTTGTCCTAATGTCTGATCTATGTTTGATAAACCGATTCTTAACTTTTTGTGTGGTTTCACCCACATAAATCAAACCACATTGGCACTTCAATAGATAAACCACAAAAGTGGAATTACAGGTGAAGTACCCCTTGATTTTAAATTTCTTCCCTGAATGGGGGTGTGAAAAAGACTCACCACGTATAACTGCATTGCAGCATGAGCAATTGAGACATGGAAAAGTCCCACTCTTCGGTTTCCCAAAGAATGGACCTCTACCTGTATCATGTTTAAATTCCAGCGGCTGGCCGGCACTTCACTCAGCAGTTTGTCGGCTTTTTCCAGTGGCTGGCCGGCGCTTCGTTCAGCAGTTCGTCGGCTTTTTCCAGTGGCTGGCCGGCGCTTCGTTCAAGAGTTCGTCGGCTTTTTCCAGTGGCTGGCCGGCGCTTCGTTCAGCAGTTCGTCGGCTTTTTCCAGTGGCTGGCCGGCGCTTCGTTCAGCAGTTTGTCGGCATTTTCCAGCCGGTGCCTGGCGCTTCACTCAGCAGTTCGTCGGCTTTCTTCGGATTCAATAATTTAGGTGCTTTTGCACTGTTTTGGTCCCCCCCCCATTTATTGGTTTTGCAGTGAATTTTCCCTGCGTTGAATGCTGAATCTTCCATTTCTACTGGACGGCCGCTCCATGTATCCACCACCCGCTCAGTAACAAAGTACAAACTGATGTTACTTTTAAACCTTTGTCCCTCTAATCTAAGACTAAGGTTACATTTAGGGGGTGACCGATGAGAACTTAGGTTACATTTAGGAGGTGACCCCTGATGATTCAGGTTACATTTAGGGGGTGACCGATGATAACTCAGGTTACATTTAGGGGGTGACCTCCGATGATTCAGGTTACATTTAGGGGGTGACCCCTGATATTTAAGGTTACATTTAGGGGGGTGATTCCTGAGATTTAGGGTTACACTTGTGGGGTGTCTGAGATTTCGGTTAGACTCCAGGGCTCCGGAGAGTTTAACGTTATATGGGGGGTTTAGTGTTACCTCGTCTTTCTTAGCAGCATATTTTGGGTTGGGCTGAGTGAGTCGCTAGCCCTAAAACGGTAAAACCTCAATGTACCCGAAGGCCCTGCATCTGAAAGGCAGGCTGGGCATTGTGGGAGCTGTAGTTCTAAGCATGTGGGGTGTCACACTCTTATCTATCGTTCGGGACACATTGGCTTCTTGCATTAAGTGAGCCTCGGCCTTTGCCTCGTCACTCTCACCCTGTGAGATCTGCTGGTGGAAGTGGGGGACCAGTCCCGGGACCCCAGATTTCTGGGCTGTAGAAGTGCGTGTCACCTTCAGGTCAGTGCTGGGGTGACGGCTGAACCTCGTCGTTCCTTTCCCATTCCTCATCCACTGGCAAGTTCACCGTAGGAGATTAAATTCCCGAAGGCCGTGGCAGATACTTGGCTGTGGCAGCCGCAGGCGCTCCAAGATGTCGCCCTGGCACAGGGTAGAATTAACCCCTGGATTGCCCGGCTCCCTAGTGACCAGAGAGAGATGAAGAAATCATTAAATTCACTTTCTGCGGGTACTGGCAGCCACACACGGCGACGCTGGCCCAATCTGATTGGCGAGATGGTTTCACGATGCACAGTTACATCTCTTTGTTGTGATACAGAATTGCTCGGAAGTTTCTTTCTAAATCGTGGAAGTTGAAGTCACTGATTGCACGACCTTCACCAAGCCAGGAGCTGAGATCATGCTCCATATGGTACCCAGTGCGGGACGTTACTGGCCATCAGCACAGAAGCCTATGGAGCCAAGATCAGAGTCCCATATGGTCCCCAGACCTTTCTGGCCCCCGGCACAGTGGCCTATGGAGCCAAGATCAGAGTCTCCTATGGCCCCTGACGTGCAGACCTTGCCAACTGGCGGCACAGTAGCCTATGGATCCACGATCAGAGTCCTGTATGGCCCAGGCACAGCAGACTATGGAGACCAAATTAAGACCTCTAGCAGAACACCGGCCGCTTTACGGGGCTGTTCTGGCCTCTGTGTATATAGTTGTCCTTCATTTATCCAGGTTAAGCTGGAAATCGGCATTGCGTGGCCCCGGCGCGCAGGAATTAGGCGGCAGATCTTAGATAATGTACATGGCGCTGTTGGCCATTACCACTAGACACTTGGCTTTTGCTCTAAAAGTGATTTTATTGACTTAAATGCCCCTGCAGAACATGAAATCATCAAAAAAAGCCTGTTCTCTGGCTCCGCCTCCTGTGCCCTTAAAAATACAAGGGCCTATTTTGAAATGATGACAGGTAACCGAGTCTGACCCGTTTCCGCAGCCGGGGCGTAACCCCATAATCGCCCTCGCCACATCACGCCCAGCGATGCGACGTTGCGCGCAACAGTGTCAGGAGTTGTCCCCTCTCTCCCAGATGTGCAAACACAGTGGCCCCTGTTATTTCGGGAGCTGCCAAACCAGTTCTGTGTTTGTTAGAGGAGACATGTCTGCAGGGATTGGGAGAAGGTGGGAGGCGAGGGGGTGGGGGGTGTAGTGCGGCTGGGTCTTGGCTGAGACATGTCAGCACAACTCAGGGATCAAGACGTCCCCTCCCTCCTCCTGCCCCGGTCCCCAGCGCACACTCACAGCCCAGCACACTCAAGTGGGCTTGCACGAACAGGCTGCGCTCGCTTGCACGAGGGCTGCGCCAGCGACGAGGCTCAACAGGTGCCAAGATGGCATAACTGGCACCCAGAGGGAGCGAGGATTAAAAATTTGGGGAAGATGAGGGGATGCCAGGAGTGGTGACGGGGAGAGGAGGGGTGAGAGAGTGTGGGTGAGGGGAGGCGAGAGGGCACGCACAGTCCCATAGTGCCACATTTCCCGGAGTTGGACGGAGATTGCAGGAAGATCGAGAGAGTGAGGAAAGAGGGGGACATGGAGGGGCGGGCGAGAGAATGAAAGAGAGTGTTAGAGAGGGGGGAGGGCGAGAGAGAGAGAAAAGACAAAAGAGAGAATGTGAAAGGGGTTACATAGAAAGAGAGATATCAGGAAGCACCTGCCAGAATACAAAGACAGCCGAGGGAGGGAAGCGCCAGACAAAGAGGGAGAGCCGGGCCGGCAACACAGCCTGCATGGTACACACACTGTAACCTGGCACTGGCCCCAACGCCTGGAGTAGTCTGTGCGGGGCTGGGGAGCCAGCGGAGATGTCATGACCAGTCTGAGAGCGCAGAAGCCACAAGTGGATCAGATGGTGACGGACAAATCCCAAAATGAGGTACAAGCCATGCAGCGTCTTACCGGCATCATCATTGTTATTGTATGTTCTTGTTATGTTGTATCACAGTAGCAGTTGTTGTTAATGTTGTTATATTGTATCAGACTTTCACATCTTGCCCTGTTGCATCACAGTTGCAGTTGTTGTTATTTTGTAACACAGTTGTTGTTCCTGCTATTATTATTGGTTGTTGTTATTTTGTACCACACTTGCACATCTTGTTACGTTGTATCACAGTTGCAGTTATTGTTACTGTTATTTTATATCACAGTTGTTATGTTGTATCACAGTTGTTATCACAGTTGCAGTTGTTGTTATGTTGTATCACAGTTGCAGTTGTTGTTATGTTGTATCACAGTTGCAGTTGTTGTTATGTTGTATCACAGTTGCAGTTGTTGTATCACAGTTTCAGTTGTTGTTATGTTGTATCGCAGTTGCAGTTGTTGTTATGTTGTATCACGGTTGCAGTTGTTGTATCACAGTTGTTATCACAGTTGCAGTTGTTATGTTGTATCGCAGTTGCAGTTGTTGTTATGTTGTATCGCAGTTGCAGTTGTTGTTATGTTGTATCGCAGTTGCAGTTGTTGTATCACAGTTGTTATCACAGTTGCAGTTGTTATGTTGTATCACAGTTGCAGTTGTTGTATCACAGTTTCAGTTGTTGTTATGTTGTATCGCAGTTGCAGTTGTTGTTATGTTGTATCACGGTTGCAGTTGTTGTATCACAGTTGTTATCACAGTTGCAGTTGTTATGTTGTATCACAGTTGCAGTTGTTGTTATGTTGTATCGCAGTTGCAGTTGTTGTTATGTTGTATCGCAGTTGCAGTTGTTGTATCACAGTTGTTATCACAGTTGCAGTTGTTATGTTGTATCACAGTTGTTATCACAGTTGCAGTTGTTATGTTGTATTGCAGTTGTTATCACAGTTGCAGTTGTTATGTTGTATCGCAGTTGCAGTTGTTGTTATGTTGTATCACAGTTGCAGTTATTATGTTGTATCACAGTTGCAGTTGTTGTATCACAGTTGCAGTTGTTGTTTCACAGTTGCAGTTGTTGTTATGTTGTATCGCAGTTGCAGTTGTTGTATCGCAGTTGCAGTTGTTGTATCACAGTTGTTGTTATGTTGTATCACAGTTGTTGTTATGGTGTATCACAGTTGCAGTTGTTGTTATGTTGTATCACAGTTGTTGTTATGTTGTATCACAGTTGCAGTTGTTGTTATGTTGTATCACAGTTGCAGTTGTTGTATCACAGTTGTTGTTATGTTGTATCACAGTTGCAGTTGTTGTATCACAGTTGCAGTTGTTGTATCACAGTTGTTGTTATGTTGTATCACAGTTGCAGTTGTTGTTATGTTGTATCACAGTTGCAGTTGTTGTATCACAGTTGTTGTTATGTTGTATCACAGTTGCAGTTGTTGTTATGTTGTATCACAGTTGCAGTTGTTGTATCACAGTTGCAGTTGTTGTATCACAGTTGCAGTTGTTGTATCGCAGTTGCAGTTGTTCTGTGTCTGTTGTGGTTGTTGCTCCTGTTATTATTGCTGGTATGGATTTGTCATTAACATTCAGTCGGGCTCGCTGTGACGGACACTTTCTCATGCCAGGAGGCACAGAGATCTGCTGGAGTCTCAAGCTGTGGATGGGGGGGGGGGCTCTGCCAGGGGCCCCTGGAGACCAAGAGTTGTATTAAGGCAGTTAGTGAAACAAATTCTATATATTGGACAGTTATATTGTGATGGATCTCACACACAGTAAGAGCAGAGTAAGGGCAATTAGTTAGATTGCAATGGTGTCAGATACAGTGGGATGTCAGACCATTAGTTATGTAGTGATGGATCTCACACAGTGGGAGGGATAGGCTGTTAGTTCTAAAGTTATGGATCTGTGACGTAGTTGGATGTTGGAGCAGCTAGTTATGTAGTGGTGGATCTCTGACACAGTGGGGGACTGTTAGGGCAGCTAGTTATGTAGTGGTGGATCTCTGACACAGTGGGGGACTGTTAGGGTAGCTAGTTATGTAGTGGTGGATCTCTGACACAGTGGGGGACTGTTGGGGCAGCTAGTTATGTAGTGGTGGATCTCTGACACAGTGGGGGACTGTTGGGGCAGCTAGTTATATTGTGGTGGATCTCTGACACAGTGGGGGACTGTTAGGGCAGTTAGTTATATTGTGGTGGATCTCTGACACAGTGGGGGACTGTTGGGGCAGCTAGTTATGTAGTGGTGGATCTCTGACACAGTGGGGGACTGTTGGGGCAGATAGTTATGTAGTGGTGGATCTCTGACACAGTGGGGGACTGTTGGGGCAGCTAGTTATGTAGTGGTGGATCTCTGACACAGTGGGGGACTGTTGGGGCAGCTAGTTATGTAGTGGTGGATCTCTGACACAGTGGGGGACTGTTAGGGCAGCTAGTTATATTGTGGTGGATCTCTGACACAGTGGGGGACTGTTGGGGCAGCTAGTTATGTAGTGGTGGATCTCTCACACAGTGGGGGACTGTTAGGGCAGCTAGTTATATTGTGGTGGATCTCTCACACAGTGGGGGACTGTTAGGGCAGCTAGTTATGTAGTGGTGGATCTCTGACACAGTGGGGGACTGTTAGGGCAGTTAGTTATATTGTGGTGGATCTCTGACACAGTGGGGGACTGTTAGGGCAGTTAGTTATATTGTGGTGGATCTCTGACACAGTGGGGGACTGTTGGGGCAGTTAGTTATATTGTGGTGGATCTCTGACAATGACGTTTTTTGTCTCCAGCTTAAGGACTTTTTGAGGCAAATGTTACTTCATGAAGTACCTGCAAACAGATTCCAGGCCTGGTGTAAATTTGAAGGGAAATTTATGGTTAAAACAAGAGTGTGAAGGGATTATATATTATCTGCACCCCTATTTTAACCCTTGAGTGCATAAGAATACACTTTCCAGTGCTGAGCTTTGCAGTCCTGCTCTGGAAGTCACAGCTCGGAGCTTCCATTGAAGCTTCAGCTGTCAGAGCTCAGCTTGTTCGAGCATCTGGCCAATCCAAAAGCTCACAACATAGCACAGTGACAGCCATTGGCTAGTCAGGAATGCACAGAGCTGTACGTTCCTGACCTAAACCCGGGAAAGCGGATCAGTGAAAGCGGAGTAATGCTGTCATCCCTCGCCCAGCACACACTCTGATTGCAGGCAGCTTTTCCTGCGATCTTACAGGTGGCCTGGTTTGTGCTTCTGATGCCAGAGCCGGGAAACTCCGGTTAATGCTCAGAGATATATAACTTGTGATCGTGTGAAGCTGCTCTCACTTCTGACCCCTTTCTCATCTGCAAAACCAACAAGTGTGACTGTGAGAAAGTGCTGGAAGGGTTTATACATAAAAAAAAATAAAAAAAAAACATTTGGGGCATCGCTCAGCACCGGTCCCAATGGAAAGTGAATGGGTGACATCACACATCCCGTCTGGGAGCACACTGAGCATGTCTGAAATGTACCAAGATGGGACAGCTTCCAGGTCATGTTCTTGACATGATTAGTTGCTATGAAAAGCTCTTCCAGACAGCAATGAGGAGGCATTCCAGGACAGTAATTATTGACAAGGCAGCTACACAGCTAATTGCAACTCATTGGGAGTTTTGCCCCAACTGTCTTTTTGGATGAGCCTAAGCAGAGTTTTATAGTGATATACATCATGCACGGTGGAGAAACTGGGGACGTTTGTGACGGCTACGTATTGCTTTACGTAGTGAGATAGTGTAAAGGATCATGGGGTAGTTTGGGGTACGTATGTCAGGAAGCCTCCCCTGGTGCTGGAGGGATGTATAAACGTTGGGTATTTAAGGGTAGATTTGTTGCTGTTGTGAATTTATATTTTAAAAGGTCTCAAATACAAAAAGGAAAAACACAGCAGTTTTGGGGCTCCTGGCCGGTAGTGGCTGCCGAGGGCAGATTGTCCTGATTTGGATAGAAATGCAGATTTTTCTTATACAGAGAAGGAAAATAAATCTGCTTCTAAACCTCCCCCCATTCCATTACCCCCCCCCCCCCCGCCCCGACTGACATTAGGAACTGAACCGCAACTCTGAGTGGGGGGAGTTCAGCTGCAAAGTAGGATATACTGATATAAATATACACTCAGCCTGAAACCTCTAGGACTAGATGATACTGAGAGATATATATACACATACTTATATCCCCTGACTGAATATACAAAAGGAGCACATAACCGCACACCCTGAATATATGGAGGAGCCCCTAAAAAGACACCCGCACACCCTGAATATATGGAGGAACCCCTAAAAAGACACCCGCACACCCTGAATATATGGAGGAGCCCCTAAAAATACACCCACACACCCTGAATATATGGAGGAGCCCCTAAAAAGACACCCGCACACCCTGAATATATGGAGGAGCCCCTAAAAAGACACCCACACACCCTGAATATATGGAACCCCTAAAAAGACACCCACACACCCTGAATATATGGAGGAGCCCCTAAAAAGACACCCGCACACCCTGAATATATGGAGAAGCCCCTAAAAAGATACCCGCACACCCTGAATATATGGAGGGGCCCCTAAAAAGACACCCACACACCCTGAATATATGAAGGAGCCCCTAAAAAGACACCCGTACACCCTGAATATATGGAGAAGCCCCTAAAAAGATACCCGCACACCCTGAATATATGGAGGGGCCCCTAAAAAGAAACCCGCACACCCTGAATATATGGAGGAGCCCCTAAAAAGACACCCGCACACCCTGAATATATGGAGAAGCCCCTAAAAAGACACCCACACACCCTGAATATATGAAGGAGCCCCTAAAAAGACACCCGCACACCCTGAATATATGGAGGAGCCCCTAAAAAGAACCCGCACACCTGAATATATGGAGGAGCCCCTAAAAAGACACCCGCACACCCTGAATATATGGAGGAGCCCCTAAAAAGACACCCGCACACCCTGAATATATGGAGGAGCCCCTAAAAAGAACCCGCACACCCTGATATATGGAGGAGCCCCAAAAAGACACCCGCACACCCTGATATATGGAGGAGCCCCTAAAAAGACACCCGCACACCCTGAATATATGGAGAGCCCCTAAAAAGACACCGCACACCCTGAATATATGGAGGAGCCCCTAAAAAGAACCCGCACCCCTGAATATATGGAGGAGCCCCTAAAAAGACACCCGCACACCCTGAATATATGGAGGAACCCCTAAAAACACACCCGCACACCCTGAATATATGGAGGAGCCCCTAAAAAGACACCCGCACACCCTGAATATATGGAGGAGCCCCTAAAAAGATACCCGCACACCCTGAATTTATGGAGGAGCCCCTAAAAAGACACCCACACACCCTGAATATATAGAGGAGCCCTAAGAAGACACCCACACATCCTGAATATATGGAGGAGCCCCTAAAAAGTCACCCGCACACCCTGAATATATAGAGGAGCCCTAAGAAGACACCCGCACACCCTGAATATATGGAGGAGCCCCTAAAAAGACACCCACACACCCTGAATATATGGAACCCCTAAAAAGACACCCGCACACCCTGAATATATGGAAGATCCCCTAAAAAGACACCCGCACACCCTAAATATATGGAGGAGCTCCTAAAAAGACACCCGCACACCCTGAATATATGGAACCCCTAAAAAGACACCCGCACACCCTGAATATATGGAACCCCTAAAAAGACACCCGCACACCCTGAATATATGGAGGAGCCCCTAAAAATACACCCGCACACCCTGAATATATGGAGGAGCCCCTAAAAAAGACACCCGCACACCATGAATATATGAAGGGGCCCCTAAAAAGTCATGCATACTCCCACAATAAATAGCCCCCTTCCTGACTACATAAGTCCATTGTGGCAGGTAGTGAAGGTTTCTGCTGCTACACAATCAGATCTCCACATTACACTTCCCATGAAAGGGAGTGTCCAGTCCGTCACAGAAATCAGTTAATCGAATAATCAGAGGATTATTTGTTTGTACCCCCCTCAATCAAAAACTTGCTGTTCCTCTCCTTTTACCTCCAAGTGATGACCATCAGATTTGCAAATTTAAAAGGCCAAAACAGTTGCATTTGGCCTTGAAAATGTACAAATCCCTTTATTATAAGTTAGTTATATTTTGCTTTAGTGTGAATTTCATAAACTGTATCTCATGGTGTGTATTGTCAGCTGTTACACTGTATCAAATGTAAACAGACCTCTCCGCATAGAGCACAGATACAGTTGTGTTCAAAATTATTCAACCCCCACTGAAATTGAGTGTTTTGGCCAGTTTGACATTGATTTTGATCATTCAGTCATCTTGCTTACAATTAAATCAAAGAGGCACGTGTAGCTCAGACAAATATAACATAACATTTATAATGAAATAACCACAAATGTCTTTTCTGTGCTCACATCATTATCAGTTTTATTCAACCCCCAAGTGACATTCAATCTTAGTACTTAGTACAACATCCTTTTACAGTTATAACAGCTTTTAAACGTGAAGCATAGCTTGACACAAGTGTCTTGCAGCCATCTACGGGTATCTTCGCCCATTCGTCATGGGCAAAAGCCTCCAGTTCAGTCACATTCTTAGGCTTGTGCACTGCAACTGCTTTCTTTAAGTCCCATCAGAGGTTCTCAATCGGATTTAAGTCAGGTGACTGCGATGGCCACTCCAAAATGTTCCAGCCTTTAATCTGCAACCATGCTCTAGTGGACTTGGAGGTATGCTTGGGATCATTGTCCTGTTGAAAGGTCCAACGTCTCCCAAGCCTCAGGTTTGTGACGGACTGTATCACATTGTCATCCAATATCATCTCCTGGTACTGAAGAGAATTCATGGTACCTTGCACACGCTGAAGCTTCCCTGTACCTGCAGAAGCAAAACAGCCCCAAAGCATGTTTGACCCCCCGCCATGCTTCACAGTAGGCAAGGTGGTCTTTACTTCATAGGCCTTGTTCTTCCTCCTCCAAACATAGCGTTGATCCATGGGCCCAAACAGTTCTAATTTTGTTTCATCAGTCCACAGAACACATCCCAAAACTTCTGTGCTTTGTCCACATGACTTTTGGCATACTGCAGTCGACTCTTCTTATTCTTTGGAGACAGCAAGGGGGTGCGCCTGGGAGTTCTGGCATGGAGGCCTTCATTACGCAGTGTGCGCCGTATTGTCTGAGCTGAAACTTCAGTACCCACATCTGACAAATCTTTTCTCAGTTCCTCAGCAGTCACACGGGGACTTTTCTCCACTCTACGCTTCAGGTAGCGCACAGCAGTTGAAGTCAGCATCTTCTTTCTGCCACGACCAGGTAGCATTTCAACAGTGCCCTTTGCCTTGAATTTGCGAATGATGCTTCCTATGGTCTCTCTTGGTATGTTTAACATCTTTGCAATCTTCTTATAGCCATTGCCCTTCCTGTGAAGAGTAATCACCTCTTCTCTTGTCTTCCTGGACCATTCTCTTGACTTCACCATGTTTGTAACCACACCAGTAGATGTCTAGAAGGAGCTGAGTATCACAGTCATTTTAAAGCTGCCTAATTGGTGCTTATTATGCTTTATTGCTGCTCCTTGACATCCACAGGTGTTTTCAATAGCTGATTGAAAACACTTGAATGAACCTCTGTTCTTCAGAGTGGTAGTCTTTAAGGGGTTGAATAATTGTGTCAATGAAGAATTCACAAAAGAAACATTTACTACTGTATTACAAAACCAATTGATGTCATTTTAGTTGCATATGGTTCTTTAAAAAGTCCTTGTAGGATTTCATTCTGAATACAATTACAAATGTCACTAAATTCCCTAAAACCCTTTACAGTATTGGGGGTTGAATAATTTTGAAAAACTATTTTAGGGACAGGCCCTATGTAGGGCCTAAATAGTTTTTAGGGGGGCTGAAAATATAAAGTCTAATCTGGTACGTAGTAAACCTAGGAAGAAGGGAAGTACCACTATTAACCACTTTGGACTCAAAGAGGGATTCTACCAGTGTGGGATGTGTTTAGCTTGTAGGTCTACCTCCAATAAGAAAAATTTCATCAGCTCATACTACAACCATAAACAGAAAAAACTGGTTAAGATAAAAGGGATTCTTAATTGTTGTTCAAAAAATGTGATCTACATGTTAGAGTGCCCTTGTGGTCTAGGCTCTATAGGACGCACTAAAAGAGCCCTAAATGTTAGAATATCAGAACATGCCAGAAACATTAGAAATGGTTATGATAAGCATTCCGTTTCCCTGCACTGTAAAATATATCATAATATATTTAATTCTGGGCATTGGAGCAGATAAAAAAAGTGGAGATAGAGGAAAATCTACCTAACAAATTGGGGAAGGCAGACATGAGGCACATTTTCGAGCACGGCACTATGGTGCCTAAGGGACTAAATGACGATTTCGAAGTTATTCACTTCCTTTAGAGAGAATAGAGGCCTCTTTAATTCCGCATTTGGGACATACCAGACCTATAATACATGGTATATATTCACCAACACATATAGTTTACATTGCATAGTGTACAACATCCACTATAGTCCACCACGGATACACTCATCTTCACCCTTCATATAGCATCCATGACTACACCCGCGTGGTTTATGAAGCCTATCACTATTAACTAATATGAGCTATAGTACTCAATCATTTAATAACTTACCACCATTTTACACAGTCATGGTCCATTAGAATGGCCATATAATTGATATCAGTCTTAGTACTTCACCCAAAATTTCTCACCATTATCCACGCACTATAATGGTCTATTAAATTAATTTATCCTCATAATTACAATAATAATTATACTAACTGGATATATTTTCATCCACGATCAGCACAACAGACAAGACAACGATAATTTCACTATATTTACACTTTACACAACAAATAGTGTAAATAGTGTAACGACAATTACGTCACATATGTTTAAGCAATATTCTTATCACACAGTTCACTTTAATAAGCGATGTAGTGTATACTGTGTTGGTACCTACCATATACATACCATCTATCGTATGGGTATAGTCGACCACCATAGACACTTATAAACTCAATTCCAGCCATTTATGTGTATGACCACCATAGACACTCACATACTTTATTCCATCTTTTTATGTTATGAGGTCCAAAAAATGCGGAACATAAGAGGTTTCGCAGTACCAATTAAAATCCTGGGCACGATAATAGAGCTGTTTATTGGAATTTATGTATACTGTCATCTGTTTTTTTGCAAAGGATATGAGTAAGAGCTTTTGGGGATGTCAACACCTGGTTCCACTATCACTGCGGTCTGTAATTTCGCTTTTTCGGCCGCTTGAGATAAAGACAGACATTCTGGCGCATACAAGCCGATTGGAGAGAAAAAACAGGCAATACGCATGCGCAAGATGGCGGACATCCATTCCGGAACGCAAGCTTTCGTAATGCGCAGGCGCAAAATGGCGGACCCGCGGAGAACACCTGATTTTAAACACCTTCGAGGCGTGAACCGCACGCCGGTTCAGCAAGCAACACCTGGGGACAATTGAGATTAGGACTTGAAAGGTATAAATTGTGACCTGTTATATCAACTGTAAACCGACTGAGGAAGCTGCGTTACGCGGCGAAACGCGTCTTGGGTATACTGGCTGAGCCAGGTTAATCCATTTTATTTGCTTTTATGTTCAAATAAATTTTTATATATCTGCACCATTCCCCGGTGTGTTGCTGAGTACAAGAGGTTTTCCATGGGCTTTACCGTGAATAAGTCCACAGGCGTTTGACCCCAGAGCTTGGCTATAAGCTCCAACACATGTGAGTGCGATCCCTCTACATATACTTACATCGTATTTCCAACAGTCCTACACAGGAAAGTTTTTCTTTCATTGCATGTTTCTATACGTATTGGTACCATAAGAAGACCGGCATCTTGGAAGGTTGTGGGTCGCCTCCTTCGATACAGAAATCAATGACCGAATGCGTTGACCCGCTCAGAGCCAGCGTTGGGGCTCTTTCTTTGTGAGTGGGAACAGTATATCACAAGCCTATTGTTTATAATTGTTATCGCTCTGCACTATTGTACCCTTCATTGTCTTTCATGTCATATGTGGACGGCATTTCTAAAGGGAACCATCACACGATCCAAAAGTGAAAGAGAACCATCATACGATCCATAAGCGACTGCCATCGCGCCGCCAGTTACGTATTCCATAATTCTTTCTCACTGGTTTGGGGGAAACCACTAATTGCTGGCTGGCTTTGGATAGTTGGTGGCGGTACAGGCAGGGGCGCCTACCACTTTGTTTGTAACATATTGTAATAATGCTGATGGGCAGTGCATGAAAAATGCCACCCCGCAGCATGTATAATCCATACGCTGCAGGTTAGGAATCCCAGGTGACCTGCCTTGATTTCCTTCCTGCAGCATATGAATTATGCATGTTGCAGGGCAGCACTTTTTCATGTGCTCTCCCTCTGCATGAAATAGTAACATGTGTCCAGGAAAACATGGCCAATCTGGTAACCCTACCGGGGCCCCCAGTGGGACGTGTTCCCAGAGGTGGTTATGTACGTGAACGTGTTCCCAGTGTGGGTTATGTACGTGGACATGTTCCCAGTGTGGGTTATGTACGTGGACGTGTTCCCAGTGTGGGATACATACGTGGACGTGTTCCCAGTGTGGGTTATGTACGTGGACGTGTTCCCAGTGTGGGTTATGTACGTGGACGTGTTCCCAGTGTGGGATACATACGTGGACGTGTTCCCAGTGTGGGTTATGTACGTGGACGTGTTCCCAGTGTGGGTTTTGTACGTGGACGTGTTCCCAGTGTGGGATACATACGTGGACGTGTTCCCAGTGTGGGATACATACGTGGACGTGTTCCCAGTGTGGGTTATGTACGTGTACGTGTTCCCAGTGTGGGTTATGTATGTGGACGTGTTCCCAGTGTGGGTTATGTACGTGGACGTGTTCCCTGTGACGGACGGAAGGTTATTTATGTGGATTATAGAGATGCCAGGTCGGCGATGTGAACACTGACAAGGAGTAAAATATTGTCGCAGCGACACACTGACCAGCAGTAAAATATTGTCACAGTGACACACTGACCAGGAGTAAAATATTGTCACAGTGACACACTGACCAGGAGTAAAATATTGTCACAGTGACACTGACCAGGAGTAAAATATTGTCACAGTGACACACTGACAAGGAGTAAAATATTGTCACAGTGACACTGACCAGGAGTAAAATATTGTCACAGTGACACTGACAAGGAGTAAAATATTGTCACAGTGACACTGACCAGGAGTAAAATATTGTCACAGTGACACTGACAAGGAGTAAAATATTGTCACAGCGACACACTGACAAGGAGTAAAATATTGTCACAGTGACACACTGACCAGGAGTAAAATATTGTCACAGTGACACTGACCAGGAGTAAAATATTGTCACAGTGACACACTGACAAGGAGTAAAATATTGTCACAGTGACACTGACCAGGAGTAAAATATTGTCACAGTGACACTGACAAGGAGTAAAATATTGTCACAGTGACACTGACCAGGAGTAAAATATTGTCACAGCGACACACTGACAAGGAGTAAAATATTGTCACAGTGACACTGACCAGGAGTAAAATATTGTCACAGTGACACTGACAAGGAGTAAAATATTGTCACAGCGACACACTGACCAGGAGTAAAATATTGTCACAGTGACACACTGACAAGGAGTAAAATATTGTCACAGTGACACTGACCAGGAGTAAAATATTGTCACAGTGACACACTGACCAGGAGTAAAATATTGTCACAGTGACACTGACAAGGAGTAAAATATTGTCACAGTGACACACTGACCAGGAATAAAATATTGTCACAGTGACACTGACCAGGAGTAAAATATTGTCACAGTGACACTGACCAGGAGTAAAATATTGTCACAGTGACACGGACCAGGAGTAAAATATTGTCACAGTGACACACTGACCAGGAGTAAAATATTGTCACAGTGACACTGACAAGGAGTAAAATATTGTCACAGTGACAATGACCAGCAGTAAAATATTGTCACAGTGACACACTGACCAGGAGTAAAATATTGTCACAGTGACACACTGACCAGGAGTAAAATATTGTCGCAGCGACACACTGACCAGGAGTAAAATATTGTCACAGTGACACACTGACCAGGAGTAAAATATTGTCACAGTGACACTGACCAGCAGTAAAATATTGTCACAGTGACACACTGACCAGCAGTAAAATATTGTCACAGTGACACACTGACCAGGAGTAAAATATTGTCACAGTGACACACTGACCAGGAGTAAAATATTGTCACAGTGACAATGACCAGCAGTAAAATATTGTCACAGTGACACACTGACCAGCAGTAAAATATTGTCACAGTGACACTGACCAGGAGTAAAATATTGTCACAGTGACACACTGACCAGGAGTAAAATATTGTCGCAGCGACACACTGACCAGGAGTAAAATATTGTCACAGTGACACACTGACAAGGAGTAAAATATTGTCACATTGACACTGACCAGGAGTAAAATATTGTCACAGCGACACACTGACCAGGAGTAAAATATTGTCACAGTGACACACTGACCAGGAGTAAAATATTGTCACATTGACACTGACAAGGAGTAAAATATTGTCACAGTGACACTGACCAGGAGTAAAATATTGTCACAGCGACACACTGACCAGGAGTAAAATATTGTCACAGTGACACTGACCAGGAGTAAAATATTGTCACAGTGACACACTGACCAGGAGTAAAATATTGTCACAGCGACACACTGACCAGGAGTAAAATATTGTCACAGTGACACTGACCAGGAGTAAAATATTGTCACAGCGACACACTGACAAGGAGTAAAATATTGTCACAGTGACACTGACCAGGAGTAAAATATTGTCACAGTGACACACTGACCAGGAGTAAAATATTGTCACAGCGACACACTGACCAGGAGTAAAATATTGTCACAGCGACACACTGACCAGGAATAAAATATTGTCGCAGTGACACACTGGCCAGCAGTAAAATATTGTTGTGGCAGCACACTGACAAGGATTAGAATATTGTTGTGGCAGCACACCAACAAGGATTAGAATATTGTTGTGGCAGCACACCGACAATGATTAGAATATTGTTGTGGCAGCACACCGACAAGGATTAGAATATTGTTGTGGTGGCACACTGACAAGGGTTAAATATTGTTGTGGTGGCACACCGACAAGGATTAAAATATTGTTGTGGCAGCACACCGACAATGATTAGAATATTGTTGTGGCAGCACACCGACAAGGATTAGAATATTGTTGTGGTGGCACACTGACAAGGGTTAAATATTGTTGTGGTGGCACACCGACAAGGATTAGAATATTGTTGTGGTGGCACACTGACAAGGATTAAATATTGTTGTTGTGGCACACTGAGAAGGATTAGAATATTGTTGAGGCAGCACACTGGCCAGGAGTAAAATATTGTTGTGGCGGCACACTGACAAGGATTAGAATATTGTTGTGGCAGCACACTGACAAGGATTAGAATATTGTTGTGGCAGCACACCGACAAGGATTAGAATGTTGTTGTGGCGGCACACTGACAAGAATTAGAATATTGTTGTGGTGGCACACTGTCCAGGAGTAAAATATTGTTGTGGCAGCACACCGACAAGGATTAGAATATTGTCGTGGCAGCACACCGACAAGGATTAGAATATTGTTGTGGCAGCACACTGACAAGGATTAGAATATTGTTGTGCCGGCACACCGACAAAAATTAGAATATTGTTGTGGTGGCACACTGACAAGGATTAGAATATTGTTGTGGCGGCAAACTGACAAGGATTAAATATTGTTGTGGCGGCACACTGAAAAGGATTAGAATATTGTTGTGGCAGCACACCGACAAGGATTAAAATATTGTTGTGGCAGCACACCGACAAGGATTAGAATATTGTTGTGGCAGCACACCGACAAGGATTAGAATATTGTTGTGGTGGCACACTGACAAGGATTAAATATTGTTGTGGTGGCACACCGACAAGGATTAGAATATTGTTGTGGTGGCACACTGACAAGGATTAGAATATTGTTGTGGTGGCACACTGACAAGGATTAGAATATTGTTGTGGTGGCACACTGACAAGGATTAGAATATTGTTGTGGTGGCACACTGACAAGGATTAAATATTGTTGTTGTGGCACACTGAGAAGGATTAGAATATTGTTGTGGTGGCACATTGACAAGGATTAAATATTGTTGTGGCGGCACACTGAGAAGGATTATAATATTGTTTGTGGTGGCACACTGACCAGGAGTAAAATATTGTTGTGGCGGCACACTGACAAGGATTAGAATATTGTTGAGGCAGCACACTGGCCAGGAGTAAAATATTGTTGTGGCGGCACACTGACAAGGATTAGAATATTGTTGTGGCAGTACACTGACAAGGATTAGAATATTGTTGTGCCGGCACACTGACAAGGATTAAAATATTGTTGTGGCAGCACACCGACAAGGATTATAATGTTGGTGTGGCGGCACACTGACAAGGATTAGAATATTGTTGTGGCAGCACACTGACAAGGATTAGAATATTGTTGTGCCGGCACACCGACAAAGATTAGAATATTGTTGTGGTGGCACACTGACAAGGATTAGAATATTGTTATGGCGGCACACTGACAAGGATTAAATATTGTTGTGGCGGCACACTGACAAGGATTAAATATTGTTGTGGTGGCACACTGACAAGGATTAGAATATTGTTGTGGTGGCACACTGACAAGGATTAGAATATTGTTGTGGTGGCACACTGACAAGGATTAGAATATTGTTGTGTGGCACACTGACAAAGATTAGAATATTGTTGTGGTGGCACACTGACAAGGATTAGAATATTGTTGTGCCGGCACACCGACAAAAGATTAGAATATTGTTGTGGTGGCACACTGAGAAGGATTAGAATATTGTTGTGGTGGCACATTGACAAGGATTAAATATTGTTGTGGCGGCACACTGACAAGGATTAGAATATTGTTGTGGTGGCACACTGACCAGGAGTTATATATTGTAAAGACAACACAATGACAAGGAATAAAATGTTTTCATGGGAACACACTGCAAAGGATTAAAATATTGTCGCAGCGACACACTTCGATGTGCAGCCACCACAATATTTTAATCCTTGTCAGTGTGCCGCGAGATGAAGAGGTTCAAAATCAATGGAAATAGGGCACATGTTGCTTTAACATTTATTTTATGATGTGTGCGCAATTTTAAAGATGTTTCATCATTTTAATATCCATTTAGTGGCTGAAAGTTGAGTGAACCTTGAACTTTAGAGGAGAGTCCCTGGGAAAAAGCCAAGTAAGATTACAAAGAGGAGATCAGATGGCCTCTGCTTTACCTGTTTTACCCCAGTGTTAGAAGCATTTAGTTAATAATTACCCTTTGCCACCACAAACCGACAAAACCAAAAAGTCACAGCAACATGTCCTAAAGCAGGGCAAAACGCTGTGTGAATCGCTGCACCATGCCGACATAACAGTAACAATACAGGGTGTCTGGGATTTACTGATATGTCTGCGTTACACATAATACACAGAGAGGACACAATACAGAGAGTCTGGGATTTACTGATGTGCTTGTGTTACACAGAGAGGACACAATACAGAGAGTCTGGGATTTACTGATGTGCTTGTGTTACACAGAGAGGACACAATACAGAGAGTCTGGGATTTAGGCCCGTGTTAGACGAACGCAGTGATCACGTCCGTGTTGCTGCACAGTTTAGGCTAGGGTCAGACGAGCGTGATTTCTACGGACTGTACGTCAGTACGGAAGACGCAGTAGTGACTACACAGTCTGTTTTTTTCACTGACGTTATTTTTGACGGATGTAGGAGAGAAAATAAAATAAAAAGCAAAACCCTTTTGTCCGTGAAAAATGCTGGACGTATAAATGCAGTCCGTCTGACCACGTTCCATCACTCACACACAAAGCTATGCAGACGTTGCGGATGCAGCGCACTTTGTGCGGCCGTTCTAGGGGTTGTACATTCTTGCCTGCCTTGCGGACGTACTTCATGTAACGGGCTCCGATGGGCTTCCTGTCATGCTATCACGGACGTACTTTTAGGTGCAATCACGGACGTGAACACTACGCTCGTCTGACACCAGCCTTAATGTCCGTCCGTGGTAGTATAAAATCGTGATCAATAGACCCACACACGAAGTGTGTCCGCACCGAACAGTGCAGCACAACTCACGTGGCAAACGGACACATCTTAGGCAAGAACGTAAAACCGCTAAGCGGACGTGCACAGTGCGCCACGTCCGTGTAGCGTTCTGTGTGAGTGATGAGGAGATGTCAGACGCAGCGCATTTGCGACGTCCAGCCCCTTGACGCACACAATGGCTTTTCATATCCTTTTCAAATTTTTATCATTTTTCATATTAATTTTATTTCCCAGAATTCCCTTTTTTTTCTACGTCTGTCAAAAAAACCAGACCGTGTGGTGTCTACAGTATCTTCCATCAGTACGTCTATCCGTTGTGCACGCACGCAGAGTGCGCTCAGACTGCGTTCATCTGACTCTAGCCTTACTGATATGTCTGCGTTACACATAATACACAGAAAGGACACAATACAGAGAGTCTGAGATTTACTGATATTTATGTATTTTATTTATAAAGGATTTTACCAGGAAGGATACATTGAGATTTCTCTCGTTTTCAAGCATGTCCTGGGTTCAAGAACATGGTTACAGAAATACAAAGTAGTAAAATGCGAGAAATTAACACAAAACAAATATACAGATTAACAGAAAATAAATATGTAGGAAATAAAGTCATTATGTTACTATGTTTACAGGATATGTCTGCGTTACACATAATACACAGAGAGGACACAATACAGAGAGTCTGGAATTTACTGATATGTCTGCATTAGGCCCCGTTCACACTGTGCGATTTGAAAATCGCGCGACTTTCCGTGCGATTTTCACATTCACGACATGGTGCGATAATGTCGCGTGACATCACTGTTTTGTGCGATTTTTGCAAAGCACCACCAATACAAATCGCAAAATTGCAGATAACAAATTGCAAAAAAAGGGTCATGTACCTGCGACATGCGACGTTGCGCGACATCGCGTGGCAAGATGTGAACAGCTCCATTGAAATGCATTGGAGAAGCTACACAGCGCGACGTCGCGATAAATTGCACAGTGTGAACAGGGCCTTACACCTAATACACAGAGAGGACACAATACAGGGAGTCTGGGATTTGCTAATATGTCTGTGTTACACATAATACACAGAGAGGACACAATACAGGGAGTCTGGGATTTGCTGATATGTCTGCGCTACACATAATACACAGAGAGGACACAATACAGGGAGTCTGTGATTTACTTGATATGTCTGCGTTACACATAATACACAGAGAGGACACAATACAGGGAGTCTGTAATACACAGAGAGGACACAATACAGGGAGTCTGTGATTTGCTGATGTCTGCGTTACACATAATACACAGAGAGGACACAATACAGAGAGTCTGGGATTTGCTGATATGTCTGCGTTATACATAATACACAGAGAGGACACAATACAGGGAGTCTGGGATCTAATGGGATGGAGAAATCTTTGTTATTCCAGTAGTACTTCTCACCTGTGTGGTGCTGCTCCTTTGCTCACAGATAGTGACTGGTGGCTTTCGCAGTGGTGTATTTTTGCCTAGGCCAACAAGGCCTAGGCCTAGGGCGGCACTTTCCAGGGGGTGGCGGCCCGCACTGGTGGCCCCACCCCTAAAAAAAAATTATATATATTTTTTTTACTTTTGCAAAGTATTTTGCCAGGAAGGATACATTGAGATTTCACTAATTTTCAAGTATGTCCTGGGTAGGCAAGGCCTAGGCTTTCACTTTCCAGGGGGCAACAAAAAACCTCACCATTAAATGGGTTACTCACAGAGCACCGACATGACGCCAACATTTTGGTGTTCTGTAGTTCCCTGCACTTCGGGGAATAAAATTTCCCCACCCTGCAGTGAATTCACCATTCACCGCAGGGTCCCCAAAGTGCATGGAGTCGGCCGCTGAATGCTGCCACCGCAAACCCGTGGCCTGCTGTTTTCAAAAGAACTACTGAACGAAAATGTCTGGAATTTACATATAAGATCCTATGATTGATAATAAAAAGTTCTGTTACAGAAAAAAGAAAAACGCTATTGAAAAAAAGGGGGGAAATTTTGCTGAAAAATTACTAAAAGGTACTAAAAAAAAATAAAGACTTTTTACTGCAGATTAAAATAATAAATGGTTTATTAGATATTGCATAAAAACAGGAATATTTTTAACATTGAAACCTATGGGGTTCGCCTGAATAAACCTGCTGATTGAAACCACCGAACATCAGGGCATTTCACTGCCATTTCTCTGCTGTTTGGTGTTCTCGAGAATAGATTAACCATTACTTCTCTATGGGGATTTGCAATGCCTTCCAACAGCACCATACTTGCTGGCAGTTTGCCAAACTTGTGTGTGAGCATATCACAGAGCAGTGGTGTACTCAGGGGAGTGGCGGAGGGCGGGCCGCCCCAGGTACCAGTGAGGGTACCAGGGGGTACTAGGAGGTGTCACTGTCACTGTGTGTCAACTTTGAGCTGTGTTCTCAAACAACGAGCAGCGGAGCATGGCGTTTGCATACAGAATAAAATTGAATAGAATAAAAATCCCCCTCTCCTCCCTCCATAGCTCCTCCCCTGCCCCACAGCAGCTCTAGGAGAGGGGAGGGGGATGTGATTTGTGTGCAGAGAGAGAAGATGACAGTAAATGGCAGGTAAAGGGAGGGTATCAGCAGAATATGAAGCCCTGTCTGCTTACTGCTGTTTAAAGTGGACCTTTCCTTAACCAGCACTGCAGTGATAGAAATTTGTCATTGAGCTGCCTGGCTCCTGGTGAGGCTGCGAGCATGCAGGTCACGCGGTCCGGCCAGTCAGGTGGTACTGAGTCTCAGTACCAACTGACTGGCTGAACCACGTGACACGCACGCAGCTGCCCGCCCTTTCGTTAACACGGACACTCACTCTATTCTGGACTGAACACCCACCAGGAAGGGAATCAAAGCCACGGTGCACCCTCTGGCAGTGGCACCCCACTGCTGACAAGATGGCTCCACGCACAGGCACAGCCGTGATCCTAACTTGGCCTGGAGGGACCTCCTGCTGAGTCCGTACACAGTCCCTGCTGACTCTGCACACAGCCCTACCACGGACAGAGGTCGGTAAATATAGAATAAATAATTGCTGTGTGCTCATATTCACTCGGTTTGCTGGGAGTCTTACTGCAGTGGATTCTGATGCACTCATACACACCGCACATTGCATTGCTGGGAGTTTTATTGCTGTGAATTCTGACACACACACCGCACATTGCATTGCTGGGAGTTTTATTGCTGTGGATTCTGATACACTCATACACACGGCACATTGCATTGCTGGGAGTTTTATTGCTGTGGATTCTATGATACACACTGCATATTACTGTGAGTTTTATTGCCCTGGAGCTCTGGGATACGCTCATACACACTGCACATTACCTTGAGTTTTATTGCTGTGCAGTTCTGATATGCTCATACACAGTGCCCATTTCTGTGGGTTTTATTGCTGTGCAGTTCTGTGATACACTCATATGCAGTGCACGTTTCTGTGGATTTTATTGTTCAACCAATTAGAGCGGCAGTGATCCAGTTTACTTGACATGCGTGGCTGTTCTTTGTAAAAATGCTTGAATTTAAACATTTCATAATTTTATTTATCTCAATAGATACATTTGAAATGGTATACAAAATATACAAGTAGGCACGTGGTATCCACTTTTAATATAAAGAGAGGAAAAGGCGGAGCTCTAAGAGGAAAAGGTGGAGCTTAAAGAGGAAGGGTGGGGATTAACCAGGAAGAGGTGTGCCCTTGACAGGAAGGGGTGCCTCAAATTTAAATTAGGGGGTGCACGAGTTTAGTCAGGCCTAGGGCAGCACAAAACCTAAATACACCACTGGGCTTTCGGCTGCTCTTTTATCTGCAAAAATCGTTATCTTCTCATAAACCTGTCATCAAATTATGTCTTTTATCAAAGATGCCATAAAATGCTCCTGGGATTTGTACAGACGCACGATGAGTTACAATAGCTTTTTGTTTCAGAGAAAATGAACAGAAATTAAAGAGCTGCCAAATTGAACATGAAGCATACAACCTATAAAACATAATTTGGGGTTAAAAGGGCCTGATAGATTTTTTGGTCTAATATATGTGAACGAACCTTTATAAGCACACCTGCTACCCCCAACATATGGAGGAGCCCCTAAAAAGACACCCACACACCCTGAATATATGGAGGAGCCCCTAAAAAGACACCCACACACCCTGAATATATGGAGGAGCCCCTAAAAAGACACCTGCACACCCTGAATATATGGAGAAACCCCTAAAAAGACACCCACACGCCATGAATATATGGAGGAACCCCTAAAAAGACACCCGCACAGTGCACCCTGAATATATGGAAGAACCCCTAAAGAGACACCCACACACCCTGAACATATGGGGGAGCCCCTAAAGAGACACCCTGAATATATGGAGGAGCCCCTAAAGAGACACCCACACACCCTGAATATATGGAGGAACCCCTAAAGAGACACCCACACACCCTGAATATATGGAGGAGCCCCTAAAAAGACACCTGCACACCCTGAATATATGGAGGAACCCCTAAAAAGACACCCACACGCCCTGAATATATGGAGGAGCCCCTAAAAACACACCCGCACACCCTGAATATATGGAGGAACCCCTAAAAAGACACCCACACACCCTGAATATATGGAGAAGCCCCTAAAAAGACACCTGCACACCCTGAATATATGGAGGAGCCCCTAAAAAGACACCCACACACCCTGAATATATGGAGGAACCCCTAAAAAGACACCCTCACGCCCTGAATATATGGAGGAGCCTCTAAAAAGACACCCGCACACCCTGAATATATGGAGGATCCTCTAAAAACACACCCGCACACCCTGAATATATGGAGGAGCCCCTAAAAACACACCCGCACACCCTGAATATATGGAGGAGCCCCTAAAAACACACCCGCACACCGTGAATATATGGAGGAACCTTTATTAGAGAAATTGAGGGCTTGGGGTTCCCACTCTTAAATAAGATGTTAGATATAATAGTGGGTCTATGAGTGATTCAGCCCAAAATAGGGACGGTCCGTCCTAAATGGGGTCGTCTAAGAGGTCCCTAAGTATCTCCTGTGACAGGGAACATCAAGCAATTGTTGTTAATGTGATTCCTGTATAAAGAGTAATTCTGGGGCAAAAGTGTTAAAAATGGAAAAAACAACATAGTAAACTGAGCAATTCGCCTCCAAATGCTCCATTTTCAGCTCTTTGCTATAGAATCATTATACTAACTACACAGCGGCATGAAAAAAGTATGTGAATGAAGCCTTTGGAATTAGTTGGTTTTCTGCATGAATTGGTCATAAAATGTCATCTCGTCTCTATCCCAGTCACACGCACAGACACACAAAATGCGTTCACATGTACAGACACACACAATGCGTTCACACGTACAGACACACACAATGCATTCACTCATACAGACACACACAAACCGTTATAATCGTGCATGTCTTTATTAAACATTCACGGGGCTGTGGAAGAAAGTAAGTGAACACTCGGCTTTAATAGCCAGTTGATCGTCCTTTGGCAGCAATAACTTCATCCAAATGGGTCCAGTTGCTGCGGAACAGAATTGCACAGCGTTTAGGAGGGATTTTGGAGCAGGACTGCTCCAGCTCAGCCGTGTCCTCGAGATGTTGCTGCGAGCCGCTCTTTGAGGTCATTCCAGAGCATTGTTATGGGTTTCACACTGGCCTCCTGGTTGCTCCAAAAGGCCTATTTTCTTTTTAAGCCTTTCTCTACTGAATTTACTTCAATGTTTAGGATCTTTGTCCTGCTCCATCAGCCAATGTCTCCAGAACGTCAGAGGGTGCACAGGCACCCCGGTATCATCCTGTAGGAGAGCCAGATAAACCTGGGGATTCATTCTTGATGAAAAGTGGTCCAGACCTCGAAACAGGCCAAATCATGGTGCTCTGTCCACCATACTTACTGGCCGAGATGCCCAGTTTTACGTCATATATAGCGTTGTGTGTCTTTCCCAAAACAAGTCACCCTTAGTGTCATCAATCCACAAATCATTGTCTTGGTAGCCTTGTGAAGTGTTACGTTGGTCTGTGACATTCTGTGCGCCTGGCGCCGCCTCTGGTGTTATCATTGCCACGTCATGCATTGAAGAGGCTGGTTCCTGTACTTTCATGAATGCTGGACCTCTAGCCCTGGAGCCACACCTGAACTCTCATGTCATGATGTCTTGTGTTTACAAGGAGACAACACCCTAGGAAGGGTGCTACCTCATTCTGATTCACTTCACTTCAATCCTAGTTTGCATGCAGTTCTGATTTTCTGGATCTCCTGTCTGTATTCTTGGTATTCTGTAGAAACTTCTGTTTTATGTTTTTATTCATAGTACTTACTCCCTGCTTAATTCTGTTCATTCTCTGCCTGTTTATAGTACATAGTTTCTGGTCATTTATATATTGTGTTCATCTGTTTATCATTGTATTCATTCTGTGCCATTGTCTGATTCTTTTCTGTGTCATAATTTAGTATTGGTCATTCATTGCTCTGTTCTAGTTATTTCCTTTAGTGTCCAGCCCCCTTCTGTCTTTCTGGTAAAGTTCTTAGGTTTTGTCTGTATCCATTGTGCTTTTGTTCTGGATCCCCGTTGTTTGGTTTACATTCTGTTATTGTCCTTTCAGTCTAGTCTAGTTTATAATAAATATCTTGGTGTTTATACATATCTGTATTTGTGTATCACTGCACAGTAGGCTCACACCCTTCTGCATCCATACCAGGCCAGGCCCACTGCAGCAGCTTTCTCCGCGTTCTCCTGCCATGGACGCCATGCCTGCTCCATGGTTTCGCTATAGAAGACTCATGAACAGAGATTTTAACCAATTCCAGCGATTTCTTCAAGTCTTTAGCCGTCACTCACGAGTTCTGTTTCCTCACTGAAAATTGTGCGGATCGGCCCCTTTGACTCGTCTTGGCGGGCGGCCACTTCTACAGTAGGAAAAGTAGCCACAGGGCTACAGACAATGTGTCTCACCGGGGACAGATGAATATTGGAGATAACTGTGTAACCCTCCCCAGCGTCACGCAAAGCAACAATCCCTGATGGCCGTTGTCCTGAGAGCTTGTTCTTCCGATGCGCGGCTCACATCAACACATGCTTTTTGTGAATAGTGACATCATTCAGAATGTCTGAGGGCTTCTTCTAAGTGAAAGTGGCTCTAACCCGCACCTCCAATCTCCTTTCATTAATTGGGCGCCAAGTTTGCCAATTTCCAAATCTGATGAGCTTTTATTGAAGTGTAGAGCCTGGGGATTTACATACTTTGTGTGACCTGTAATGTGAATATCTGTGTGATGGGTTAATATAATACAATGATTGGCGTGTTATGAGTTAAAACAGGTTGTGTCTCTTGACTCTTGTAAAAGCTTAGGTGAACATTTAACCAGATTCTAAAGACATATTTATACTCGTAATATGCTGTGATTTCTAAAAGGTTCACATACTTTTCTTGCCACTGGATTTTACATAAACACTGATGATGTAAGTGCACACGTCAGTATATCAATATTTCCTGTAAAATGAAAAAACAGCAACAACACAGCGAATCAGCAAACGGATAAAGAACAGCAACACTCAGATTGTGTTACTTGAATAATGCACGTGGCTCACCGGGAGAGTGGAATGCAAAGGGTTAATAGATCCCCCAAACTAAACGGAGCAAATCTGAAGTGGAAACAGCATTTCGTGATGGTCACAAAAATGCAGTGACCTTGTCCTTGTGGTATCCCTGGCTGTGCCGCTATATGTGATTACTCGTCCACGTGGTATCCCTGGCTGTGCCGCTATATGTGATTACTCTTCTACGTGGTATCCCAAGCTATGCGGCTATATGTAATTACACATCCACGTGGGATCCCTGGCTGTTCCACTATATGTGATTACTCGTCCACATGGTATCCCTGGCTGTGCCGCTATATGTAATTACTCGTCCACGTGGTATCCCAGGCTGTGCCGCTATATGTGATTACTCTTCCATGTGATATCCCTGGCTGTGCCGCTATATGTGATTACACGTCCACGTGGTATCCCTGGCTGTGCCACTATATGTGATTACTCGTCCACATGGTATCCCTGGCTGTACCGCAATATGTGATTACTCGTCCACATGGTATCCCTGGCTGTGCCACTATATGTGATTACTAGCCCACATGGTATCCCTGGCTGTGCCGTTATATGTGATTACTCGTCCACGTGGTATCCTTGGCTGTGCCGCTATATGTGATTATTAGTCCATGTGGTATCTCTGGCTGTGCCGCTATATGTGATTACTCGTCCACGTGGTATCACTGGATGTGCCGCTATATATGTGATTACTCGTCCACGTGGTATCTCTGGCTGTGCCGCTATATGTGATTACACGTTCACGTGGTATCCCTGGCTGTGCCGCTATATGTCATTAATCATCCACGTGGTATCCCTGGCTGTGTCGCTATATGTGATTAATAATCCACATGGTATCCCTGGCTGTGTCGCTATATGTGATTACTCGTCCACGTGGTATCCCTGGCTGTGCCGCTATATGTGATTACACATCCACGTGGTATCCCTGGCTGTGCCGCTATATGTGATTACTCATCCACGTAGTATCCCTGGCTGTGCCGCTATATGTGATTACTCATCCACTTGGTATCCCTGGCTGTGCCGCTAAATGTGACTACTCGTCCACGTGGTATCCCTGGCTGTGCCGCTATATGTGATTACACGTCCACGTGGTATCCCTGGCTGTGCTGCTATATGTGATTACACATCCACGTGGTATCCCTGGCTGTGCCGCTATATGTGATTACTCATCCATGTGGTATCCTTGGCTGTGTTGCTATATGTGATTACTCATCCACGTGGTATCCCTGGCTGTGTTGCTATATGTGATTACTCGTCCACGTGGTATCCCTGGTTGTGCTGCTATATGTGACTACTCGTCCACGTGGTATCCCTGGCTGTGTCGCTATATGTGATTACTCGTCCACATGGTATCCTTGGCTGTGCTGCTACATGTGATTACTCGTCAACGTGGTATCCCTGGCTGTGCCGCTATATGTGATTACACATCCACATGGTATCCCTGGCTGTGCTGCTATATGAGATTACACGTCCACGAGGTATCCCTGGCTGTGCTGCTATATGTGATTACCCATCCACGTAGTATCCCTGGCTGTGCCGCTATATGTGATTACTCATCCACGTGGTATCCTTCTCTGTGCTGCTATATGTGATTACTCGTCCACGTGGTATCCCTGGCTGTGCCGCTATATGTGATTACTCATCCACGTGGTATCCTTCTCTGTGCTGCTATATGTGATTACCCATCCACGTAGTATCCCTGGCTGTGCTGCTATATGTGATTACCCATCCATGTGGTGTCCTTGGCTGTGCTGCTATATGTGATTACTCATCCACGTGGTATCCTTCTCTGTGCTGCTATATGTGATTACTCGTCCACGTGGTATCCCTGGCTGTGCTGCTATATGTGATTACTCGTCCACATGGTATCCCTGGCTGTGCCGCTATATTGATATTGCCGGCATGTGGATCTTGCCATGTCGTGTAATAATACCTGGATGTTGCTTTGTCATGTGATAATGCCTGGACACGTTGATGTTGGTGTGTCGTATGATAATGCCTCGGTTTGTTGATGTTGGTGTGTCGTATGATAATGCCTCGGTTCGTTGATGTTGGTGTGTCATATGATAATGCCTCGGTTCGTTGATGTTGGCGTGTTGTATGATAATGCCTCGGTTCGTTGATGGTGGTGTGTCGTGTGATAATGCATTGGTTCGTTGATGTTGGTGTGTCGTGTGATAATGCATTGGTTCGTTGATGTTGGTGTGTCGTGTGATAATGCCTCGGTTCGTTGAAGTTGGTGTGTCGTGTGATAATGCCTCGGTGTGTTGATGTTGCGTGTTGTGTGATAATGCCTCGGTTCGTTGCTGTTGCCATGTCATATGATAATGCCTGGGTATGTTGATGTTGCCATGTCATATGATAATGCCTCAGTTTGTTGATATTGGTGTGTCGTATGATAATGAATGGGTTCGTTGATGTTGCCATGTTGTATGATAATGCCTGGGTATGTTGATGTTGGTGTGTCATATGATAATGCCTTTTATTATTATTATTATTCTTTATTTATAAAGCGACAGCATATTCCGCAGCGCTGTACAATAAGCACAGTATAGACAGGGTTACAATACATTGAACAACATTTGACAAACAGTACAGGAGGAGATGAGGCCCTATTCCCGTAGGAACTCACAATCTGTGAGGGTTGGGGTTGGAAACAGGAGGAGAGGACTGTAAGGTGAGAGTGATTGATGGTTGTGTCAGTGAGTTGGGTGGTAGGCTTCCCTAAATAGGAATGTTTTCAGGGAGCGTTTGAAGGAAGAAAAGTTAGGGGAAAGTCTGACTGTACGAGGGAGAGCGTTCCAGAGAGTGGGGGCTGCGCGTGAGAAATCCTGCAGTCTATCATGGGAAGAGGTGATGCGGGGAGAAGCTAGGCGCAGGTCACTGTTTGACCTTAGGGAGCGGGCTGGGGTGTATTAGTGAGGACAGGTGGTGGGGCGCTGAGTTAGTGAGGGTTTTGTAGGTAAGGATAAGGATTTTGAACTTAATTCTGCAGTGGATGGGGAGCCAGTGAAGGGACTCGCAGAGGGGTGTGGCAGAGACAGAGCGGCGGGTGAGGTGAATTAGCCTGGCAGAGGCGTTCAGGATGGATTGTAGGGGGGAGAGGCGGGGCAGAGGGAGGCCAGATAAGAGATTATTGCAATAGTCGAGTCGGGAGATTACCAGGGCATGTATGAGTTGTTTTGTGGTGACAGAGGTAAGAAATGGCCGAATTCTGGAAATATTACGCAGTTGGTATCGGCAGGAGGAGGAAAGAGACTTGATGTGGGGGATGAAGGAAAGAGCAGAGTCAAGTGTAACTCCAAGGCAGCGAACTTGGTTTGATGGGGAGATGGTGATACCCTCCACCGTGATAGAGAAGTCAGGAGGTGGGGAGGCATTGGAGGGAGGAATAAGTCTTTGACATGTTGATCTTTAGGTGGTGGGAGGCCATCCAGGAGGAGATGCCAGATAAACAGTCACTGACTTTTGAGAGGACAGGGGGAGAGAGATCAGGGGTAGAGAGGTAGATCTGAGTGTCATCAGCGTAGAGGTGGTAATTAAAGCAATGCCTTGGTTCGTTGATGTTGGTGTGTCGTATGATAATGCCTGGGTATGTTGTTGTTGTTGCCATGTCGTATGATAATGCCTGTGGTTCGTTGATGTTGTGTGTCGTATGATAAAGCCTGGGTATGTTGTTGTTGCCATGTCGTATGATAATGCCTCGTTTCGTTGATGTTGGTGTGTCATATGATAATGCCTCGGTTCGTTGATGTTGTGTGTCGTATGATAAAGCCTGGGTATGTTGATGTTGTGTGTCGTGTGATAATGCCTTGGTTCGTTGATGTTGGTGTGTCGTATGATAATGCCTTGGTTCATTGATGTTGTGTGTCGTATGATAATGCCTCGGTTCGTTGATGTTGGTGTGTCGTGTGATAATGCCTCGGTTCGCTGATGTTGGTGTGTCGTGTGATAATGCATCGGTTCGTTGATGTTGGTGTGTTGTATGATAATGCCTCGGTTCGTAGATGCTGGTGTATCGTATGATAATGCCTCGGTCCGTTGATGTTGGTGTGTCGTATGATAATGCCTCGGTTCGTTGAAGTTGTGTGTCGTATGATAATGCCTGAGTATGTTGATGTTGTGTGATAATGCCTGGGTTCGTTGATGTTGGTGTGTCGTATGATAATGCCTCGGTTCATTGATGTTGTGTGTCATATGATAATGCCTCGGTTCGTTGATGTTGGTGTGTCGTGTGATAATGCATCGGTTCGTTGATGTTGGTGTGTGGTATGATAATGCCTTGGTTCGTTGATGTTGGTGTGTCGTGTGATAATGCCTGGGTATGTTGTTGTTGTTGCCATGTCGTATGATAATGCCTGGGTTCGTTGATGTTTTGTGTCGTATGATAAAGCCTGGGTATGTTGTTGTTGCCATGTCGTATGATAATGCCTCAGTTCGTTGATGTTGGTGTGTCATATGATAATGCCTCGGTTCGTTGATGTTGTGTGTCGTATGATAATGCCTGGGTATGTTGATGTTGTGTGTCGTGTGATAATGCCTCGGTTCGTTAATGTTGGTGTCGTATGATAATGCCTCTGTTCGTTGATGTTGTGTGTCGTATGATAATGCCTCGGTTTGTTGATGTTGGTGTGTCGTGTGATAATGCATCGGTTCGTTGATGTTGTGTGTCGTATGATAATGCCTTGGTTCGTTGATGTTGGTGTGTCGTATGATAATTCCTCGGTTCGTTGATGTTGTGTGTCGTATGATAATGCCTGGATATGTTGATGTTGTGTGTCGTGTGATAATGCCTCGGTTCGTTGATGTTGGTGTGTCGTATGATAATGCCTCGGTTCGTTGATGTTGGTGTGTGGTATGATAATGCCTTGGTTCGTTGATGTTGGTGTGTCGTGTGATAATGCATTGGTTCGTTGATGTTGGTGTGTCGTGTGATAATGCATTGGTTCGTTGATGTTGGTGTGTGGTATGATAATGCCTCGGTTCGTTGATGTTGGTGTGTCGTATGATAATGCCTCGGTTCGTTGATGTTGCCATGTTGTATGATAATGCCTGGGTATGTTGGTGTGTCATATGATAATGCCTCGGTTCGTTGATGTTGGTGTGTCGTATGATAATGCCTCGGTTCGTTGATGTTGGTGTGTCGTGTGATAATGCATCGGTTCGTTGATGTTGGTGTGTGGTATGATAATGCCTTGGTTCGTTGATGTTGGTGTGTCGTGTGATAATGCATTGGTTCGTTGATGTTGGTGTGTCGTGTGATAATGCATTGGTTCGTTGATGTTGGTGTGTGGTATGATAATGCCTCGGTTCGTTGATGTTGGTGTGTCGTATGATAATGCCTCGGTTCGTTGATGTTGCCATGTTGTATGATAATGCCTGGGTATGTTGGTGTGTCATATGATAATGCCTCGGTTCGTTGATGTTGGCGTGTCGTGTGATAATGCCTGGGTATGTTGTTGTTGCCATGTCGTATGATAATGCCTGGGTTCGTTGATGTTGTGTGTTGTATGATAAAGCCTGGGTATGTTGTTGTTGCCATGTCGTATGATAATGCCTCGGTTCATTGATGTTGGTGTGTCGTATGATAATGCCTTGGTTCGTTGATGTTGTGTGTCGTATGATAATGCCTGGGTACGTTGATGTTGTGTGTCGTGTGATAATGCCTCGGTTCGTTGATGTTGGTGTGTCGTATGATAATGCCTCGGTTTGTTGATGTTGTGTGTCGTATGATAATGCCTCGGTTTGTTGATGTTGTGTGTCGTATGATAATGCCTCGGTTCGTTGATGTTGGTGTGTCGTGTGATAATGCCTTGGTTCGCTGATGTTGGTGTGTTGTGTGATAATGCATCAGTTCCTTGATGTTGGTGTGTTGTATGATAATGCCTCGGTTTGTTGATGTTGTGTGTCGTATGATAATGCCTTGGTTCGCTGATGTTGGTGTGTTGTGTGATAATGCATCAGTTCCTTGATGTTGGTGTGTTGTATGATAATGCCTCGGTTCGTTGATGTTGGTGTGTCGTGTGATAATGCCTTGGTTCACTGATGTTGGCGTGTCATATGATAATGCCTGGGTATGTTGATGCTGTGTGTCGTATGATAATGCCTTGGTTCGTTGATGTTGGTGTGTCGTGTGATAATGCCTCAGTTCATTGATGTTGGCGTGTCATATGATAATGCCTGGACACGTTGATGTTGGTGTGTCGTATGATAATGCCTCGGTTCGTTGATGTTGGTGTGTCGTGTGATAATGCCTCAGTTCATTGATGTTGGTGTGTCATATGATAATGCCTGGGTATGTTGATGCTGTGTGTCGTGTGATAATGCCTCGGTTTGTTGATGTTGGTGTGTCGTGTGATAATGCCTCGGTTCGTTGATGTTGGTGTGTCGTATGATAATGCCTGTGTTCGTTGATGTTGGTGTGTCGTATGATAATGCCTCGGTTCGTTGATGTTGGTGTGTCGTATGATAATGCCTGTGTTCGTTGATGTTGGTGTGTCATATGATAATGCCTCGGTTCGTTGATGTTGGTGTGTCTTGTGATAATATCCGTGGAAATATTGGCTATTGGCGCTGCGTTCGCTGCATCCGTTCTATATTATTAATGTTGCCAGTATACGCAGACTATTCCATTAAGAGAGTTTGCTGGGTGACTGGGGACACGGCGGTGTTAAGACGCTTCTCCCTGCAGGCGATACAGGCTCAGACAGTGCGGAGCAGCTGAAAACCTTCTCTGCTTCAAAAGGAATCTTATTTAATTTAAAATGCACGGTCTCCGTCTGTCTGCGAAAACACCCAGCTAGGGTTACAAACGCACATTATGTGACAACCTGCAGAGCATTACTCCCTCACTGATTATAGTGTCTGCAGAGCAATCCTGCCCCTCTGATACTCCATTACTGTACCTGCAGAGCATTGCAATCACTGGGTATCTGATCACTGTATCTGCAGAGCATTACAGTCACTGAGTATTTGATCACTGTAACTGCAGAGCATTGCAGTCACTGGGTATTTGATCACTGTATCTGCAGAGCATTGCAATCACTAGATATTTGATCACTGTATCTGCAGAGCATTACAGTCACTGAGTATTTGATCACTGTATCTGCTGAGCATTGCTGTCACTGGGTATTTGATCACTGTATCTGCAGAGCATTGCAGTCACTGAGTATTCAATCACTGTTTCTGCAGAGCATTGCAGTCACTGGGTATTTGATCACTGTATCTGCAGAGCATTGCAGTCACTGGGTATTTGATCACTGTATCTGCAGAGCATTACAGTAACTGGGTAATTGATCACTGTATCTGCAGAGCATTGCAGTCAGTGGGTATTTAATCACTGTATCTGCAGAGCATTGCAGTCACTGGGTATTTGATCACTGTATCTGCAGAGCATTACAGTAACTGGGTAATTGATCACTGTATCTGCAGAGCATTGCAGTCACTGGGTATTTAATCACTGTATCTGCAGAGCATTGCAGTCACTGGGTATTTGATCACTGTATCTGCAGAACATTGCTGTCACTGGGTATTTGATCACTGTATCTGCAGAGCATTGCAATCACTAGGTATTTGATCACTGTATCTGCAGAGCATTGCAGTCACTGGGTATTTGATCACTGTATCTGCAGAGCATTACAGTAACTGGGTAATTGATCACTGTATCTGCAGAGCATTGCAGTCAGTGGGTATTTAATCACTGTATCTGCAGAGCATTGCAGTCACTGGGTATTTGATCACTGTATCTGCAGAGCATTACAGTAACTGGGTAATTGATCATTGTATCTGCAGAGCATTGCAGTCACTGGGTATTTAATCACTGTATCTGCAGAGCATTACAGTCACTGAGTATTTGATCACTGTATCTGCAGAGCATTTCTGTCACTGGATATTTGATCACTGTATCTGCTGAGCATTGCTGTCACTGGGTATTTGAGCACTGTATCTGCAGAGCATTGCAGTCACTGAGTATTCAATCACTGTATTTGCAGTCACTGGGTATTTGATCACTGTATCTGCAGAGCATTTCAGTCACTGGGAATTTGATCACTGTATCTGCAGAGCATTGCAATCACTGGGTATTTGATCACTGTATCTGCAGAGCATTGCAGTCACTGGGTATTTGATCGCTGTATTTGCAGAGCATTGCAGTCACTGGGTATTCGATCACTGTATCTGCTGAGCATTGCTGTCACTGGGTGTTTGATCACTGTATCTGCAGAGCATTGCAGTCACTGAGTATTTGATCACTGTATCTGCAGAGCATTGCAGTCACTGAGTATTTGATCACTGTATCTGCAGAGCATTGCAGTCACTGGGTATTTGATCGCTGTATCTGCAGAGCATTGCAGTCACTGGGTATTTGATCACTGTATCTGCAGAGCATTACAGTCACTGAGTATTTGATCACTGTATCTGCAGAGCATTGCAATCACTGGGTATTTGATCACTGTATCTGCAGAGCATTGCAGTCACTGAGTATTTGATCACTGTATCTGCAGAGCATTGCAGTCACTGGGTATTTGATCACTGTATCTGCAGAGCATTGCAGTCACTGGGTATTTGATCACTGTATCTGCAGAGCATTACAGTCACTGAGTATTTGATCACTGTATCTGTAGAACATTGCAGTCACTGGGTATTTGATCACTGTATCTGCAGAGCATTGCAATCACTGGGTATTTGATCACTGTATCTGCAGAGCATTGCAGTCACTGAGTATTTGATCATTGTATCTGCAGAGCATTGCAGTCACTGGGTATTTGATCACTGTATCTGCAGAGCATTACAGTCACTGGGTAGTTGATCACTGTATCTGCAGAGCATTGCAGTCACTGGGTATTCAATCACTGTATCTGCAGAGCATTGCAGTCACTGGGTATTTGATCACTGTATCTGCAGAGCATTACAGTCACTGAGTATTTGATCACTGTATCTGCAGAGCATTGCAGTCACTGGGTAATTGATCATTGTATCTGCAGAGCATTGCTGTCACTGGATATTTCATCACTGTATCTGCTGATCATTGCTGTCACTGGGAATTTGATCACTGTATCTGCAGAGCATTGCAATCACTGGGTATTTGATCACTGTATCTTCAGAGCATTGCAGTCACTGGGTGTTTGATCACTGTATCTGCAGAGCATTGCAGTCACTTGGTGTTTGATCACTGTATCTGCAGAGCATTGCAGTCACTGGGTGTTTGATCACTGTATCTGCAGAGCATTGCAGTCACTGGGTATTTGATCGCTGTATCTGCAGAGCATCTGCAGTCACTGGGTGTTTGATCACTGTATCTGCAGAGCATTGCAGTCACTGGGTGTTTGATCACTGTATCTGCAGAGCATTGCAGTCACTGGGTGTTTGATCACTGTATCTGCAGAGCATTGCAGTCACTTGGTGTTTGATCACTGTATCTGCAGAGCATTGCAGTCACTGGGTGTTTGATCACTGTATCTGCAGAGCATTGCAGTCACTGGGTATTTGATCGCTGTATCTGCAGAGCATTGCAGTCACTGGGTGTTTGATCACTGTATCTGCAGAGCATTGCAGTCACTGGGTGTTTGATCACTGTATCTGCAGAGCATTGCAGTCACTGGGTATTTGATCACTGTATCTGCAGAGCATTGCCGTCACATTGCAGGTTTTCTTTTCACACCTCTTAGTTGTACCTGCAGAGCATTACTCTCTCGGGATACTCTATTATTGTACCCATAATGCATTCCTCTTGTCTCGTACTCTCTTACTCTATTATTCTTGCTCTCTCACCTATTATTCTATTATTACTGTATATCCACAAAACACTGGCATCACCGGATTACTGTATGCATGGAGTATCTCCACCTGGTACTTTATTACTGTATATGTCCTTTGCACTTTAAGCTGATACTCTATTACTCCAGTGAGTAACATTGCTCTTTCAGCTGATACTATATTACTCCAGTGAGTAACATTGCTCTTTCAGCTGATACTCTATTACTCCAGTGAGTAACATTGCTCTTTCAGCTGATACTATATTACTCCAGCAAGTAACATTGCTCTTTCAGCTGATACTATATTACTCCAGCAAGTAACATTGCTCTTTCAGCTGATACTATATTACTCCAGCAAGTGACATTACTCTTTCAGCTGATACTCTATTACTCCATTGAGTAACATTGCTCTTTCAGTTGATACTATATTACTCCATTGAGTAACATTGCTCTTTCAGCTGATACTATATTACTCCAGCAAGTAACATTACTCTTTCAGCTGATACTCTATTACTCCAGTGAGTAACATTGCTCTTTCAGCTGATACTATATTAATCCAGTGAGTAACATTGCTCTTTCAGCTGATACTATATTACTCCAGTGAGTAACATTGCTCTTTCAGCTGATACTATATTACTCCAGTGAGTAACATTGCTCTTTCAGCTGATACTATATTACTCCAGTGAGTAACATTGCTCTTTCAGCTGATACTATATTACTCCAGTGAGTAACATTGCTCTTTCAGCTGATACTCTATTACTCCAGTGAGTAACATTGCTCTTTCAGCTGATACTATATTACTCCAGTGAGTAACATTGCTCTTTCAGCTGATACTCTATTACTCCAGTGAGTAACATTGCTCTTTCAGCTGATACTCTATTACTCCAGTGAGTAACATTGCTCTTTCAGCTGATACTCTATTACTCCAGTGAGTAACATTGCTCTTTCAGCTGATACTCTATTACTCCAGTGAGTAACATTGCTTTTTCAGCTGATACTCTGTTACTGGATCTGCAGAGTATTGCCCTCCTGTCACTCATAGCGGGAGAGTAACCGAGTGAAAGGCATCATGTGATTTGGATATAAGAGCCTCCTCACTTTGTATATTCTTCGTATAAGGAACCTTTTCACTGGAGGAGCCGATGTCTTTTGTAAAGTGCTGTTAATGATCAGTTCAGTGAATGTGACGTGTGAGATTTAATGGTAAATACGGGCGTTTTGTCTGATCTGCTCGGGCTGCTTTAATCACTGCTATCTGTTTCTGCAGGCCCGGTCTACCTAACACCCTCATCATGGAATACCAGCCTCTGCCAGACTTCCAACTCCACCGCGGCCCGCTGCCATACGGCCGGGAGAACAGTATGGCGCCAAGCCTTGGGAACGCGCCACCCATGGAGAGGCACAGGGTGGTGAGGCACATAGCCGTGTATCAGCAGGAGAGCTTGGCGTTCGGCGGAGTGCCCGCCCTGTGCACAGAGAGTCAGCTGGGCTACAGGACTACACCGGTGCCCATGAACACCGTAATGCCGGGAGTGAGCAGCCAGGTCCACGAGCCGTGGCTCACGAGATTTGAGGACAATAAGGACACTAGGGCGCAGGACTTTTCTTCCACGTCAAGGATCGTGCAGTCCCCGCTGGAGCCTTTGCCGAAGGAGGAGAGGAGGTGGAGAAGTCGGGCACAGAGCGACGGAGAACAGACTCACAATTCCTCATTGTCCCCCCGTAGCGAGAGCCCCCGGATAGTCGGCAGATCATCACAAGGATCAGACAGAGCAAAATCTGCCTGTGAGTGTCCACTACCTGGGGGGGGACCAATGCGTCCAGCTGCTAACGCGGAATGAACTGGCTAGCAATCCACCGTCATGCGGCACGGGCATTAATCCTCCACATGGCACAAAACAACATGGCAGGGGGGGCCCCCAAGTGTAAAATACAAGCAGAAATAACCTCATACTGCCTTGAGGACAGAAACGGAGACATCCCGATGCATGCGCAACGCCTAGTAATGACCACACTTACAGTCAGTTTTATGCAATAAAGCACATAAAGGCGGATGTCATTTGTGGGGTGTCTAAGGTCCCCCCAAGATGACATGTCTCTCAGGGTGGTGCTAGAGGAAAGGAGGGAGACGGTAGCTGTGCCTACCTGGAATGTCTCCTTGGTGTCACCATCTCCCAGGCCAGCTCCAGCTCCTAAGAGATGCAGCCGCCAGGAGCCATGTCACTGGTTTACTCACGGACAAAAATATATATGTGTGTGAGTGTGTGTGTATATATATATATATATATATATATATACACACTGACTGGTCATAAAAAAATTGACCCTTAAAACTTTCTTATTTAGGGAAGCTGACCACCCGACTCACTGACACAGCCAGTCCATCACTCTCAACTAGCAGCCCATCACTCTCACCTTGCAGCCCATCTCTCTCACCTAGCAGCCCATCACTCTAACCTTGCAGTCCATCACTCTCACCTAGCAGCCCATCACTCTCACCTTGCAGTCCATCACTCTCACCTTGCAGTCCATCACTCTCACCTAGCAGCCCATCACTCTCACCTTGCAGTCCATCACTCTCACCTAGCAGCCCATCACTCTCATCTTGCAGTCCATCACTCTCACCTAGCAGCCCATCACTCTCACCTTGCAGTCCATCACTCTCACCTAGCAGCCCATCACTCTCACCTTGCAGCCCATCGCTCTCACCTTGCAGCCCATCTCTCTCACCTAGCAGTCCATCACTCTCACCTAGCAGCCCATCACTCTCACCTTGCAGTCCATCTCTCTCTCACCTAGCAGCCCATCACTCTCTCACCTAGCAGCCCATCACTCTCACCTTGCAGTCCATCACTCTCACCCTGCAGCCCATCACTCCCACCTTGCAGCCCATCACTCTCACCTTGCAGTCCATCACTCTCACCTCACAGTCCATCACTCTCGCCTCGCAGTCCATCACTCTCGCCTCGCAGTCCATCACTCTCGCCTTGCAGCCCATCGCTCCCACCTCGCAGTCCATCGCTCTCACCTCGCAGTCCATCACTCTCACTTTGGAGTCCATCACTCTCACCTTGCAGCCCATCACTCTCACCTTGCAGTCCATCACTCACCTCAGAGTCCATCACTCTCACCTTGCAGCCCATCACTCTCACCTTGCAGTCCATCACTCTCACCTTGCAGCCCATCACTCTAACCTTGCAGTCCATCACTCTCACCTTGCAGTCCATCACTCTCACCTTGCAGCCCATCACTCTAACCTTGCAGCCCATCACTCTAACCTTGCAGTCCATCACTCTTACCTTACGTATTGTAACCCTGTCTATATTGTGCCCATTGTACAGCACTGCGGAATATGCTGGCGCTATATAAATAAAGACTAATAATACAGCGTACAGAGACTCTCCTACCTAAATACTTGTTTCTATGTGAAACCAAACACTGCAAACATCATCATTATTAAATACAGATTTATCTCTGGTAAAGGGCGCTGCAGAGCCGAAACCATGATGTCTGCAGTGTTTGGTTATTATTGAGTAAAAATATGTTCATGCATCCAGCTGCTCCATGTTTGTGTCACCATTTCCAGTAGATGTGATGTAGATGTTGTCTCTGGCTGCCATGAGTCTACTCGGTTCCTGCTCGGAGTAAAGTCTAGGCCAGGGATCTCCAACACTGCCCCCCCACAGATGTTTCTGAACTACAACTCCCATGATTCCCTCTCTATCTATTGGAGTGAAGGAATTCTGGGAACTGTAGGCATCAATGTCTGTGGGGGTGAGTTTGACAGCCCTGACCTGCGGCTATGGAGTGCAGTAAAAAGGTCTCAGGTAGAGGTCAAGAACAAATGGAAGCTTTTTTTACCTGGTTTTCCATAAATTCCCTTGACATCCAGCCCTTATCGCCAGGTCCTTGATCACCATTTACAGACACACAGTATAAGTATCCGGTCACGTTGCTGTTTGTTTCCAGCTCTAGTATCGCTGATACAATGTAAACGACTCACAAATGCAACAAATCCCCCATTGTTTCGCTTGCCGGAACCTTCCGCCGATTTCCGATTACACCAGAAGAAGGATCTATTTAAAAACAAACTGTGCCATTAAAAAGATGCCCGGGCTGAGCTGGTACCAATGGGCTTACTGAGCCACAAAGCCGCCAGCCACTCCACTACATCCTGCCCAGTTGACACAATAGGCAGAATGAGGCAAGGTTGTCCCTTAGATCACCGATGAGCAGAGGGAATGTGCCTTATGGGGAACCTATCCCTTATCATCAGGTCCACTGCCCAGTTTTGAGGGTCCTGTGGCCAACGTGGAGCCAGGCCTGGTCTCCTGGTGCCGTAGATGGTCCACTATATCACCTTATTATTGAATACCACCAACGTAAACAGGACGTCAGCTTGAACACCTGTGATCATTCCCATAAATGAGGAATTTTTGCCCATAAAACTGCCAGTCCCTGTCTGTAAGCTCCGTGAACGGCGGCGTGTGGAAATCCCACCACTGGGCGTGATACCAAGACTCATTCCACAGTCAAAAGTCTTCCCATTTGCCAAGTCTTTGTTGACATCTCCCATCATGTAGCACCTGAACTTTCCGTCCGTGTCTGGATGCCATGAGGTCCGTCACACGAGTCTATGCTGGACTGTCTGTATTAATGGAATATTTAGATGGTTATTCACTAACGTCTGCATTTGCCACCGAATTGCATCGACCAGTGAAATTCACCGTAGCGGCATATATGGCGGAACTCGAGTATTCAAGCTGTCAATTTGCCAATTACAGACGAATTGACAGCGAAATATGGTACATTTCGCCATAAGTTGATGTGATTTGGCGGTACCGAAATTGTCCCCTAAATAACTAATGATTTGTCTATTCACAGAACGCCGAATTGCACCGAAATTGTGGCGAAAAGACATGATTTCAATTCGACAGGTTTAAACAGGGGAATCCCATAGGTTTCAATGTAATAAAATGGAATTTTTTTTTATTTCTGTATTTTGGTAAATTTTGTAACAGAAGAGTACAGCAGACACGATGCAAAAAAACGTATAAAACAAATCCTAAATGCGTAAAAGAAAAAGTGATTTAAAGAATAATAAATAAATAAATAAAAATTAAATGAAATGAATAAATAAAGAAATAAAAAAGGGGAGGGGGAGGAGAAGGCGGCCTATAAATGGAATATTTTTAAAAAGACCATTTACTCTCAGGGTTATTCACAGAGATCCGAACTTGCCCCGAAAATGCACTGATAATAATAATAAAAAGGTCTGTTACAGAAAAAAAAACGAAAAACGGTATGTACAAAAATGGAAAATTTATTTTGCCAAAAATCCTCAAAAATGCATAAAAAATCCTAAAAAATCTATAAATAAAGAGACTTTTTGCTGCAGATTAAAAGAATAAACGGTTTATTAGATATTGGATAAAAAAGAGGAATATTTTTATCATTGAAACCTATGGGATTCGTCTGAATAAACCTGCCGAATGAAACCACCAAACATCAGGGCATTTCACTGACATTTCTCTGCTGTTCAATGTGAATAGATTAACCATTGCTTCTCTATGGGGGATTTCACTGCCGCCGAACAGGCACCATATTTCACTGCAAATTTGGCAAACTGCCTGCTTTCTGAATAGCCGAATGGCCCCGAAATTGCACCGTAGGGGAAACTCACTCAGGGTTATTCAAAGAGATCCGAATTGCTGGCGAAATGTAACCGAACGCTGAAATTCAGCGTTTGGTTACCTTTCCTGACCATTCAGCGATTCAGAGAGCAGGCAGTTCATCAAATCTTGGCGAATTGCCTGCACATACGGTGCCTGTTCGGTGCCTGTTCGAGGGCAGTGAAATCCCTATAGAGGAAGCAATGCTTCGTCTATTCAGAGAACACAAACCAGCAGTGAAAGGTTCCCCTAATGCCCTGCCATTCGGTGGTTTAATGCGACAGGTTTATTCAGGAGAATCCCATAGGCTTCAATGTTAAAAATATTCCCGTTTTAATTCAATATCTAATAAACCGTTTATTATAATATTCTGCAGCAAAAATTCTCTTTATTTATAGATTTGTTTTGTATATTTTATGCATTTTTCGGTAATTATTTACGAAACTTTTTTTTTTTTATCGTTTTTTTCTGTAACAGCCTTTTTATTATCATTCATTGGATTTTATATGTAAATTTCAGACATTTTCGTTATGTAGTTTCTTTGCAAACAGCCTTTCACTTTTTGAAACATCAAGCAAACTGGTTTTTTTTTCACTCCATTCATCTGAGGTGTCGGATTTTTTCGGAGGCTGCTCTGCGCTGTGATCGGCGGCTGCTCGGGTTTCTCCAGCGTGTTCGGCGGGGTTAATCCAGATGTTTTTGCGGGTTTCGGTGTGCATTTTCCGGGTTTTGCAGTTAGTGTTCGTCGGGTTTGCGGCGGCTTTTCCCTGCACTACGACGGCCCTGTGATGCTTGTTGAATATACCGCAGGGTCGCCGAAATGGGATCACCAAATCGCACCAAATTGAAGAGAACGAAAAGTCACTGAACGTGCGCTGACTTTTCGATTCTCTTTGAATAACCCTGACTGTTTGGTGCATTTTCGGGACAAGTTCGGATCTCTGTGAATAACCCCCACTGTAAAAAAAACAAAAATCTCTTCTTCTGTTTTTTTGGCATATACAAGGTTGATCACATGACACACTTTTTTCTTTTTTATTATTTAGGTACATATTTTACTACATTTTTATTGCTTTATCCTCCTATTAGCAGACTTCCTATTTATTTATTTTTTTCAGTTCAGTCCAATCCGGCGAGGCTATTTCGGCATTTGTCGACGTCCGATAACTGCTTTGGCGCCTCCATTTTCAGCGCAATACGGTGAACATTCACTAAATAGTGAATGCACTGAATTTTAGATGAAATGGAATCGCCAAAATGAGCTGAAATGAAAAGCAGCCAAAACTGAACTCAATGGTGCAGTGATCATGGTTACTTGGTGGGTCTACTGGCATGGAGTAGACGCCATGACTTTGCTGACGAGATAGTTGCTGACGTTTTTCATTTTTTGCACATTTTGTCTGAATTTCACAGGGCGCAAAATTCGTCTCTATCTCCCAGATGCCACGTTAGGAAGCGGCGGCGGCGGCAGCCCGTCCACCCCGTCGGCAGAAGATGACTCTGTGTTTTCCGAGCCTGAAGAGGCCGAACCTGCTGTGACTGAAGTGAAGTTGGAGCCAGAAGCAGTCGAGGTGATGGCCTCGCCGGGTAAGGCAGAGCAAGAACGGTGGAGGTTCTCGGCTTCGGAGCTCATCAACAAACTGCAGCTGACGCAGAAGAGGAACAATTTCACCGCACGCATCGGCAAATCCCTTTCTGCCAAGATCACCCTGAGAGAACGAGGGGCCTCAGGAAGCCAAGAAGGTGTGTGCTGGTCCAAGCAAAACCATAAGGTGCCATGGGTAATGTTCCCTGGGGACTCGATATCAAGGCTTCTGGGTCATTGATGGTAACTTTACTGTCTGACGGCACTAACGTCTCTTGAGGTTGATGGAAAAATGGAAGAAAAATAGAAAGCAACAGTTTATGTAACACTTGAAGATTTGTTGTTTTTTATGTTAGGGTTAGGACCTAGGGAGCCAGCTTTGCCTGGTTGGGGAGCCAGCTTTGCCTGGTTGGGGAGCCAGCATTGCCTGGTTGGGGAGCCAGTTTTGCCTGGTTGGGGAGCCAGCATTGCCTGGTTGGGGAGCCAGCTTTGCCCGGTTGGGGAGCGAGCTTTGCCTGGTTGGGGAGCCAGCTTTGCCCGGTTGGTGAGCCAGCTTTGCCCGGTTGGGGAGCCAGCTGTGCCTGGTTGGACAATCCTCTTTAAATCCCATCCTAGATTAAAACTAGACGATAATTTTACATACATAGAGTCCATTATTTTGCTAATGAAACTATCTGTGTTTGCAGGTAAATCCAGTAGAAGAGAGAGGAGATGTAACAGCGCCGGGGTGACAAGCCTTCTCCAGCCAGCTGTAACAGAGAGAGACAACACTTGGCTCAGGTAGAGAACAAGCTCATGGATGGGCACAACTCAATGTTCAAGTAGGCAACGAATCTCAAGGATAGATACAGATCAAGGCTAAGGTAGACAAGGAAACCTGGGACTGACCCACCAAAGCTAAAGTAGACTGGAATCTGCTCGGTTGAGGCACCTAGGCTCTTGGAAAGAAGGAATCTCTTAGGTTGACGAACCTAGGTTCTGGTAGACAAGGAATCTAGTAGGTTGGCATTCGTAGGCTTTGGTAGACAAGGAATATCTTGGGTTGATGCACCAAGATTCTAGTAGACAAGGAATCTACTGGGTTGACACACAAAAGCACTAATAGTCAAGGAATCTCCTGGGTTGACACACCAAAGCACTAATAATCAAGGAATCTCCTGTGTTGAAATACCAAAGCTCTAATAGTCAAGGAATCCCCTGGGTTGACACACCAAAGCACTAATAGTCAAGGAATCTCCTGGGTTGACACACCAAAGCTCTAATAGTCAAGGAATCTCCTGGGTTGACACACCACAGCTCTAATAGTCAAGGAATCTCCTGGGTTGACACACCAAAGCACTAATAGTCAAGGAATCTCCTGGGTTGACACACAAAAGCACTAATAGTCAAGGAATCTCCTGGGTTGACACACCACAGCTCTAATAGTCAAGGAATCTCCTGGGTTGACACACCAAAGCACTAATAGTCAAGGAATCTCCTGGGTTGACACACCAAAGCTCTAATAGTCAAGGAATCTCCTGGGTTGACACACCACAGCTCTAATAGTCAAGGAATCTCCTGGGTTGACACACCACAGCTCTAATAGTCAAGGAATCTCCTGGGTTGACACACCACAGCTCTAATAGTCAAGGAATCTCCTGGGTTGACACACAAAAGCACTAATAGTCAAGGAATCTCCTGGGTTGACAAAACCTAGGTTCTGGTAGATAAGGAATCCCTGGGTTGGTGCACCAAGTTTCTGGTAGATGCAGAGCCCCATTGGTTGACACAGCTAGGCTCTGAGTCTTGGGTTGACACATGTAGACTCTGGTCTACCAGGAATCTGTTCGGTTGATGCACTTAGACTCTGATCTACAAGGAAACGCTTGAGATGATGCACCAAGGCTCTACTAGTCAAGGAATCTCTTTGTTTGATGCGTCAAGTCTCTAGTAGTCAAGGGATCTCTTAGGTTGATGCCCCAAGGCTCTGGTAGACAACGAATCCCTGCAAATAACCTGTTAAGCCCAACGCAGACAGTGAATCCAGGGGATAGACAAATCAAAGCTCAGGTAGACAATGAATCCCTGAGATTGACATACCACATCTCAGAGGACAAAGAGGTCTACTGGGCAGCATTTTCCTCTCAGAACATTCAATGTGTTCAAGTCTACCAGACGGTTATTTCTTATAAAGGGTCTGGGTTCATGAGACACATGGACAGTAAGCTCTCGTACCCCTAGATGCTGTGTTTCATTTCTGTCCATCAAAGACGAAGCAAACACAGCTAAAAAACAGCGTGTGTGGTGCGACAACTCAAATACACAAAACAACGGGGAAAACGTTAGTGGACGGATCATTTTCTACAACTTATATAACATATGTGATAAATAAACACAGACCACACAAATCTGTGTTGGCCTAAATTGCTCCCCCAGAAATGTTCCTGTTGAGTGCACTCACCCCTGGAGTGTGGTGAAAATTAGACATGTGCAAGATGAAACAATTTGCTTTTATTTATTTTGGTTAGAAAATGTTCCGTCCGAATCGATTTTTGTAATTATATCGGTTTGCTGAAGTTCGTTATTTCGGATGGATTCCAGAAATCCATAAACGGCTCAATATCTCTAGAGAATTGTCACTCTAACACATGAGGGGTTATTCAGAGAGCACTGAAATGTCGCCAACATTTTGGTGCGCTCTCGTTTCCCGCAGTTCCCTGCACTTCGGGGAATCAAAGTTACCCAGCATTCACCGCGGGGTCCCCGGAATGCAGGGAAAACCTGCCGTAATCCTGCCGAACACCCACCGATAACCCGCCGGAACAACATGCCGAACATGCCGGAAAAAGCCAGCGAGCCACCGATCACAGTGCAGACCAGCCGCCGGAGAAAGCCAACAAGCTGACGAACGGGTTAAAAAGAAAAAAAAACAATATGCTTGAAAGTGTCAAAATTTAAAACACTGTTTGAAAAAAACTACTGAACAAAAATGCCTGGAATTTACATATAATGATAATAAAAAGGTCTGTTACAGGAAAAAGAAAAAAATGCTTTTAAAAAAAAACGGGAAATTTTTTTTACAAAAAAATCCCAAAAAATGCCTAAAAGATCCTAAAAAAAGTCTATAAATAAAGAGACTTTTTGCTGCAGAATAAAATAATAAACGGTTTATTAGATATTGGATTAAAACGGGAATATTTTTAACATTGAAACCTATGGGATTCGCCTGAATAAACCTGTCGAATGAAACCACTGAACATCAGGACATTTCACTGACATTTCTCTGCTGTTCAATGTGAATAGATTAACCATTGCTTCTCTATGGGGGATTTCACTGCCGTCGAACAGGCACCCTACGTGCTGGCAGTTCGCCAAAATTTGCTTTTTTATATATACAGATTAATAATCGATCGACTATAATTAACATTTTTCAATTATATTTTTAAAATAATTATTTCAGTTGACTTTTTCAATTCAAGGAATGCAGTGATTGGCCGAGGCTACTGTCAATCACTCCACCTCTGAGAATGTTATAACGAAGTCGATTCGTTACATTCTGAATTGATTTGTTATGTTCCAATTTGTTTCAGATGCGGACGCTATGGGATTTGTATTTTCGGAAATAATTCCAAAATACGGATCGCTGAAAACTCGGTTGAATCGCACAAAATACCGTGCGCAGAACATAACCGTTTCTAAACACTTGTATCTAAAGTTTGTCAGAAAAGTCTTGTTTTTTTATAATTCCCAGACACCCAGCTGCCCGCTGCACATGTCAATGGCTTTTTGTTTGTTTGTTAAAAAAGAATGTTTCAGTGATGTGGCCTTCAATTGTTCGAACAGAGGGTCCATTCTCTGTCCCACCACCTCTCCAGAACCCCGCGGACCCGGCACCAGGCGTGTTGGCTGAAGGCTGATGGAGGCTGTGTTTAACATTTCAGGGATAAACTCACGCAGAGTGTGGAAGCGAGTCCCGTGAGACCAACCAACGAGGAGAGACAGAGCCCCCAGCAAGAGAGACAGTCGCCGTGTGAAGACAGGCAGGTCCCTGCAGTGCAGACAAGGTCCCAGAAGCGACAGTCGTACTGCGAGAGGAGGCAGTCGCGCTACCTGTTAAGCTGTAAGTGTGTGCTCGGGGAGCGTCAACGTGCAACACAACTCACAAACCAAGTGGACTATCTCAATCCAGCCAAGTATGTCTGTGAGAATGAGATGCTCCGCAACCTCCTCCCTATCTGTGCTGTGTCTCTAGGTGAGTGATGGGGAATCTTAGCGCCCGAGATGTTTCACAACTACATGTCCCATAATGCCTAGCCCGCATTAAGGCTGCTGGAGCATCATAGGATATGCAGTTTCAAAACATCTGGGGTGCCAAGATTCCCCATCACCTTCCAGCTCCTAATTATGTCACTCAGGCGCTCAAAAGGTTAAAGAAACCACGGAGGACACAAAAAAATGAGGAAAATATGAAAATCTTACATCTCTATGTCATAACAGAATATTCCGGATATAATAGTTACTATGGGATAACAGAATATTCCGGATATAATAGTTACTATGGGATAACAGAATATTCCAGATATAATAGTTACTATGAGATATCAGAATATTCCGGATATAATAGTTACTATGAGATAACAGAATATTCCGGATATAATAGTTACTATGAGATAACAGAATATTCCGGATATAATAGTTACTATGGGATAACAGAATATTCCGGATATAATAGTTACTATGGGATAACAGAATATTCCAGATATAATAGTTACTATGGGATAACAGAATATTCCTGTATATAATAGTTACTATGGGATAACAGAATATTCCTGTATATAATAGTTACTATGAGATAACGGAATATTCCGGATATAATAGTTACTATGGGATAACAGAATATTCCGGATATAATAGTTACTATGGGATAACAGAATATTCCTGTATATAATAGTTACTATGGGATACAGAATATTCCAGATATAATAGTTACTATGGGATAACAGAATATTCGGATATAATAGTTACTATGGGATAACAGAATATTCCGGATATAATAGTTACTATGAGATAACAGAATATTCCGGATATAATAGATACTATGGGATAACAGAATATTCCGGATATAATAGTTACTATGGGATAACAGAATATTCCGGATATAATAGTTACTATGTGATAACAGAATATTCCGGATATAATAGTTACTATGAGATAACAGAATATTCCGGATATAATAGTTTCTATGAATAACAGAATATTCCGGATATAATAGTTACTATGGGATAACAGAATATTCCGGATATAATAGTTACTATGAGATAACAGAATATTCCGGATATAATAGTTGCTATGGATAACAGAATATTCCGGATATAATAGTTACTATGGGATAACAGAATATTCCAGATATATAATAGTTACTATGAGATAACAGAATATTCCGGATATAATAGTTACTATGAGATAACAGAATATTCTGGATATAATAGTTACTGTGGGATATCAGAATATTCCGGATATAATAGTTACTATGAGATAACAGAATATTCCGGATATAATAGTTACTATGAGATAACAGAATATTCCGGATATAATAGTTACTATGGGATAACAGAATATTCCGGATATAATAGTTACTATGAGATAACAGAATATTCCGGATATAATAGTTACTATGAGATAACAGAATATTCCGGATATAATAGTTACTATGAGATAACAGAATATTCCGGATATAATAGTTACTATGAGATAACAGAATATTCCAGATATAATAGTTACTATGGGATAACAGAATATTCCGGATATAATAGTTACTATGGGATAACAGAATATTCCAGATATAATAGTTACTATGGGATAACAGAATATTCCGGATATAATAGTTACTATGAGATAACAGAATATTCCAGATATAATAGTTACTATGGGATAACAGAATATTCCTGTATATAATAGTTACTATGGGATAACAGAATATTCCTGTATATAATAGTTACTATGGGATAACAGAATATTCCAGATATAATAGTTACTATGGGATAACAGAATATTCCGGATATAATAGTTACTATGGGATAACAGAATATTCCGGATATAATAGTTACTATGAGATAACAGAATATTCCGGATATAATAGTTTCTATGAGATAACAGAATATTCCGGATATAATAGTTACTATGGGATAACAGAATATTCCGGATATAATAGTTACTATGAGATAACAGAATATTCCGGATATAATAGTTGCTATGGGATAACAGAATATTCCGGATATAATAGTTACTATGGGATAACAGAATATTCCAGATATAATAGTTACTATGAGATAACAGAATATTCCGGATATAATAGTTACTATGAGATAACAGAATATTCTGGATATAATAGTTACTGTGGGATATCAGAATATTCCGGATATAATAGTTACTATGAGATAACAGAATATTCCGGATATAATAGTTACTATGAGATAACAGAATATTCCGGATATAATAGTTACTATGGGATAACAGAATATTCCGGATATAATAGTTACTATGAGATAACAGAATATTCCGGATATAATAGTTACTATGAGATAACAGAATATTCCGGATATAATAGTTACTATGAGATAACAGAATATTCCGGATATAATAGTTACTATGAGATAACAGAATATTCCAGATATAATAGTTACTATGGGATAACAGAATATTCCGGATATAATAGTTACTATGGATAACAGAATATTCCAGATATAATAGTTACTATGGGATAACAGAATATTCCGGATATAATAGTTACTATGAGATAACAGAATATTCCGGATATAATAGTTACTATGAGATAACAGAATATTCCGGATATAATAGTTACTATGAGATAACAGAATATTCCGGATATAATAGTTACTATGGATAACAGAATATTCCGGATATAATAGTTACTATGGATAACAGAATATTCCGGATATAATAGTTACTATGGATAACAGAATATTCCGGATATAATAGTTACTATGGATAACAGAATATTCCAGATATAATAGTTACTATGGGATAACAGAATATTCCGGATATAATAGTTACTATGAGATAACAGAATATTCCAGATATAATAGTTACTATGGGATAACAGAATATTCCGGATATAATAGTTACTATGTGATAACAGAATATTCCAGATATAATAGTTACTATGGGATAACAGAATATTCCGGATATAATAGTTACTACGAGATAACAGAATATTCCGGATATAATAGTTACTATGAGATAACAGAATATTCCGGATATAATAGTTACTATGAGATAACAGAATATTCCGGATATAATAGTTACTATGTGATAACAGAATATTCCGGATATAATAGTTACTATGGGATAACAGAATATTCCGGATATAATAGTTACTATGGGATAACAGAATATTCCGGATATAATAGTTACTATGAGATAACAGAATATTCCGGATATAATAGTTACTATGGGATAACAGAATATTCCGGATATAATAGTTACTATGGGTTTACAGAATATTACGGATATAATAGTTACTATGGGATAACAGAATATTCCGGATATAATAGTTACTATGAGATAACAGAATATTCCGGATATAATAGTTACTATGAGATAACAGAATATTCCGGATATAATAGTTACTATGAGATAACAGAATATTCCGGATATAATAGTTACTATGGGATAACAGAATATTCCGGATATAATAGTTACTATGTCATAACAGAATATTCCGGATATAATAGATACTATGCGATAACAGAATATTCCGGATATAATAGTTACTATGTCATAACAGAATATTCCGGATATAATAGATACTATGCGATAACAGAATATTCCGGATATAATAGTTACTATGGGATAACAGAATATTCCGGATATAATAGTTACTATTTGATAACAGAATATTCCGGATATAATAGTTACTATGAGATAACAGAATATTCCAGATATAATAGTTACTATGGGATAACAGAATATTCCGGATATAATAGTTACTATTTGATAACAGAATATTCCGGATATAATAGTTACTATTTGATAACAGAATATTTCGGATATAGCAGTTACTATGAGATAACAGAATATTCCGGATATAGCAGTTACTATGGGATAACAGAATATTCCGGATATAATAGTTACTATTTGATAACAGAATATTCCAGATATAATAGTTACTATGAGATAACAGAATATTCCAGATATAATAGTTACTATGGGATAACAGAATATTCTGGATATGATAGTTACTATGAGATAACAGAATATTCCGGATATAATAGATACTATGCGATAACAGAATATTCCGGATATAATAGTTACTATGTCATAACAGAATATTCTGGATATGATAGTTACTATGAGATAACAGAATATTCCGGATATAATAGATACTATGCGATAACAGAATATTCCGGATATAATAGTTACTATGTCATAACAGAATATTCTGGATATGATAGTTACTATGAGATAACAGAATATTCCGGATATAATAGATACTATGCGATAACAGAATATTCCGGATATAATAGTTACTATGTCATAACAGAATATTCCGGATATAATAGTTACTATGGAATAACAGAATATTCCGGATATAATGGTTACTATGAGATAACAGAATATTCCGGATATAATAGTTACTATGTGATAACAGAATATTTCGGATATAATAGTTACTATGTGATAACGGAATATTCCGGATATAATAGTTACTATGGGATAACAGAATATTCCGGATATAATAGTTACTATGGGATAACAGAATATTCTGGATATAATAGTTACTATGGGATAACGGAATATTCCAGATATAATAGTTACTATGGGATAACAGAATATTCTGGATATGATAGTTACTATGAGATAACAGAATATTCCGGATATAATAGATACTATGCGATAACAGAATATTCCGGATATAATAGTTACTATGTCATAACAGAATATTCCGGATATAATAGATACTATGCGATAACAGAATATTCCGGATATAATAGTTACTATGGGATAACAGAATATTCCGGATATAATAGTTACTATTTGATAACAGAATATTCCGGATATAATAGTTACTATGAGATAACAGAATATTCCGGATATAATAGTTACTATTTGATAACAGAATATTCCGGATATAATAGTTACTATTTGATAACAGAATATTCCGGATATAGCAGTTACTATTTGATAACAGAATATTCCGGATATAGCAGTTACTATGGGATAACAGAATATTCCGGATATAATAGTTACTATTTGATAACAGAATATTCCGGATATAATAGTTACTATGGGATAACAGAATATTCCGGATATAGCAGTTACTATGAGATAACAGAATATTCCGGATATAATAGTTACTATGGGATAACAGAATATTCCGGATATAATAGTTACTATGAGATAACAGAATATTCCGGATATAGCAGTTACTATGGGATAACAGAATATTCCGGATATAATAGTTACTATGAGATAACAGAATATTCCGGATATAATAGTTACTATGGGATAACAGAATATTCCGGATATAATAGTTACTATGGGATAACAGAATATTCCGGATATAATAGTTACTATGAGATAACAGAATATTCCGGATATAATAGTTACTATGGATAACAGAATATTCCAGATATAATAGTTACTATTGGGATAACAGAATATTCCGGTTATAATAGTTACTATGAGGATAATAGAATATTCCAGAATATAATAGTTACTATGGAATAACAGAATATTCCGGAGAATAATAGTTACTATGAGATAACAGAATATTCCGGATATAATAGTTACTATGAGATAATAGAATATTCCAGATATAATAGTTACTATGGAATAACAGAATATTCCGGATATAATAGTTACTATGAGATAACAGAATATTCCGGATATAATAGTTACTATGTGATAACAGAATATTTCGGATATAATAGTTACTATGTGATAACGGAATATTCCGGATATAATAGTTACTATGGGATAACAGAATATTCCGGATATAATAGTTACTATGGGATAACAGAATATTCTGGATATAATAGTTACTATGGGATAACGGAATATTCCAGATATAATAGTTACTATGGGATAACAGACTATTCTGGATATGATAGTTACTATGAGATAACAGAATATTCCGGATATAATAGTTACTATGGGATAACAGAATATTCTGGATAATAGTTACTATGGGAACAGAATATTCCGGATATAATAGTTACTTATGGATAACAGAATATTCTGGATATGATAGTTACTATGGGATAACAGAATATTCTGGATATGATAGTTACTATGAGATAACAGAATATTCCGGATATAATAGTTACTATGGGATAACAGAATATTCTGGATATGATAGTTACTATGGGATAACAGAATATTCCGGATATAATAGTTACTATGGGATAACAGAATATTCTGGATATTATAGTTACTATGGAATAACAGAATATTCCGGATATAATAGTTACTATGAGATAACAGAATATTCCGGATATAATAGTTACTATGGGATAACAGAATATTCCGGATATAATAGTTACTATGGGATAACAGAATATTCCAGATATAATAGTTACTATGGGATAACAGAATATTCCGGATATAATAGTTACTATGAGATAACAGAATATTCCGGATATAATAGTTACTATGGGATAACAGAATATTCCGGATATAATAGTTACTATGGGATAACAGAATATTCCGGATATAATAGTTACTATGTGATAACAGAATATTCCGGATATAATAGTTACTATGAGATAACAGAATATTCCGGATATAATAGTTCTATGGGATAAATTAAAATCTTAACATAAATATAGAGTATATGGAATATAGTAATATAAATCCTCGGTTTTGAGGCCGATGTTTCCAGGTGAGCGTCTTCTGCAAATTTTGGGAAGTTATGTTTTTGGGAAATCCCTCTCCTGACTCTGGCCCCTCCGTAAACATTGCTGGGGTCCAGCGGACAATTCCTGGCATTAGCATGTGAAAGGGGCGTCTTTTCTCACCCCGGGGAGAGGGTTTAGAACCGGTTTAGGAGATTATCCCTCCTTCAGCCTTTAATTTCCAAAAATTGCCTTAAGCCATGAAGAATCTCCCTCCTCCTAATGACACAGGCAAATACCAGGCTGAGTGTTTGATCTGATCGGCGGCTGAGCAGATCCGCCACTGTAAAACGACTTCCAGTGCAGTGCGGGCGCGAAACGCGTCGTTATGTCGTGCACAGAGACAAAAAGAAAAAAAGATGCTTCAGATGTTTTTAAGACATGTTTAATAATATACATCCACCTGCCGACCTTGAACCTTATTTTGCGACTGATGTTCAGACTAGTTAATCCCCATTCTTTCGTGCCGAACACGTCTGTCTCGAGTCACGCTCCAGTTATTATGCCAAGATTAATATTTTAACGGAAGCAATGACTAGAGGAACCAGCCAGTGGAAGGGACCAGAGTCAGGCTGAGACTGGGCGGGTGATTGATGGTGGCAGTAAATGTTCGATACTGTAACTCACGTCACAATCATCAGTGAGGGGAGCAGGAGATTAGCTCGGGTGTAGGAGAAGCCACCCCAAACCAAGGTATTGTCTTCTTCTCCAACTCCAAGACCCTTCTTCATTGACTTTTTAAGTTTATTTTCCACATGTCATGTTGGGACTGAGGTCAGTGGTTGAGGAAGCTCGCTTTTTAACCCCGTATTCCTTTGATTTACAGCGATCCTGTATCAGGAATACAGTGACGTAGCCATCAATCGGGAGATCCAGAGGCAGAAGCGAGAGGACACCACCGGTGATGAGGACGATGTGTCGGCCAGTCCAAAGAGCAATTTATCCCCCAGCAGCTCCTTCCGCTCCCAGCGGTCGTCCCGCGGATCCACCTTTTCCCTCTGGCAGGACATCCCCGACGTCAGAGGCAGTGGCCTGCTCAATACCTTAACAGTCCAGGAGAGGAAACTGCAGGAGGTGGGAGATGGCTTGTAGATGGCCTTCATGGGTGAAAATGCGCCGTGACATAGAGGGAGGGAAATTTAACACTCTGTGCCGTGTGGATAGTAGTCCCTGTACAGAGCAATTAAGATCCGTAGCACAAGACTCATCTGATATCTGTTTGTGTCTTCATAGGCCAAGTTTGAGCTGGTGACCTCAGAGGCTTCCTACGTCAACAGCCTTTCCATCGTGGTTGACCATTTTTTCAACTCTCCAGAGCTCAGTGAGTGTCTCGGGACCCAGGAGAAGCAGTGGCTCTTCTCCAAATTACCAGAAGTGAAGGAGATCAGTGAGAGGTGAGGGACTAGAAACCCATCACCCACATCCTTCTATTAAGACCCTCATGTAAGGACGGCTCACGCAGAACCTTCCTTCGATTAACTGTCATTCTAACCTACCCATCCGATCAGTACCACCACTCAAAGTATTCCAACATCCAAGATGTTTCCACCACTTCGGACATTCCCACCCTTAATGATATGCATGTATTCTAGATGTTCCACTACTCTGGACATCAGCTTGTTCTAGACATTCCCGCCATTCTGGACGTTCTTCTTTGTAGACATTCCCAGTTTTGTAGACACTCACCACAACTCACCTGTTCTAGACATTTTTCAACTCTGGACATTTCCACGATCTGTGGATGTTCACCCATTCTAGATATTCCCAACATTTTGCACATTCCCCATTCTAGACATTCCCACCACTTTGGATATTCATCTGTTCTAGACCACCCACTACTCTGTACATGTGTCTGTTCTAGACATATCCACTATTCTAAGCTTTAGCCATCACCCATCATTCATTTTAGATATCCCACTACTCCAGATATTCTTCTTCTTCGGATATTTGGCCGCTCTATACATTTCCACTGCTCCGGACGTACATTATTATTGATATTTCAACCACCAGGATATATAAATGTGACGTATCCAGATGTTTCTTGGGTTCCTGACCCCTCATTCAACTAATCTGTTGAAACCAGGAACATTTTTCCCTCTAACGGTCCTGGACACACGGTGTGCAGTCTCTTGGGAGGTCATAAATTTGCGCGGTGTAGGTGCCATGTTGTCTTAGATTGTAAGATCTCGAGCAGGGTCCTCTCTCCTACTGTAATGTGTGTTCATACATTGAGGTTTCTCTCGTTGTCCACTAAGTGTAACCGTATGGTGGTGGCCGAGGAGGACACCTCACGGGATTTCAATGTGTTTTGAAGTTAGAACTGTCCTTAAGAAAGTGTTTTACTTGGGTTTCTCCTTGTCTTGGTCTGGGCAGGTTCCTCGCTGATCTGGAGGACAGGCTGGAGGAAGACATCCTGCGTTTCGACGTTTGCGACATCGTTCTACGTCACTGTCCAGAACTGCGCCGGGTCTATCTGCCATATGTGACGAACCAGGCCTACCAGGAACAAACCTACCAACGATTGCTGTGAGTGCTTCCGTGGCAGGAGATATGGTGTCTGTATCTCAGGAGCTTCATATCCTGTCCTTCTCCCGGTTACATTTGGATATTTTATATATTAGTAGCAAGGAGATAATTGTCTCTTATTCCGTGATGAGCCGTGACCTAGAAGCCATGTGCCGTTTCAGGCTGGAGAATGCTCGGTTTCGGGCTGTCCTGGCCAAACTGGAAGAGGACCAAATCTGCCAACGTCTCCCTTTGACGTCTTTCCTCATCCTGCCCTTCCAGAGGATAATGCGCCTGAAGATGCTGGTAGAGGTAAGGCACCTTCTGTGCTTCTCAAGCCCATTTATGGTCTGCATTTAAGGCGTGTAAACTGCCAGGGCTTGCCGTGGGTGCCCGACCTATACTTTGCCAAGTTGAGGATCTCTCGACCCAGGCGTATTTTTTTAAAATTTGGTTTTGATCATCGACTGACGTATTTAACCTTTATACCGGTTGAGTAACCCCTGACCCCCACAGCTTACAATCTACATAGAGATTGATTGAATTCAAATATAGGGATGCGGTTGGGAAAGGTTAAAGTGCATAATGTGCAGGATTACTTGCATTTTATTCTTTTAAAAAGCTGGAATTATTTTCTTTTTTGGCTGCATGTTTGTAAATTTTGTCGCGTTGTTTGGTTTTTTGTAGGGATGCACAGATACCACATTTTTAAGACCGAGTACGAGTACCGATACTTTTTTTCAAGTACTCACCGATACCGAGTACCGATACTTTTATTTTATGTCATGTGACCACTTTCCAATAAGAACAGACCTCATATAAAAATGCCCCCAGCTCTCATGTATATATCCCCCCTGAGATATATATATAAATATATACAGAATGCCCCCAGCTCTCATGGATATTGCCCCAGCTCATGGATATGCCCCCAAGCTCTCATGGATATGCCCCCAAGCTCATGGATATTGCCACCAGCTCATGGATATACTGCCCCCAACTCATGGATATACTGCCCCCAGCTCATGGATATACTGCCCCAGCTCATGGATACTGCCCCAGCACATGGATATACTGCCCCAGCACATGGATATACTGCCCCAACTCATGGATATACTGCCCCCAACTCATGGATATACTGCCCCCAGCTCATGGATATACTGCCCCAGCTCATGGATATACTGCCCCAACTCATGGATATACTGCCCCCAACTCATGGATATACTGCCCCCAGCTCATGGATATACTGCCCCAGCACATGGATATACTGCCCCAACTCATGGATATACTGCCCCAACTCATGGATATACTGCCCCCAGCTCATGGATATACTGCCCCAGCTCATGGATATTGCCCCAGCTCATGGATACTGCCCCCAGCTCATGGATATAATGCCCCCCCAGCTCATGGATATACTGCCCCCCCAGTTCATGGATATACTGCCCCCAGCTCATGGATATACTGCCCCCCAGCTCATGGATATACTGCCCCCCCAGCTCATGGATATTGCGCCCCCAAGCTCTCATAGATATTTGCCCCCAAGCTCTCATGGATATTTGCCCCCAAGCTCTCATGGATATTTGCCCCCCAAGCTCTCATGGATATTTGCCCCCCAAGCTCTCATGGATATTTGCCCCCATGCTCTCATGGATATATGCCCCAGCTTAGACCCCAGACCAGACATGGGGCGGCTGTTCGAATGCTCTATCGGCATTCAGACAGCCGCCCCTGGAGCTCTCCGGCATACTTACCTTCCCGAGCGGCGCCGACTAAGTCTTTGCGCGTGCGCTCGTTGAAGGACCCAGCCGCGATCACGTGGGACTCCCACGTGATCGCAGCTGGGGTCCTTCAACGAGCGGAAGCGCGGAAACTTTCCCGGCGCCGCTCAGGAAGGTAAGTATGCCGGAGAGCTCCAGGGGCGGCTGTCTGAATGCCGATAGAGCATTCAAACAGCTGCCCAAGCCCCTCGGATGCCGGCAAGCCGGCTCAATGCCGGCTTCCGGTATTGGGGGAAAATATCGGGGGTACTGCACGAGTACCAAGTACTCCTGCAGTACCCGGTATCGGCACCGATATCAATACTAGTATCGGTATCGGTGCAACCCTAGTTTTCTGTTTTATTTTTACTTGTCTGGTTTGGCAGCAATATCACAGAAAGGTCGAACTTTCCGGCATGATCCCTAGATATGCTCCCTGGAAGGCTTCAGTTGATATTTTATTAATATTTATTGCATTTTGTTTATAGTTTATTGATATTGATTGCATTTGTGTATATTTTATTGGAATATTAATAAATTATAAAAAAAAATCAATAAATATGAACTTTTTATATATTTTATTGAAATATATTGCTTTATATATATATATATATATATAATGCATTTTTATATAGTTTATTAATATTTGTTGTATTGTTTATATTTTATTGATAGTTATATAAAAAGTGCAATAAATATCAATTAACTATATAAAAAATGCAATAAATATTAAATTTTTATATACTTTATTGAAATATATTGTGTTTTTATATTTTATAGATATATTTATTGCATTTTAATATGGTTTATTAATATTTATTGTATTTGTAATATTTTATTGATAGCTATATAACATTTTTAATAAATATCAATAAACTAAATCAAAAATGCATTTAATAAAATATTGACTTTTTATATATTGTATTTTTTATATTTTATAGATATATTTATTGCATTTTTATATAGTTTATTAATATTTATTGTATTTTTAATATTTTATTGATAGTTATATCAAAAATGCATTTAATAAAAAATTGTCTTTTATATATTGACATTTATTATATTTTTATTGGAACAAATATCAATAAACTATATCTAAAATTTTAACAAATATCAATAAAACAAAAAATGCAATAAATATTAATAAAATCTTGGCTTTTTACATTTTTCTGAAATATATTGCATTTTTATATTTTTTGCACTTTTTATATATTTTATTGGAATATATATATATATATATATATATAAACTACATAAAAATGTATGGATATACGTATCTGGTGGCGCGATGGCAATCGCTTCTTGGTATTCAGGTGGTTCTCATGGTATGTATCGTTATCGTCCAATATGGATTATATAAAAAGGAAGCAAAGCACAAAATGCATATAATAGTGCAGGGTGTACAAATAGTAGTGGAATATAATACTGATAAACTGTTCCACTCACAAGTGAAGAGCCCTGTCACTGGCTCTGAGTGGTTACATGCATCTGGGTCCTTTATCTTCTTATTATTTTGGAGGAGACCCACTCCCTTCAAAATTGGTGGTTTCTCTCACTCATCGGATATGAAAGAAAACATAGAAAATGGAAGAGAGACCTTCTTGTGCAGGTCTGCCAATACACATATAATTAATTTAGATAGAGTGTCAACTCACATTCGATGGAGCTTATGGCCAAGCTCTAGGTGGTAGTGCCAGTGGATTTGTTTAGTGGGTCAAATCCACGAAAACCTCAAATGGATTCCGAAACAAAAGGGACCAGGTACTTCTTTTTTAAAAAAAAGAAAAATCTTTAATCCAGTCCCCCATCAGCATATTGTCAGGGTCACCACGCTCTGGCCCCTGGCACCCCCGTTAAACCCTGCTTTGTTGAACTATCAATAGTTATATATGATATATGATACTATATAACTATATGATAGTTCAACAAAGCAGGGTTTAACGGGGGTACCAGGGGCCAGAGCGTGGTGACCCTGACAATCTGCTGATGGGGGACTGGATTAAAGATTTTTCTTTTTTAAAAAAAAGAAGAACCTGGTCCCTTTTGTTTCGGAATCCATTTGAGGTTTTCGTGGATTTGACCCACTAAACAAATCCACTGGCACTACCACCTAGAGCTTGGCCATAAGCTCCATCGAATGTGAGTTGACACTCTATCTAAATTAATTATATGTGTATTGGCGGACCTGCACAAGAAGGTCTCTCTTCCGTTTTCTATGTTTTCTTTCATATCCGATGAGTGAGAGAAACCACCAATTTTGAAGGGAGTGGGTCTCCTCCAAAATAATAAGAAGTTAAAGGACCCAGATGCATGTAACCACTCAGAGCCAGTGACAGGGCTCTTCACTTGTGAGTGGAACAGTTTATCAGTATTATATTCCACTACTATTTGTACACCCTGCACTATTATATGCATTTTGTGCTTTGCTTCCTTTTTATATAATCCATATTGGACGATAACGATACATACCATGAGAACCACCTGAATACCAAGAAGCGATTGCCATCGCGCCACCAGATACGTATATCCATACTTGTTGCTACATTGGTTTGGGGGAAACCTCTATAGATCTGGTTTGGCATTGGGACACTGGTGGTGGTACAAATTTGGGCGCTGACTATCTTTTTTGTACATAAAAATGTAATATCAATAAAGCATAAAGGGCCATATTACATAGTTGGTGCTAACTTAACCAGAGCTGTTGTAAACTTACCAGAGCCATTATAGCCTATAGGGTTGTTATGTTTACAACAGCTCTGGTTAAGTTAGCACCAACTTTGTAATATGGCCCATAGTCTATGGAGTTACTAACAGGGTTATTCAATGAGAATCGAAAAGCCACCGCACGTTCAGTGACTTTTCGTTCTCTTCAATTCGATTTGGCGATCCCATTTCGGCGACCCTGCGGTGTATTCAGCAAGCACCACAGGGTCCCCGAATTGCAGGGAAAGGTCGCCGCAAACCTGCCGAAAACACACCGCAAAACGAGGGTGAATGCACACCGAAACCCGCAAAAACATCTCGATTAACCTGCCGAAAATGCCGGAAAAACCCGAGCAGGAGCTGATGACACGCAGTGCAGCCGCTGGAAAAAGCCGACATCGCAGACGAATGCAGTGAATAAATTAGAAAAACAGTTTGCTTGAATGTTTGAAAAGTGAAACGCTGTTTGCAAAGAAACTACTGAGCGAAAATGTCTGAAATTTACATATAATCCAATGAATGATAATAAAAAGGGCTGTTACAGAAAAAATAAGTAAAGGTAAAAAAAAAAAAATAGGATTTTTTTTAAATAAATCCCGAAATATGCTTAAAATATCCTAAAAAAACCTCTATAAATAAAGGTGACTTTTTACTGCAGAATACTATAATAAACGGTTTATTAGATATTGAATTAAAACGGGAATATTTTTAACATTGAAGCCTATGGGATTCTCCTGAATAATCCTGCCGAATCAAACCACCGAATGGCAGGGCATTTCGGGAACCTTTCACTGCTGGTTTGTGTTCTCTGAATAGACTAAGCATTGCTTTTTCATGGGGATTTCACTGCCCTCGAACAGGCACCGAACAGGCACCGTATGTGCAGGCAATTCGCCAAGATTTGGCGAATTGCCTGCTCTCTGGATAGCCGAATGGCCAGGAAAGGTAACCGAATGCTGAATTTCAGCGTTCGGTTCCCTTTCGGTGGCCATTTGGATCTCTTTGAATAACCCTGTAAGTTTAAAACAATCTGGCTAAGTTAGCACCAGCTTTGTAATACTGCCCAAAGATTTCAATAAATAGTAATAAAACATTGAACATTTTATATAATTTATTTAAATATATAGCATTTTTGATATTTATTACATTTGTCATATTTTGATATACAGTACTGTGCAAAAGTTTTAGGCAGGTGTGAAAAAATGCTGTAAACAAAGAATGCTTTCAGAAATATAAATAATGATTGTTTATTTAGGTCAATTTGCAACATGCAAAGTGAGTGAACAAAAGAAAAATCTAAATCAAATCACTATTTGGTGTTACTACCCTTTGCCGTCAAACCAGCATCATTTCTCATAGGTCCACTTGCACAAAGTCAGGGATTTTTTAGGATTATAGTCAGGTGTATGATGAACCAATTATACAAACAGGTGCTAATGATCATCAATGTCACACGTAGGTTAAACCCCAGTCATGAACTGAAACAGAAACAGCTGTGTAGGAGGCTTATAACTGGGTGAGGAACAGGCAAACTCTGCTACCAAAGTGAGGTTGTGAAAGACCGTTTCATGTCATGGCAAGATTGAGCACAGCAACAAGACACAAGGTATCAACAAGGTCTCTCCCAGACAAAGATTTCAAAGCAGACTGGGGTTACAAGGTGTGCTGTTCAAGCTCTTTTGAAGAAGCACAAAGAAACGGGCAACGTTGAGGATCGGAGACGCAGTGGTCGGCCAAGGAAACTTAGTGCAGCAGATGAAAGACACATCAAGCTTATTGCCCTTCGAAATCGGAAGATGTCCAGCAGTGCCATCAGCTCAGAACTGGTAGAAACTAGTGGGACCCAGGTACACCCATCTACTCTCCGGAGAAGTCTGGCCAGAAGTGGTCTTCATGGAAGAGTTGCAGCCAAAAAGCCAAACCTCCGACGTGGGAACAAGGCCAAGCGACTAAAGTATGCACGAAAACATAGGAACTGGGGTGCAGAAAAATGGCAGCAGGTGCTCTGGACTGATGAGTCAAAATTTGAAATACTTGGCTGTAGCAGAAGGCAGTTTGTTCGTCGAAGGGCTGGACAGCGGTACAATGAGTGTCAGCAGGCAACAGTGAAGCATGGTGGAGGTTCCTTTGAACGTTTGGGGCTGCATTTCTGGAAATGGAGTAGGAGATTTGGTCAGGATTAATGGTGTTCTCAATGCTGAGAAATACAGGCAGATACTTATCCATCATGCAATACCATCAGGGAGGAGTATGGTTGGCCCCAAATTTATTCTGCAGCAGGACAACGACCCCAAACATACAGCCAAAGTCATTAAGAACTATCTTCAGCGTAAAGAAGAACAAGAAGTACTGGAAGTGATGGCCCAACAGAGCCCTGATCTCAACATCATCGAGTGTGTCTGGGATCACATGAAGAGACAGAAGGATGCGAGAAAGCCGACATCCACATAAGATCTGTGCTTAGTTCCAAGATGTTTGGAACAACCTACCAGCCGAATTCCTTCAAAAACTGTCTGCAAGTGGACCTAGAAGAATTGCTGCTGTTTTGAAGGCAAAATGTGGTCACAGCAAATATTGATTTGATTTAGATTTCTCTTTTGTTCATTCACTGCATTTTGTTCATTTATGAAGATAAATGTGTAACACGTCCATTTGTGAAAGCATTCTTTGTTTACAGCATTTTTTCACACCTGCCTAAGGCTAGGGTCAAACGAAAGCATTTTTACACGCAAACGTAAAAAAGTGCGTCCGAACGCATTGATGTATTTTTTCTCGGAATATGCGAAAACTGTCATACGACGCGCATTTTCGTGCGTGATGTTTTACGAATCCAAACCAGGAAACTTTGGGTGTCTGGACGTAATGTTGGCCGGACACGAGCAGGGTCTGACGTCTCCTAATCACGCACACACGCCGCTAGCGGGCGCAGCGCACTCTGTACGTCCGTACTAGCGGTTCTGCGTTCTCGAAAAAATGCGTTCATTTTCCACTTGCGTTGCACGGCCGGACTTTCGTGCGACCGTACTTCGTATATTGGCTGTCATTGCCCGTCATTTGCTGCTAGTGCGGCCGTGATTAAGTGCGCCAGAACGCACGTTAAAAATGCGCTGGTCTGACCCCAGCCTAAAACTTTTGCACAGTACTGTACATTTATTGCCTTTTTGATATTTTATTAATATTTAAAAGTAAATAAATCTCAACAAACGATATAAAAATGCAATAAATATCAATAAAACAACAAAAAATGCTATATATTTCAATAAAATAAATATTGCCTTTTTATATATTTTAATGAAATATATTGCATCTTTTTATATATTTTTGACATTTGGCATTTTATGTTTTATTTAGATTCATTAAACTTCAAATGTTTTATTGATATTTGCAATTTTTAAATTTTTGTGATATTTATTGCATTTTATATATATATATGTGATATTTGTTGCATGTTTGCTTTAATATTTATTGCTTTTTTAAAATATTTTATAGATATTTAATGTATTTTTTTCTTTTATTGACATTTATTGCATTTTTATATTGACATTTATTGCATTTTTAATATATTTTATTGCACGGTTGCAACATTTATCGCGTCTGTCGAACTCGAAATGTAATAAATTTGAAATGGTGTTAAACTATTATAAATTTTATAAATCTGGAATCTGTTTATTCCCTCCCCCGCACCCTCACCTGTGTCTGATTCCTATTGGCCCTCGGCTGGCTGGCGGGGGGGTTGGTGTATCGCTGAATCGTTATGAATGTTGAATTTGCCTGTAGGGGGGATTTCATCAGACGGGACCTCGATGCTTATAAGAGGCAGGCGTGGCCCCTATAGACACGAAATGCACAAATTCCACATCAATAAATCCTTACGCTACAATAAACCTGTCATTTCCACCGGCTGAAAACGTCAGAATCTGCCATTGTAGCATCGCAAAGATCTGCCTCCCCAAACCCCCCCTGTCCCATATTTGAGGCTTATTCACTAAAATGGGAGTTTTACACAAACTTTGATCCTTTCAGCCGCAATATTTGAGCTGGAGATTAAGCCGAGTCGGGGAATTCCTCCCGTGTTGTTGTTGTGAGTTAAAATGTAAATGTATACAGTTATTTTCCTGTAATATGCACAGAGAGTAACCCCGGGCCTGGTGCAGCGTAACGTCTCATTGCTGCAGGGCCATAACAACAGGTAATATTAATAAAGTGCCCTGTACGAGGGTGAGATCAGCAGCCGCCTGTTTTTACCTGCGCTTTATACGGTGCGGGGTCCATGTAGAAAGCGCTCGGGGATTTTGCTGTTCTATTTGTGTGTAATATATTGTGTACAATTATGATCCTCCGTCCCGGCTCGTCCGTTCCTTATGTTTTATTATTTGTTATGTCTCATGTTTATGCTTCCCCATTGTAAAGCGCTGCAGAATCTGTTGGCGATATATAAATACTGTAACTGTATAGCTGTGTGTGTAGGTGGTGGTGCGCCCTCTGCTGGTCACATAAAACACAACATTTTGTCTGATGTTCACACCATTACTATCATGATGTCTTACTGTCTGTCATGATGTCTTACTGTCTGTCTGTCATGATATAGTACTGTCTGTCATGATGTCTTACTGTCTGTCATGATGTCTTACTGTCTGTCATGAAATAGTACTGTCTGTCATGATGTCTTACTGTCTGTCATGATATAGTACTGTCTGTCATAATGTCTTACTGTCTGTCATGATATAGTACTGTCTGTCATGATGTCTTACTGTCTGTCATGATATAGTACTGTCTGTCATAATGATCCGCTGCATATCAAGTTTGTCTTATTGTTTCTGTCTGTCTCCCTGTCTACCTGCACGTCTCCCTGTCTGAGTGTCACCCTGTCTATCCACACATCTCCCCATCTATCAGAGTGTCACCCTGTCTATCCACACATTTCCTTGTCTATCAGTGTCACCCTTTCTATCCGCACATCTGCCTGCCTATCAGAGTGTCTCCTTGTCTTTCAGAGTGTCTGCCTGTCTATCAGAGTGTCACTCTTTCTATCCACACATCACCCCATCTATCAGTATATCCCTGTCTATCCATGTGTCTCCCTGTCTATCAGCATGTCTCCCCATCTATCTGCGTGTCTCCTTGTCTATCAGAGTGTCTCCCTGTCTATCAGAGTGTCACCCTGTCTATCAGAGTGTCACCCTGTCTATCCTCACCTCTCCTCATCAGTGTATCCCTGTCAATCCACAAGTATTCCTGTCTTTCTGTCAGGTTTAATACCTTGCAGGTACTTGCCTTTCAGGTTATGAGCCCAATATGCAGGTCTCGGGGATGCACACAGTTCGTGGGAGAGGAGAATCACACAGGAGGGCTGTGGGACAGGACACACTGGAACTCACAGGTTGGCTGAGGGTGATGGGGAAAGCAATCCTTGAGTCCAGGTGCGAGGGTAGCTGCTCTAGGGAGAGCCCGTTGGGAAGGGTCTGTGCTCCTGGAAGAGCACGGTGGGATTAGCAGGGGGAAACACGAGGAGTGGATAGGGAAAGCAGGTTTCTGGAGCTTGAGGTTTGCAGGTCTTGTTCATAGGAACAGGAGACAACAATGAAGCATTGGCCAAGGGTGTGTGGAGCCTTTATTGATTAGGCACAGGGGTGTGTCATGTGACCTGTGGTGTGTGTGTGGTTTTTTAACTGTTTATTAGCTGGTTCACAGCAGAAGGGCAGCACCTTTCATGCAGCTGCCACTTGCATGGATTCACGCAGGAACGGACAGGTACGGTCCTGACAGTACCCCCCACTTTAGAAATCGCACTCCGGGCGATTAAGTGACCGGAACTCCAGCCTAGGAACGCTTCTTTCTTTGGCGTCTTCGGGTCTTTGCTCTGGAGCTGTTACTGGTCACCTTGGGTCTCACTCTGGGTCAGGTCACTGGTTGGCAGGTCATCCGTATTTTCTGATGTGCCATCAGAGGTCAGAGGATGCAACGCTGGCTTTGGTGGATGCTGGAGGTCTGCCGGATCTGCAGCACGGCTGTAGACAGTAGCCAAGGTGTCCTGTACCTGTACCACCAAGGAATTATGGTCGCCCTGGATATCCTGTACAGTACGGGTGAGTGCTTCCACCTGGGTCGCCAAGGTGGTGACAGCAGCAGTGATCATCAGGACATCACTGGATGTATCGGCATCTCCAGAAACTGGTGCGGCAGATGTGGTGGGATCCTCCACGGTTGGTACACATCCTGGAGGTAGGGGATCCACGCCCGTGGGGTCTTGGGAACATTGTCACGGGTAGTGACAGGGTCCATGGAATGTTCATCAGGAGTAATATGCCCACTCTGAGGAGCTATGGGAGGAACGCTGGTAGTACTGGCTATAAAGTGCTGCCTGGGAGTGCTAGGTGTCACAGCAGGTTTAATCTCCATAGGAGGGCGATCAAAAACATGAAAGTCTGCTTCTCGCACAACCGTCCCATTTGACCCGTAGACAAATCCAGGTGGTAAGGGTTTCAGGGTTATTCTGAGGCCTTCTGGAGACATAACGGTGGCATCTTCCACCGTAAGCCCCACATATCCCGCACGCTGACCTGGGGGTCCTTGTGAGCGCCGGGCTGTTTGTGGGTCACAATCATCGGAGTCCTCAGAGTCCCAGACCCCTGGTGCATATTCATATATGGGGTCATAAGAGGACAAATCTTGCTGGTAGGGAGTACTGGTAGCACTGGCCATAAAGTGCGGTCTGGGAGTGATGGGTGTGCTGATTGTAGCCATAGCAGTCTCCATCTCCATAGAAGGGTTAGACTCCTCAGACTCGGGGTATTCTTGTTCCATAGAGTCAGATTCCAGGAATTCTGTGGGTTCTGTCTCCATGGGCAGTACATCACTCTCATCCTCCCCAGAGCTAGCCTCCAGGAACACCGAACCTCTGGGCACCACAGGTGTGGATCTTTTGGGGGTAGGTTTCGGTGTAGGAGGTTTCTTGGGAGCTGGTTTGGACGCTTTCACTGGCTTTGGCACCGATGCAGGCTTTGGTGCTTTAACAGCTCTAGGCTTAAATGCAGGCACGGTTGCTCTCACCGGTTTGGGCGGCGGTGCAGGCTTGGTAACCTTACCAGGCTTGGTCACTGTAGCAGGCTTGGGACTTGCTGCAGGCTTAGGCCCTGGTGCAAGCCTGGTCTCTTCACGCGGGGGCAGCGTGATCTTGACGCGGGGTGTACTTCTTGGCCTTGGAGATATTACAGACCTTAGCCCAGGCATTTCCTTCTTGGGTGGTCTAATTGGGCAATCTACCAAGAAGTGGTTGGAACCTCCACAATACAGACAGAGATTGAGGGTTTGCCTTCTGGTACGCTCCTCTGGTGAAAGGGGATCACGTTTCTTCCCAGCAGGAGTACGCACCTTAGTGGAGGTGTCCCAGATGGTTTGCAACAGCTCCTTCATGAGGGTGGACAGGTGCTGGAATAAGTCCTGGAAAGTTCTCTGAATCACCTCCGTTATAGCTTGCATTACTGCGGACTCATTTCTTTCTGGCTTCATTGTATTGTGGTTTAATACCTTGCAGGTACTTGCCTTTCAGGTTATGAGCCCAATATGCAGTCTCGGGGATGCACACAGTTCGTGGGAGAGGAGAATCACACAGGAGGGCTGTGGGACAGGACACACTGGAACTCACAGGTTGGCTGAGGGTGATGGGGAAAGCAATCCTTGAGTCCAGGTGCGAGGGTAGCTGCTCTAGGGAGAGCCCGTTGGGAAGGGTCTGTGCTCCTGGAAGAGCACGGTGGGATTAGCAGGGGGAAACACGAGGAGTGGATAGGGAAAGCAGGTTTCTGGAGCTTGAGGTTTGCAGGTCTTGTTCATAGGAACAGGAGACAACAATGAAGCATTGGGCCAAGGGTGTGTGGAGCCTTTATTGATTAGGCACAGGGGTGTGTCATGTGACCTGTGGTGTGTGTGTGGTTTTTTAACTGTTTATTAGCTGGTTCACAGCAGAAGGGCAGCACCTTTCATGCAGCTGCCACTTGCATGGATTCACGCAGGAACGGACAGGTACGATCCTGACACTTTCAGAGTGTCTCCCTGTCAAACATAGTATCACCCGTCTATCTGCGTGTCTCCCCGTCTATATGCGTGTCTTCCTGTCTATCAGCGTGTCACCTTGTCTTTCAGAGTGTCACCTTGTCTAGCCACAAATCTCCCTGTCTATCAGAGTGTCTCCTTGTCTACCCGCACGTCTCCCTGCCTATGAGTCTTAGTATCTGCCTCCCTGTCTATCAGACTGTCTTGCGATGTGTTGTTGCCTTGCTTTAATCCTCGCCCTCCTTGTGTCTCCACGCAGAATATACTGAAGCACACAGCTCCGGGATCCCAGAATGAAGACACGGCCAGCAAAGCCTTCAACGAGCTAAAGAAGGTAAAACGTACCCCAAAACTAAAGCCTCGATTTGAGGACGCTGGTTAAATCCGTCTCCGCTTTGTTAACGTGTTCCTGAAACTGCCCCAAATCTCGTTTAAGCATCCTGTTCCCTCTCGCTCCGTGAAGTTTGTAGACATTGCAGGATTTACTCCTCAGCCGTCGCACGCTGCTCTGCCTGGCCTGCACGGCGTAAACACCGTCTATTGATCGACATGTTAGTGCGGCATTCCTTATGCTTCGGTCATTAGCTCCAGGTCGTCCTCCCAGCCGGTGAGGGCCTGAGAAGAGCCAGTCACAGTTTGGTGAGAAGTGGCAGAGAGGTGTCAGTGCATTCCTGCAGGAGGTAGTGGTGGTGATGGGGGATTGTGTTCCCGGCAGGTACGCGTCTGGCGTGTACCTGTGAAAGAATGCTGTATACCATGTGCGAGTCATAAAGGTGACCTCGAGTCAAGTGGCAGACATGTGAGAGACATGTAACAGCCAAGCGGCGAGTCCGGGAAGGGTGACATTCACAGACGGAGCAGGGCACGGTGCGTCCGGTGATAGACAGGTTACAATGTATACACAGGAACAGCTGCAAACGCTAAACGTCTCATCTTCTCACCCGTCACAGTTGGTGAAAGAATGTAACGCCAGCGTCCAGTCGATGAAGAGGACGGAGGAGCTCATTCACCTCAACAAGAAGATTCACTTTGAGAGTAAGGTGAGACGGTGGCGGCGGCGTCCCGCGCACGAATAGATCCCACGTCACTGCACGGATATTTTGATTAAAAAGTAAATTTTGTCTCTTCGTCCTTTTCTCTTTCATTTCCACTCACCCCAACTTTTAAAATGTTTACACATTGGGCCACATTTCTAACACCCACTGGATGAATTTCCCCAACTTTCAGTTCAGATTCCTTCTATTTTTTTGTCAAATGTTCCCTAAATTCTGGTCAGACTATCTCCATCCTCACTCAAGATTTCTCCCTTTCACTGGCTATATTCAATCCATTCTCTAGCCAGATTTCAGTTTTTTTTTTATTATAATGGTGACTTTCTTTCAGTCCTCTGACTGGATTTATCCTTATGGTATTTCCTTCTATCCGCTGGTTGCAACTCTCCTATTTTATGGTTAGATTTTCTCCAGCCCCTGGGCAGATTACTTTTAGTGTCAGATTGCATCTATCCTCCAACCAGATTTCACCTTATTTTCTTTTCATATTGCTTCCATCCTTGTTCTAAATTTCTCCTTTATTATGGTCAGATTGCTTCAATCCTTTAGCCAGATTTTTCATTTTTAGGGTCAGAGTGTTTCCATCCTTCTAGCGGATTTCTCTTTTTCCTTTAAGATTTCTTCCATCCTTTTTCCAGATTTCTCTTTTTCATGGTCAGATTGCTTCTATTCTCTGGCTAGATTGCACTTTAATTCAGATGATATGGATTATATCCTCTAGCTGTGTTTCTCCTCTTTTTCTTTTCATATTTCTTTCATCTTCTGGTGAGCTTCCTCCTTTTCCATGGTCAGATTGCTTCTACCCTCCAGACAGATTTCTCTTCTTTTTCTTTACAGATGTCTTCCATCCTCTAGCTGGATTTCTTTTTCTATTCATATTTCTTCCATATTTGGCCAAAGTTCTCCCTTCCTACGATCAAAACCCTTCCATTGCATAGCTGGATGCCTAATTTTATAGCTTTCATAATTTCTTCCATGCTCTGGGTGGATTTCTTCTTTTTTGAGGTCAGATTTCTTCTATCCCTTAGCCGGATTTCTCCTCTTTTTTCTTTTCAGATTTCTTTCATCCTCTAGCAGAAGTTTGCCTATTCTATGGTCAGATTGCTTCCATCCTCTAGCTCAATGGTTCCCAACCCTGGTCCACAGGTCCCTTTAACAGGCCATGTTTTAAAGATTCTGTTGGGGAAATGGAGACTGAATCCTGCAATCACTGTGCAGCAAATCACATTGTCTGTGCTGTGCTTCAGATATCCTGCAAACCTGGCCTGTTATGGGTACTTAGAGACTAGGATTGGGAACCACTGCTCTAGTTTATTTTATTATTTATTTATTTATAAAGGATTTTACCAGGAAGGATACATTGAGATTTTTCTCAATTATAGTTGGTTTTCTTCTCTTTTTCTGGTCTACCAGCTGATGAAGCCGTGTGTCGACGGCGAAACACGTTCTGGCTTTCATTTATGATTTTTATTTTGTTTTAACAATCAATTAAATTTTTAGAAGAACCGATTATGCATGTTTTGGTTTTTATTGGGTTTGACCCACGAAACCCATACGCCTTCTGTCTTGAGCTGGGAATAGCTCCACCAAATGTGAGTTTTCACCTTTAGCTGATATATAATATATTATTATACGTCAGATATACACAAGATTGTACCTTTCATCTTTCCCATACCTTATGGATGCAATGAGTTATCAACATTAAGGAAGACAATCAGCCCAAAGGCAACGATCCACTCAGAGCCAGTGAATGGGCTCTCTGTTTGTGAGTTGATCAACTATATAATGACATATATTATGCACAAATTGTTGTTATACTGCACTTAGAATTGCACCTGTTTTGTGCTTACATTCCTGTATGTATTATGGTTGGTGACATCATTTGAGAAACCAGTCCGAGTCCCCTAGCGTTCATTCCGCGCAGACCAGATACGTATTTTTTCATATACCGTTAGGTGTCTTGCCCAAGGACACTTACTGGAGAGGTGCTCATCAGGATCGAACCCATGACTCCACAGGCTCTCTCCACACAGAGCAGTGATATTACCTCTACTCCACCCAGCCGGTACTACTCCACCCAGCCGGTGGGTTTGCTTTTATCCTTTAGCCAGATTTCTTCTCTTTATCTTTTCAGATTTATTCCATCCTGTGGCCGGATATCTTGGTTTTACTGGTCAGATTGCTTCTATCCTTTACCCAGATTTCTCCTCTTTTTCTTTTCACTCTTTTTACATCCTCTGGCTGGTTTTCTTTTATTTCACAGGCACATTGTATCCAGGGCCAAAGTTCTCCAATTCAGCAGCTGGAATTCTCTTATTTCATGGTCGTGCTGCTTCCATCTCATTTTCACTGGTTAGACTTATTCTCTCCACTTGACTTGATCTTATTGCTCACATTTCCTGATCAGATTCCTTCCACCCTCTGAACATTCAAAGCTGAATTTAATATACCAGCAATAATGGATCATGTCACCTGCACTGTTACTCACCTCCTTCGTCATAGAATGACTATGTTTCTCTGTTCTCTGCAGATTTTCCCTCTGATCTCTCAGTCCCGCTGGCTGGTGAAACACGGAGAACTCACAGAACTGGACATGCAAATCCCAAACGTGGCCGGATCGCGATTCAAGCTGAGCCCCAAGCCTGTGTATCTGCATCTGTTTAACGACTGCTTGCTGCTGTCCCGACGGAAAGAGTAAGTGTCACGGATGGTGAGGATCAGAGTGAATGTATAACTCTTAAAGGGATACTGTATTAAAATAGAGATCCTTTTTTTCCCCTTAAATAATTGGGCAGATCCTGCTGACAGCCTCTGTCTGATTATTTATTTATATATTTGTTTTTTTTTGGGTGATTTATCTCCCTTTTTGTAGGGGAGGGGGGTTATGAGCAAAGTCAGCGCTTCCTTCTGGTTATTCCTTCGTTAGATGGAAAACAATTTGATAGGCCTTCAGCGTTGGTCTGAGTTGCAAGAGTGCCTCCAAAAGAAAAAAAATCATACAAAGCATAGAGTAGTAAAGCTTAACATGATGAAAATGAAAGAGTTTCACTCACATGATTCAGTGTCCTCAATCAGACACTCGATATCCATTTGTTGGTGGAGAAGCAGTGCTTTGCAGAATCCTATAGCATAAGGGATCCCAGTGCCTGTTCCCAGCAAAGTTTGTAGCAAGGTTTGAGCAGGCTGATGCTCTGGAAATGTAACCTCAGCAGCAGAGGAAAAATGAAAAAAACGCTCACAGATGTGATAAACGTTTTATTCCTAAATGAATCAGATAAAATCAATCATAACAGCAAAGTACACCGAAACGTGTTTCACAGTATGTCACCGCTTCCTCAGTCAGTGTCCGCATCGCAGCTTTGCACTTATGCACTTTATGATACAAATGGACTGATTTTAACTTCTATTTTTGTGCACAATCTCATGTGTTTTCTGACTTTTGCACAGTGAATTTTAACAGTGTTTATCATTATCCATAGAATCAACTACTCTAGTTGCGCTATCACTTGCTAAACACTGCACAGATGCACTTTTAAATGAACCGGTTTATGCTGCACATATTTTGCTAAATTTGCACACCAGCTTGCAAGTTTTGCACATTTGCATATATAAGATTGCAAGTGGATACACTTGATGTCATGTATTGCTGCTACCTAACACTGCTGCTATAACTAATTTTACAGGGATTGTTTATGACATTTGTTGTTTTAGCATTTCTATATTTTGCACTTTATGCAACTTTGTTTGCTGCTTGATATTACTGTGTTTTATCACTGCTGCCAGAAATGGCAATTCCTCTCTCATAAAGAGCCACCAGGTGGCACCATAAATACAGACTTTCCCTTTCTTTACAAGTTTTCACATCAGCTTGCAAGTTTGCACATTTGCACATATACGATTGCAAGTGGATACACTTGATGCTATTTATTGCTGCTACCTAACACTGCTGCTTCAACTAATTTTACAGGGATTGTTTATGACATTTGTTGTTTTAGCATTTCTATATATTACACTTTATGCAACTTTGTTTGCTGCTTGATATTACTGTGTTTTATCACTGCTGCCAGAAATAGCATTTCCTCTCTCATAAAGAGCCACCAGGTGGCGCCATAAGTACAGACTTTCCCTTTCTTATCTACCCTTTTGTCACTCGCCATGCACTGCTCCTCCTCTGCTGCTCAAGGACTTCTAAACCCAGAAGTCCCTGAAGCTTCTCTGCACAACTATGCAACTTCTGTAGCGTAGGAACCGCAAATTGCGCAGCGCTGCTGGACTCAATTTACGTACACAAGTTCTGCAGAGGGATGAATCGGAGCTGCACGCACATGCACAGATCTGATCCATCACTGCCTCTCTGAGAATGCTCGCTACAGCGATTGGCCTCAGGGGGTGATGCCGGTCTCTCTCTGTGTGACATCACTAGCGACTGACCTGGTGGTCAGCAGCCAAGAAATTCAAAATCCCGGCTGCTGGTGATGCTGGGTGGGGTGGAGTAAACTCCTCCACCTAGCGATTCTGCCAGATCAGGGGGAGCTGACGGATGATGGGGGGGCATGCCTCACATTCTGGCCAGTTTAAAAAGGTAAAGTGGTCAGGAGGAGTAGCGCGTCCCTTTAACACTTTATCGTAGCATATTACTTTTCGAGAAATAACATTGGATTTATTTTTTCTGACCCTAAGCTGTGACTCACAATCCTACGTACATTTATACATCTTCTTCCATTATAAACGGTCGTCCCTATGGCTCACTATCACGTCTTGTGCGTCCCAAAAAGATGCAACGTTCACTCGCCATCATGGTGGCTGCTTCACGAGAGACAATCAGTCCATGCCGCAGCCTGGAAAAGTCCAGTCAGGGCTCATATCTCATACTTGTCTCCATGTCTGCCCGGTCCATTCTGACACATTGTTGTTTGTCGTGTTTTTCTTTCTCTTCGACTTGCAGGATGGGCAGGTTTGCCGTTTTCGCCCATGCGCCTATGTGCGACCTGAAGGTGACCGATCTGAGCTGGAAGTTGCAGGAAGTGCCAGGAGAGGTTTTCCATCTACAGTTATGCCACGAACAGCGGCCGAAACACCAGATCATACTGCGGGCACAGAGCGAGTGAGCATCGAGAACAAGAGGGGATGGGGAGGTGGTGGTAAACCTCTACACCCCATATGTTTTGGAACTACATGTCCCATGATGCTTAGTCACACATAAGGCTGGCTGAGCATCATGGAACGTGTAGTTTAGAAACATCAGGGGTGGCAAGGTTCACCAACATTGGGGTAGGGGGTACAAGAGAGAACCTAAAGCGACCTAGAAAGGTAATAGTGACCCCCCCCCAGGAGGTGAGAGAGGACTACATTGATAGAATCAGCTGGAAACAGGGATATTTAGCCCAGAACAATAAAACTCCCAACAATAATCTGTATATCTGTGCTCATTGTGAGGATATAAAAATCCAAAGGTTCAGGGACATCGATTCCTTGTGGGATCTGATGGTTCCAGTTTCCACCGCATTCATGACCATAAACCTACTGGACCTGATGACCAAGCCTCCAAATATGTCCAATTTACAGATAGTTTGGAGTTTTATAAAATGACAATGCTAAACAGTGAATATTTCAAGAAACATTACCAGTGTAACCTGTAACCACCCTGAAAGGTTTCTATATGTGCTTCAGCGGATACAATGAGCTGACAGAGGGGAAAAACCATCATGCGTAATAAAATAAAGCCACTAATAGCCTTAAATATGGTCAGGTAATTAAAGCTATGCCAGATATACATTTATATTAAAAAAAACATATATACCAAACAAAAGAAAATATTATATATATATATTATGGTCCACTGTGTCTTTCATATCCGCCAGGTGCAAAATGTATCCATTTCTCTGTTTAGAAATGTCCGTATCAGCTTGTGTCATTTATTTTGGACAGGGTGGAAAGAGAAAGTAGCCAGAGTTAGGCTGCCTTGTTCTTTGTGGGCGTGACTTAATACTTATGGGCTCCTGGGATAGGCTGAGGGCTTTCCATGGAGATATCACTGTCCTGGAGAGACAACGAAAGCAAATTGGACAGGGCTGGGACATCTGAGACCATCCTATTGGTAGGCCGGCTGCTGGAATGTATCTGCTGTTTTGCTTGATAGGGTGATCACTCTTTAACCTGCCATATACAGACTTAACCCTTAAGACTCAAGTCACCAGTTCCACAATTCAGAATTCTTAAGGGGTACTTTGGAAAGAAAAACGATATAAAGCGCAGGTCACACTGTAGCAAAGTTCTGCAAATCCAAGACACTAGAGATAAAGTAGGCGTCTTAATACCGCGGAAATAACACGCAGGGCACCTCTGAATACATAACAAGGATCACATCATAGAATTCCCAGAAATAAGGTAGAAACCACGAAATGAAACTTAACCAGGGTTGACGTTCCTGGAGGGATCAGCCAAATGACAAATGATTTAGGTAAACTAAAAAAATGGTGGGAGTTGTGGCAATTGAGTTTTAATGTGGATAAGTGCAAGATAATGCACCTGGGACGTAAAAACCCAAGGGCTGAATATAGAATATTTGATACATCTGAGGGTTGGGATTTAGGGGTCATTATTTCAGAGGATCTAAGGGTAAGTAGTCAATGTAATAGAGCAGCAGGAAATGCTGGCAGAATGCTTGGAAATGCTGGCAGAATGCTTGGTTGTGTAGGGAGAGTTATTAGCAGTAGGAAAAGGGAAGTGCTCATGCCACTGTACAGAGCACTGGTGAGACCTCACTTGGAGTACTGTGTGCAGTACTGGAGACCGTATCTCCAGAAGGATATAGACATCTTAGAGAGAGTTCAGAGAAGGGCTACTAAAATGGTGTACGGCTTGAAGGAGAAAAGTTACCAGGAAAGGCTTAATGATCTTAACATGTACAGCTTGGAAAAAAGACGAGACAGAGGAGATATGATAGAAACATTTAAATACGTAAAGGGAATCCACAAGGTAGAGGAAGGGAGTATATTTAAAAGGAAACAAAATAGCAAAACAAGAGGACATAGTCTTAGATTAGAGGGGCAAAGGTTTAAAAGTAACATCAGGAAGCATTATTTTACTGAGAGGGTGGTGGATACATGGAACAGTCTTCCAGTTGAAGTGGTAGAGGCCAAAACAGTAATTGAATTTAAGCAAGCATGGATAGGCATAAGGCTATCCTAAACAAAAGATAAATCCAGGTAAAGTATCCATGTAATTGGGCGACTAGATGGGCCGAAAGGTTCTTATCTGCCGACATTTTTCTATGTTTCTATGTTTCTAACCAGCCAATGGGGAGTTAAGGCACGTATCCTTGTGGTGTGTTTAAGTTTTGCATAGTTTAGCCACGCCTACTTTAAATTCTAGCCAGCTCTGCATGTAGACACGTCCAAAATATAGGAACAGGAAATGGACAATTTAACCCTTTCACCAGTTCTGGGAAGCTTTCAGGCTAACAGCATCAGTGCAATGAAAAGAGCAGAAAAAAAGTCCAATAAATGACTCGGCACACCTCTCAAACAGGACGTTTCCAGTCGAAACGTCGTCACTATATATATGTTGCCATATTAAAGAGGAACGCTCGTGTTTGAGAGTGGTCCCAGGCCGTTTATTGGATGGGTATGGTTGTCATGTGAAATTTGGGGTGTAGATCCAGGGTCACGTGTACCCCCTAGTACGCCAAGCGATTACTCGCCACTTTTTCTGTTTTAAACTATGATACTATCACCCTTTTCATACTTTAAAATGAACCTGATTATCCTTTGTCCATTTATATGTATTTTGTTCCCTTTGGTTATTGTAACGCGCTGCGGAAACTGTTGGCGCTATATAAATGATAACAATAATAATAATAATAATTTTATAAGACGACGTCCTAGAATGTAGTTATCAAAATGACCTATGGGTGCCCGGCGCACACTCGCGCCAATGGCCATCAAATGGCTGGAGAATAAGACCTAACTTGTTATGGGGTGCTTGGTGCTCCTCACCTTTACCTGTATGAAACATCATGGTCGGAGCATGTGATCAGGCAAGGGGTTTATCCATGATATTGACCAGAAACATAGGATTTTCTGAAAAAAGAGAGACCAACCCTAAAACCGCAGGAGAAGTGAAAGGGCGACATCACTGCAGCTAAATCTGAGGGTTCGCTGGATCAGAATGAGGAATTAAAGCCACGGTGACCTGCAATTAATTTAAAGCGACTCCTCCTCTGTATTAAAAGTCGGTCGGATGAAGCCGGGGTCGTGATTTCTGTCAAATCATTGCAGCAATGTAATCAATCGTTCAGGGTTCCCAGTCTGCCGTCCTCTCATCGCTGCATAAAGCACGCGGCTCATTAAAATGATTTATACTGTCAGGATGTAATATTAATAAATCAACATACAGCACGTGTCACCCTGACCCAAAATCCCTTTTATAATAACAAAAATGACAGTTATAATTTCCTGAAAAAGCAGAATATTTTAATGGGTTCAATATCAGTGCTCCCTCATCACACCAGAGGGTGCACATCAGGGCCCCATGTACTGAGTTCTGTGGGTTCAGAGGGTAAAAATCGAGCGGAACCCCAGGATTTCAGCCTAAAAAGTTAATCTGACTCTTTATTTTTCTGTCTCCGCAAGGAGCGAGAAGCAGAGATGGATATCCGCCATGTGTCCTTCAAGCCTGCCGGACCTCGAGCACTTGACGGAAAATGAAGGTGAGTACGTGTGGATTTTCTGAGCCGCTGACACGTCGCCTCCAGGCTCGAAGGGAAATGAGCGCGGATGTGGGCAACGTGTGACGACGTTTGAATAATTGCCGTGTGTGTCCCGGAGGATTGTGCACAAATTGGATACAAATGTATCGAATGGAGGAGCAGGGAACACCAGAAGAATGGGTCTCAGCGTTGTTTAATCAGTGCAGAATGTTTCATAAATGTAGCAAAAAGATCAGAACACGTTTGTAAACACGGACCCTGCCACGTTCATGCTGCGGCAGAGGCCGTCATACGCTTAGTGAGGCCTGAAGCAAAGTTAAAAACGAGGGAGCCCTCTTTATACTAAAACATAATCATATTTTAACTCACACAGCTTCTGGGAGTATGTGAATGAAGAGGTGAATTTGTGTGGCAGCTGCAGCGCCTCTTTATGTATGAGAATGCAATTCCACTGGCTATTAAAAGAGAACCTGGCATTTCTAAAACACCCTTAAATACAGATATTTTTGTTAAACTGCATCTGAAAGGTATTGCAGGCTTCTGATATATCTAATATAGTGAGGGATCTGCATTCCCAGGTGTCCCCGCTCCTTTGTGAGAGAGGCCTTTAGACTAGGTTTACTATAGTAAAGTCGACACCTTGTGGACATTGCTGTGAACGATGTGTCGAAATAGTTGCGCATAGACTAAATGGGGTCCACAGAGCACATATTGCCGACATTTCAGCTCTTAGTCGTTCCCCGAACTTTGGAGAATCAAATTTCCCCACCCTGCAGTGAATTCTGCATTCACCGCAGGGTCCCAGAGTGCAGGGAAAAACCCGCCGAAAGAGAAAGAAAAAGAAGACACAGAACCGCCGAAATTATCGTACTCAATTTGAAAATACACCGAGAACCGTCTGGAAATATCAAATTCGATAATTAAGAAAAAAAACACTCAGAAAATATTGGATCCGATGATCCACTGAATCCGAAATGAAAAAGCCGACAAGCCGCCGGATGGGTAAAAACAAATAAAATGCTTGAATGTGTCAAAATTGAAACGTTGTTGGCAAAAAAAACTACCGAATGAAAATGCCTGAAATTTACATATAAAGATCCTATGAATGATAATAAAAAGGTCTGTTACAGAAAAATTTAAAAAAAAAAGATTAATACAAATTGCTGAAAAATTCCCCAAAAATGCCCTAAGGCTGGGGTCAGATCAGCGCACTTTTAACGTGCGTTCTGGCGCACATAATTACGGCCGCACTAGCAGCAGATGACGGGCAATGACGGCCAATATACGATGTACGGCCGCACAAAAGTCCGGCCGTGCAACGCAAGTGGAATTTGAACGCATTTTTTTGAGAACGCTGAACCGCTAGTACTGACGTACTGAGTGCGCAGCTGCGGCATAGCGGCGTGTGTGCGTGATTAGGAGATGTCAGACGCTGCTAATGTCCAGCCTACATAACGTCCAGACGCAAAAAGAGTTTTATTGACGATCCGTACAAAATCACGCCCGAAAATGCGCGTCAGATGACCGTTTTTGCACATTCCGTGAAAAAATACGTCAATGCGTTCGTACGCACTTTTTCACGTTCGCGGGGAAAAATGCTTTCGTCTGACCCTAGCCTAAAAGATTCTTAAAAGATCTATAAATAAAGAGACTTTTTGCTGCAGATTAAAATAATAAACAGTTTATTAGATATTGTATAAAAACGGGAATATTTTTAACATTAAAGCCTATGGGATTCGCCAGAATAAACCTGCCGAATGAAACCACTGAACATCAGTGCATTTCACTGACATTTCTCTGCTGTTCGGTGTCTGTGAATAGATTAACCTTTGCTTCTCTATGGGGGATTTCACTGCCGTCGAACAGGCACCGCACGTGCAGGCAATTCATCAATATTTAGTCTCTGAATAGCCGAATGGCCACGAAATGTCACTGTACGGTGAAATTCACTGTTCGGTGACTTTTCGGGGCCAGATCTCTGAATAACCCCTTTTAGAGAATAACCCCCTTCAGAGGGACAACAGACATGATGCAAAGAACCAGACTACTGCACAAACACCACCAGGGGGCGGAAAAGCCCCATAAATTAGAGTATTTATTCAATGAGCCTAATCAATGTAAAATAAATTTAAACTCAAACAACAACAAACAAAACCCTGTATGAAACCCAGGACGGCTCAGGAGGCTCCAGTGTGTGCGGCAGTGACAGCAGATTGAATGTTTATGTGCTACATCTCCCAAAATGCTCAGTGGCAAATGTGGCGCAGAAACACCTGTGTTGCCGAGAGCTGCCCGCGCCGCCAGCGCAATACAAAGCAGAGCATGGGGTAACGTAATTACCCGGCCTCCTACAAGATCAGCGCACGCCACCTGAAAACAATAAGCGCAGGAAAGATATGTATCCCATTAATAACCCCGGGACCATCAATCGCTAATGACCCGGCAGGTCAGCCAGCAGCTGGGCTAATACCAGATACACAAACCACACCAGGGTGGTCCCCGAGGCTCGCTCTGGGTGGCTAAAATCCACTCCCCCCCCCACGGCGCTGCACAGGTGGATTACAGAATATCTGGGGCAAGCTTTTCTGCTGCAGAACATGCTTACTCCATTACAGCAAATCAAAACACTGTATATGTATGTGGACGGTCAGTATGCACATGAATGCAGAGGTGTATTTATGCGGACGGTCAGTATGCACATGAATGCAGAGGTGTATTTATGTGGATTCTGGGTTAGAGTATCCGGCAGACTTTATGTACGGCCCCAGAGGAAATCATTTTACATTTTTTTTTGTTATTTTTGTGTTTATAGATATACCTCAAGTCCAATGCATTAAGGGCTACACAGCGCAAGGGCACGATGAGCTCACCCTGGAGAAAGCCGACATCCTACGACTCACGGCAAAGACGAGTGATGGTGAGTATAGGTTACCCCCCTGTACTAACCAGTGAGTATAGGATATCCTCCTGTACTAACCAGTGTGTATAGGTTACCCCATGTACTAACTAGTGAGTATAGGTTACCCCCTGTACGAACCAGTGAGTATAGGATACCCCCTGTAATGACCAGTGAGTACAGGTTACCCCCTGTAACGGCCAATGAGTATAGGATAACCCCCTGTAATGACCAGTGAGTATAGGTTACCCTCCGGTAATGGCCAGTGAGTATAGGATAACCCCCTGTAATGGCCAGTGAGGATAGGATACCCCCTGTAATGGCCAGTGAGTATAGGTTACCCCCTGTAATGGGCAGTGAGTATAAGATAACCCCCTGTAATGGCCAGTGAGTATAGGATAACCCCTTGTAATGGCCAGTTGAGTATAGGATACCCCCTGTAATGGCCAGTGAGTATAGGTTACCCCCTGTAATGGGCAGTGATGATAGGTTACCCCCTGTAATGGCCAGTGAGTATAGGATACCCCCTGTAATGGCCAGTGAGTATAGGTTACCCCCTTTAATGGCCAGTGAGTATAGGTTACCCCCTTTAATGGCCAGTGAGTATAGGTTACCCCCTGTAATGGTCAGTGAGTATAGGATAACCGCCTGTAATGGCCAGTGAGTATAGGATAACCCCCTGTAATAATGGCCAGTGAGTATAGGATACCCCCTGTAATGGCCAGTGAGTATAGGTTACCCCCTGTATGGGCAGTGAGTATAGGTTACCCCCTTTAATGGCCAGTGAGTATAGGTTACCCCCTGTAATGGCAAGTGAGTATAGGATAACCCCCTGTAATGGCCAGTGAGTATAGGATAACCCCCTGTAATAATGGCCAGTGAGTATAGGATACCCCCATGTAATAGCTAGTGAGTATAGGTTACCCCCTGTAATGGGCAGTGAGTATAGGTTACCCCCTGTAATGGCCAGTGAGTATAGGATACCCCCTGTAATGGCCAGTGAGTATAGGTTACCCCCTTTAATGGCCAGTGAGTATAGGTTACCCCCTTTAATGGCCAGTGAGTATAGGTTACCCCCTGTAATGGTCAGTGAGTATAGGTTACCCCCTGTAATGGGCAGTGAGTATAGGATAACCGCCTGTAATGGGCAGTGAGTATAGGATAACCCCCTGTAATAATGGCCAGTGAGTATAGGATACCCCCATGTAATAGCTAGTGAGTATAGGTTACCCCCTGTAATGGGCAGTGAGTATAGGTTACCCCCTGTAATGGCCAGTGAGTATAGGATACCCCCTGTAATGGCCAGTGAGTATAGGTTACCCCCTGTATGGGCAGTGAGTATAGGTTACCCCCTTTAATGGCCAGTGAGTATAGGTTACCCCCTGTAATGGCCAGTGAGTATAGGATAACCCCCTGTAATGGCCAGTGAGTATAGGATAACCCCCTGTAATAATGGCCAGTGAGTATAGGATACCCCCATGTAATAGCTAGTGAGTATAGGTTACCCCCTGTAATGGGCAGTGAGTATAGGTTACCCCCTGTAATGGCCAGTGAGTATAGGATACCCCCTGTAATGGCCAGTGAGTATAGGATACCCCCTGTAATGGCCAGTGAGTATAGGTTACCCCCTTTAATGGCCAGTGAGTATAGGTTACCCCCTTTAATGGCCAGTGAGTATAGGTTACCCCTGTAATGGCCAGTGAGTATAGGATAACCCCCTGTAATAGCCAGTGAGTATAGGATAACCCCCTGTAATGGCCAGTGAGTATAGGATACCCCCATGTAATAGCCAGTGAGTATAGGTTACCCCCTGTAATGGCCAGTGAGTATAGGTTACCCCCTTTAATGGCCAGTGAGTATAGGTTACCCCCTGTAATGGCCAGTGAGTATAGGTTACCCCCTGTAATGGCCAGTGAGTATAGGATAACCCCCTGTAATGGCCAGTGAGTATAGGATAACCCCCTGTAATGGCCAGTGAGTATAGGATAACCCCCTGTAATGGTCAGTGAGTATAGGTTACCCCCTGTAATGGCCAGTGAGTATAGGATAACCCCCTGTAATGGCCAGTGAGTATAGGATAACCCCCTGTAATGGCCAGTGAGTATAGGATAACCCCCTGTAATGGTCAGTGAGTATAGGTTACCCCCTTTAATGGCCAGTGAGTATAGGTTACCCCCTGTAATGGCCAGTGAGTATAGGATACCCCCTGTAATGGCCAGTGAGTATAGGCTAACCCCCTGTAATGGGCAGTGAGTATAGGTTACCCCCTGTAATGGGCAGTGAGTATAGGATACCCCCTGAAATGGCCAGTGAGTATAGGTTACCCCCTGTAATGGTCAGTGAGTATAGGTTACCCCCTGTAATGGCCAGTGAGTATAGGATAACCCCCTGTAATGGCCAGTGAGTATAGGATATCCCCCTGTAATGGCCAGTGAGTATAGGATACCCCCATGTAATAGCCAGTGAGTATAGGATAGCCCCTTTAATGGCCAGTGAGTATAGGTTACCCCCTGTAATGGCCAGTGAGTATAGGCTAACCCCCTGTAATGGCCAGTGAGTATAAGATAACCCCCTGTAATGGCCAGTGAGTATAGGATACCCCCTGTAATGGCCAGTGAGTATAGGATAACCCCCTGTAATGGCCAGAGAGTATAGGTTATCCCCTTTAATGGCCAGTGAGTATAGGATAACCCCCTGTAATGGCCAGTGAATATAGGTTACCCCCTGTAATGGCCAGTGAGTATAGGTTATCCCCATTGCACTCGCCCCGGCCCATTTTTTTGCTGCTGTCATTAATCCAAACAGCTAAACAGGCCCTACTTTGCGCAGTAAAGTTTAGACAACTCAGCAGCTCCCCCCACAGGACGGGTAAAAACCCAAATCGCTGTAATGCTTCTCACTAGAAATACTTATCAATAGATGCTACAATTTATGAAGAGATAATTCATCCGCCAGTCCAGGTCACTTTAAAGCAGGATCTCAAACTCCGGCCCCACAGATGTTTATGAACTACAACTCCCATGATGCTCTGTCTAGCTTTATCATTCAGAGAATTCTGGGACTTGTAGGCCATCAGAGGGCAGAGTTTGAGATCCGGCTGTAAAGCCTGAGTGACTGACAGTGTATCTCAGAATAATGTATGGAATTATCCCAGGTGTGAATAAAGTTGTTATCTCCACCGCGGGACGGTGCAGCTCGGGATGATTTACAGCTTGGAGAGATTTGCCGGCGGTGCAGAGTGATGGTTCAGCCTGGGGTTTGGGATCAGATTACCCCGTATTAACACCTTTGCGCCCAGGTGCGCAGCCGACGCATTCCTAACGTAGCATTCCTGCTTCTGCTCCTCAGGATGGATGGAAGGAATTCGGCTCTCGGACGGAGAGAGAGGCTGGGTCCCCGCCACGCACGTGGAGGAAATCACCAGCAAAAACGCTCGGCTTCGCAATCTGAGGGAAAACAAGCGCATCAAGCGCGCCACGAGGAAACTGGAGATGGAGCCGCCTTAAAACGTGACGCGTATCGCCCTGCTTATGTCCATTGTTGTGGACGTGATGTGGACTCGTTCTAAATCCTGTACATTTCAATGTGTCTGTTCGCCCGTGTTTCAGGCTCGTGGGGCGGCCTCGGGCCGGCAGTGAATCCTTCTGGAGGCGAAACGCGTGGGTTTCCTCACGCCGCGCAGGTGTAGGACATCACATCCACCTGGATCCGTGTGTAGGTCATAGATGACTGCTGCTATAGACAACCCCGTCACCTCCTCCAAGAAAATTGTAACCGTGCGGCTGCTCTAAATCCCATCACTGACAGGCAGGAACGGAAACCAGTGCTCGCAATGCGGCAACACTCTGCTGCTACCCCGAAAACTATCCCAAAGACCAACTCTACAGCTCTGAGGGAGAGATCTGTGACATCAAGGAACATATGTGCCCAGAATAGGGGCCCGGCAGAAACAGGACAGGCAGATTATAGAACGTATGTAGAAAGGGTAGTAGATACATGGAATAACCTCCCAGTGGAAGCAGTAATAGTGATATAGAAAGGGTAGTAGATACATGGAATAGCCTCCTAGTGGGAGCAGTAACAGTGATATAGAAAGGGTAGTAGATACATGGAATAGCCTCCCAGTGGGGGCAGTAACAGTGATATAGAAAGGGTAGTAGATACATGGAAGGAACTACCAGTGGGGGCAGTAACAGTGATATAGAAAGGGTAGTAGATACATGGAATAACCTCCCAGTGGGGGCAGTAACAGTGATATAGAAAGGGTAGTAGATACATGGAATAGCCTCCCAGTGGGGCAGTAACAGTGATATAGAAAGGGTAGTATATACATGGGATATCATCCCAGTGGGGGCAGTAACAGTGAAATAGAAAGGGTAGTAGATACATGGAAGGAACTACCAGTGGGGGCAGTAACAGTGATATAGAAAGGGTAGTAGATACTGCCCCCACTGGGAGGATATTCCATGTAACAGTGATATAGAAAGGGTAGTAGAAACATGGAATATCCTCCCAGTGGGGGCAGTAACAGTGATATAGAAAGGGTAGCAAATACATGGAATAGTCTCCCAGTGGGGGCAGTAACAGTGATATAGAAAGGGTAGTAGATACATGGAATATTCTCCCAGTGGGGGCAGTAACAGTGATATAGAAAGGGTAGTAGATACATGGAATAGCCTCCCAGTGGGGGCAGTAACAGTGATATAGAAGGGTAGTAGATACTGCCCCCACTGGGAGGCTATTCCATGTATCTACTACCTTTCTATATCACTGTTACTGCTCCCACTGGGAGGCTATTCCATGTATCTACTACCCTTTCTATATCACTGTTACTGCCCCCGCAGGAAGGATATTCCATGTATTTGCTACCCTTTCTATATCACTGTTACTGCCCCCACTGGGAGGCTATTCCATGTAACAGTGATATAGAAAGGGTAGCAAATACATGGAATATCCTTCCTGCGGGGGCAGTAACAGTGATATAGAAAGGGTAGTAGATACATGGAATAGCCTCCCAGTGGGAGCAGTAACAGTGATATAGAAAGGGTAGTAGATACATGGAATAGCCTCCCAGTGGAAGCAGTAACAGTGATATAGAAAGGGTAGTAGATACATGGAATTGCCTCCCAGTGGGAGCAGTAACAGTGATATAGAAAGGGTAGTAGATACATGGAATAGCCTCCCAGTGGGGGCAGTAACAGTGATATAGAAAGGGTAGTAGATACATGGAATAGCCTCCCAGTGGGAGCAGTAACTGATATAGAAAGGGTAGTAGATACATGGAATATCCTCCCAGTGGGAGCAGTAACAGTGATATAGAAAGGGTAGTAGATACATTGAATAGCCTCCCAGTGGGGGCAGTAACAGTGATATAGAAAGGGGAGTAGATACATGGAATAGCCTCCCAGTGGGAGCAGTAACAGTGATATAGAAAGGGTAGTAGATACATGGAATAGCCTCCCAGTGGGGGCAGTAACAGTGATATAGAAAGGGTAGTAGATACATGGAATAGCCTCCCAGTGGGGGCAGTAACAGTGATATAGAAAGGGTAGTAGATACATGGAATAGCCTCCCAGTGGGAGCAGTAACAGTGATATAGAAAGGGTAGTAGATACATGGAATAGCCTCCCAGTGGGGGAAATAAAGGTTGTTGTGAGCAATGGCAAATATCTGCTTTTAGGGAAATGCCGAAGTTTATCATCGTTGTAATAACAGTAAAATATGGTGCTTAGTGAATAATCCCCAAAAGATAATCTGTTACAGCAAAAATCCGAATTGCAGCACAAGTGTGACGTCCCATTCGAAGCCGTCTCCTGCCTGTGAGAGGAACGAATCGTTACGATATCACGAGGAACCAATCCTGCACATTAGAGAATTCACGCAGCGCCTTTACACGGCACCGTAATCCACGCGGTGTGATTCGCCAATGCCGCCACACGGGTGAATAAGAGAAGTTGCTTCTTAGTCACACGCACTGACGCCAGAGCCGGCGAGGCTCGTCCTGGTCCCGAAGCGAGGACCTCCAGATTTTACCACAATAGCGCGGAGGTGGCAGTGAGTGTTAACCTGCTTGTAATGGGTGTGTAAATCAGCCGGTGACAATGTAAATATCTCTCATTACTGTGTAATTAAAACCTTTGTTCTGAATGAACGTCCGGTGATCGTTTAATCTGCATTTACCGACCCACACCAAGAGTAAACACGTCCTCTGGGCCCGGCCGCCTAAACTGTCACAGCGGAGCAACGGAAACACTAAAGGGTTAATCACCAACCTCCGAATTAGCCCTGAATTGCACCAAACGGTGACTTGCACTGTATCTGCAATTTTGGTGAAATCCGTCTTTTCACTAAACTGTCAATTCACCAAATTGACAGCGAAACACAGGGGGTTATTCAGAGAGCACCGAAATGTCGCCAACATTTTAACATTCACCGCAGGGTCCCTGGAGTGCAGGGAAAACCCGCCGGAACCACTGCAAAAAACACACCGAACACGTCAGAAAAAGCTGACGAGCTGCTGAACACAGCGCAGAGCAGCCGCCGGAAAAAGCAGACAAGCTGACGAACGGGATAAAAAAAAACAAAAAACGATATGCTTGAAAAAAGTGTGAAAATTGAAACACTGTTTGTAAAAAAAACTACTGAAGGAAAATGTCTGGAATTAACATATAAAATCCTATGAATGATAATAAAAAGGGCTGTTACAGAAAAAAGAAAAAAACACTTAAAAAAAACAGAAAAAGGTTTGCCAAGAAAAATCCCGAAAAATGCCTAAAAGATCTTAAGAAATATCAATAAACAGTCTTTTTGCTGCAGATTAAAATAATAAACGGTTTATTAGATATTGAATAAAACAGGAATATTTTTTAACATTGAAAGCTATGGGATTCTCCTAAGGCTAGGGTCAGACGAGCGTGATTTCTACGGACTGTACGTCCGTGCAGTACGGACATCGTCAGTACGGATGACGCAGTAGTGGTCACACAGTCCGTTTTTTCACTGAAGTTATTTTTTGACGGATGTAGGAGGGGAAAATAAATTACAATGAAAAAACATTCTGTCCGTCAAAAATGCTGGACGTATAAATGCAGTCCGTCTGACCATGCTCCATCACTCACACACAAAGCTATGCGGACGTTGTGGACGCAGCGCACTCCGCACGTCCGTTCTAGCAGTATTACGTTCTTGCCTAACCTGCGTCCGTTTGCAGCGTCCGTCATGCGTCCGCAGTTCAGTGCGGACGTACTTCATGTGTCAGGCTCCAATGGACTTTCTTTCATGCTATCACGGACGTACTTTTAGGCGCAATCACGGACGTGAACACTACGCTCGTCTGACCCCAGCCTTAATAAACCTGTCGAATGAAACCGTCGAATGGCAGGGCATTTCACTGACATTTCTCTGCTGTTCAATGTGAATAGATTAAGCATTGCTTCTCTATGGGGGATTTCACTGCCGCCAAACAGGCACCGTATTTCACTGCCGGTGAAACAGCACCGTATTTCACTGCCGCCAAACAGGCACCGTATTTAACTGCCGCCGAACAGGCACCGTATTTCACTGTCGTCGAACAGGCACCGTACATTCTATCAGTTCGCCAAAATGTGGCAAACTGCCTGCTTTCTGAATAGTAGAATGGCCATGAAATGTCACTTTACGGGGAAAACCACTGTTCGGTGACATTTCGGGGCCAGCTCGTCTCTCTCTGAATAACCCCCAGAGTGCATTACACCGAAACTGTCTCATTGGAAACTATCGATTTATCTATTCAAAGAACCTCTAAGGCTGAGGGTCAGACGAGCGCACTATGTGCGCCCGTACTGACTTGCCTCCCGGCGTCCGTCGCAGCGATGTGTGGCTTCGACAGGGCCGGGGCCAGCCACACACTGTAGCGCTAGGGTAGCCAGGTCGACCATGTTTTCCTGGACACATATAATTTATTCATGCTGATGGGCAGTGCATGAGAAATACCACCCTGCTACATGTATAAGTCATACGCTGCAGGTGAGAAATCTAAAAGGGAATATCAGATGAGCTCACTTCCTGTAGCATATGAATTCTACATGTTGCAGGGCAGCACTTTTTCCCTGTGCACCCCTCTGCATGAAATAATGATATGCTTTCAGGAAAGTATTTATATATAAAGTATTTTCCCAGGACGGGCACATTGAGATTCTCTGGTTTTCAGTTTGTCCTGGATTCAAAAACATTGAATTGTTACAGAAACACAAAGTAATAAAATGCAAGATCTGGCAACCCTATGTAGCGCTACAGCGGGCGTGCTGCAGCGGGCGAACTACAGCGGGCGTGCTACAGCGGGCGAGCTACAGCGGGCATGCTACAGCGGGTGTGCTGCGGACGTTCTGAAAGCCTTCCAGCCGAAGCACTATGACACGCGTTCAACCGAGCTGCGATCCTCCATAGGAGGCACCAACTGCGCTCGGCGAGGCGGCCAGACGGGCGTCAGAGTGGAAGGAAGGTCCTTAGCGCCTCATTTTTTTACATCCATATTCCAACCAAGACACTAAAGTCGACGGGAGACGTTAAAATTTCTTACTTATGCATTCAGAGGGAGGGAGCAGGGAAAAGTGCTGCCCTGCAACATGTATAATTCATATGCTGCAGGAAGGAAATCAAGGCAGGTTACCTGGTATTCCTTTCCTGCAGCATATGGATTATACATGCTGCGGGGTGGCATTTTTCATGCACTGCCCATCAGCATGAATACATTATGGGCCCTATTACATTTTTGTGCACTTTAACGTGAGGGGCAAAACCCTTTGCGCTGAACGTCGTATTACAACGTTCGCGCATACGATGCGCGTTAACGTCTAACGCGAGTTACCCTGAGCAAGCGAAAGTTTGTGCGCGCATCCCATACTTAACATTGTGAGCGCAAATGTGTTTTGCGCTGGTATGCGGATGGTATTACAATCTATGCGCAGTTTGTAACGCACAGCCTTTGCGTGCATAATTTTAACATCTTTAAGGCTAGGGTCAGACTGAGGCAGTGCGAACGCGCGTTCTGGCGCACTTAATCACGGCCGCACTAGCAGCAAATGCCGGGCAATGACTGCCAATATACGAAGTACGGTCGCACAAAAGTCCGGCTGCGCAACGCAAGTGGAAAATGAACGCATTTTTTCGAGAACGTTAAACCACTAGTACTGACGTACAGAGTGCGCTGCGTACGCTAGCGGCGTGTGTGCGTGATTAGGAGACATCAGACGCTGCTAATGTCCGGCCAACATAACGTCCAGATGCAAGAAGTGTTTTATTGATGATCCGTACAAAATCACGGATGAAACTGCGCATAGTATGACCACTATCGCATATTCTGTGAAAAAATACGTCCATTCTTCGAACGCACATTTTCACGGACAACGTGAAAAATGCGTTCGTCTGACCCTAGCCTATAAAGCTGGTAACGGCAAATCTGAACGTTCTGGCCGAAACCAAATACACCAGCACGAATAAAAAAAAAAAAAAACAGCAGCGTATAGTTACACATTCTACACATACCCAAACAATAAAATGGAGAAGTTGTGTGGGTTTTCATTATTGCTGCAGCATATATACGCAGATCGATTTTGACAGGCGCAAAAACTGAACGGGAGACAATTGTGGTTCTTAATTCCGATTGGCTGAATCGCGTGAAAAAACAGTCTGCCCACCGATTTCTGCGCGCAGCGTTAATTTGCGCTCGTTTTTGCGCATCTTTTTTACGCTTGATATTTTCGGACGGATGAAAAAATGCGCTTGGATTGTAATACCTGCGTTAATTTATGCGCATTAACGTTTAACGCCGAGCGCAAAAAAAAATTGTGCCGCGCGTACGAATTTGCGCAGAGAATGTAATAGAGCCCTATATGTGTCCAGGAAAACATGGCCGACCTGGCAGCTCTATGTGAGACCCGGGCCTGGCTCTGCATCTGTTTAAAATCCCAATTAAAATAAATAAATAAAGACAATAAAGTGCAAAACCAGGACTGGCTGAGAGCTGGAACCTCCCTACATCCCGTGTCGGTTAATGATATGACATGTTACCTGAAGCATATGAATTCCACATACTGCAGTGCTCATCATGCACTGTCCATCATCGCGTATACAGTAGATATATCTATATATATATATATATATACACATATGTGTGTGTTCCATACAGCAGAGGATCTGGAGCCTGACCCACCAGGGAGCCAGATCTTCTTCTCAGCTGCTCGTTGGCCACAATGGGAGATTACTTAAGGCTGAGGTGGGCAGCGTGGCCCTCTCTCACACTGGGACAGGCTCTGTATTCAGGATTTTTAGGCATCTACAGGGACCGATACAGCTACTAAGTGTCGAGATTACAGTATCAACTAAAGGGTTAAATTGTTATCCGGTAGCAAGAAGTGATTGGCATTTTCCTCTCGTGCATCACCAGAAACACCGCCACCTTGAAAAGTGGATCAAGGTCTGTGCGTGTCGCCGGGTTCAGGTAGGTGCAAGTCCCTCCACCAGCTCCAAGTGATTCTGCAGCAGCTCAGGTTGTGTAATAATGTAATAAAGCCCCGTGATCACCGCGTGTGTTGTATACCCATCACCTGTTATCTGATTATTTACAAACCTTAAGGTGGTAACCTATAATGCAGCGCTGTACAATGGGGAGGACAAAATCTAAAATTAACCCACATTATCCACCTGGAGAAACGATCGGAAAGCGGAGCCTGATCACGTGAGCTTACAATCTAATGGGAAAGAGGAGCCACTCACGTGAGCTTACAATCTAATGGGGAAAGAGGAGCCGCTCACGTGAGCTTACAATCTAATGGGAAAGAGGAGCCTGATCACGTGAGCTTACAATCTAATGGGAAAGAGGAGCCTGATCACGTGAGCTTACAATCTAATGGAAAAGAGGAGCCGCTCACGTGAGCTTACAATCTAATGGGAAAGAGGAGCCGCTCACGTGAGCTTACAATCTAATGGGAAAGAGGAGCCACTCACGTGAGCTTACAATCTAATGGGGAAAGAGGAGCCGCTCACGTGAGCTTACAATCTAATGGGAAAGAGGAGCCGCTCACGTGAGCTTACAATCTAATGGGGAAAGAGGAGCCACTCACGTGAGCTTACAATCTAATGGGGAAAGAGGAGCCGCTCACGTGAGCTTACAATCTAATGGGAAAGAGGAGCCGCTCACGTGAGCTTACAATCTAATGGGAAAGAGGAGCCGCTCACGTGAGCTTACAATCTAATGGAGGAGCCGCTCACGTGAGCTTACAATCTAATGGGGAAAGAGGAGCCTGATCACGTGAGCTTACAATCTAATGGAGGAGCCGCTCACGTGAGCTTACAATCTAATGGAGGAGCCGCTCACGTGAGCTTACAATCTAATGGAGGAGCCGCTCACGTGAGCTTACAATCTAATGGGAAAGCGGAGCCTGATCACGTGAGCTTACAATCTAATGGGGAAAGAGGAGCCTGATCGCGTGAGCTTACAATCTAATGGGGAAAGAGGAGCCTGATCGCGTGAGCTTACAATCTAATGGGGAAAGAGGAGCCTGGTCGCGTGAGCTTACAATCTAATGGGAAAGAGGCGCCGCTCACGTGAGCTTACAATCTAATGGGAAAGAGGAGCCGCTCACGTGAGCTTACAATCTGCAAGGGAAAAGGGGAGCCCCCCCCTCGCGTGAGCTTACAATCTGCAAGGGAAAAGGGGAGCCCCCCCCCCCCTGCGTGAGTTTACAATCTAATGGGAAAAGGGGAGCCCACTCGCGTGAGCTTACAATCTAATGGGAAAAGGGGAGCCCACTCGCGTGAGCTTACAATCTAATGGGAAAAGGGGAGCCCACTCGCGTGAGCTTACAATCTAATGGGAAAAGGGGAGCCCACTCGCGTGAGCTTACAATCTAATGGGAAAAGGGGAGCCCACTCGCGTGAGCTTACAATCTAATGGGAAAAGGGGAGCCCACTCGCGTGAGCTTACAATCTAATGGGAAAAGGGGAGCCCACTCGCGTGAGCTTACAATCTAATGGGAAAAGGGGAGCCCACTCGTGAGTTTACCATTGAGGGCTTTTACACCAGAGGTGAGGGAAACTAGCAGAATGTGCAGAGTAATGGGGTGCATGGTGGCTGTGTGGAAGATTGATCAGGAAAGGTGCAATAGGGTGTTAGTAACCTCTGCATATGTGCAACCTATATCTCTGCAGTGTCTGCTGCGTTACACGGAATACAGAGGACATAATACAGGGAGCCTGGGATTTACTGTAGCTCTCATTACCCTCAGTCGGGTGTCGTCCCGTTTCATGAAGAATTTAGAAGTTATTTGTTTATATATTTATGCTTTTATAGTAAACCTGTTCTATTTCCCCATTTATGTTTTTTCCTCCCTCTGTAGACATGGAGTTGTTTTGTCGGAAGTTTTCCCTCACACACTCCCCTCCGCAGGTGGAGGTGATGGTGAAGCGCAGCGTGTCGTACCCGGGGCCCTGCAAGCCGCTCGGCTTTCTGCACAGGAACAGTTTGCGTCAACGCTTACTGCCGGGTCTCCTCTGTGCAAAGAAACACGGCAAGCGCTTTCCGAGCGGCAAGTGGAACTCCGCCGATGATGTCAGCCTGCGTTCTCTCGGTGCCGACCCTTCAAGGAAACTGGGACGCGTTGGAGGTGAGTGTGAAGGGTCAGCAATGGACGACTGGAATGCGTGCGATACAGTATCCTGAAAAATGTAGGTATAAAAATCCATCTGGCAAGTTGTAATCAGCGGCCAAATGGGCCAATCTGCTCCGGTCTTGTGGATCAAGCACGTTGGAACTACGGCAAGTTCTTTTCGGGCATCGGCCACCATAGTTTTTGAAGTTGAGTGTGGGCTGAAATGTTTTCTATCGGGCTTTCAAAGTTGTCTAGTGTCAGGTTAACCATCGTTTCTAAGAGTTCACTGAACATCATCGCTTTAACATCGCGGAAGGATGTTCACAAACAACGGAGATTAGCCTGATCTTTGGCTCCGCCTACTGTGCCTTTCCCTGAGATTGTCCTTTGGCTGGATCGGGTGCATAGGACATGTCTGCTCACCCTGTCCTTCCTGGCTTCACATGGAAGTATTTCCCCGTCCGTTATTACTTCCTGCTTGGACTATTGCAACCCACCTCACTCTGACCCCTGACCCCTGCATTAACATCTGCTTCCAATTCCATTCATGAGACTATTCCAGGAAGCCCCTAATCGCACAGTGACCCCCTGCTCCCATAACAGCATCTTTTACACTGACCTGTATCCAAGGTCACCTTTACAGGCTCCGGGTGGTCCCGGCTGTACAGGCGGCAGTCACTGGGTTTCTTCGGTGCACCTGTGAACAACCAGGAGTAACTTGGCTTTGTGGCGCTCCCTCATTGCTGGGGATTTTAAGCAGCCATGTAAATGAGTTGCCGCCTTCTAGAATCCTCAAGATGGATAGAAACTAGAAAGAAAAAAATTCTAGCACTCATACTACCTGTGGACAAGCAGGGAACCCCCTCCTACAGGGTCTGCAGACTTGGCTCGCCAGATGTTTTGGAACTAAATCTCTCTTGATGCTCAGGTACTCATGTGATTGGCTGAGCCTCATGGGAAATGTAGTTCCAAAACATCTGGAGGACCTGCTGGCGGGTTGACAGGTCAGGAATTGCAGAAGTCCGCGGACTCCTCGCTTACAGAGAAATATTTTTTTGTAAAACGCTGAATTTATATGAAAGCCCCTAAACCTTAAGTCCCCCAGTCTGCAGAACTGTGACGGCCATCTTTGGCACCCCCCCCCTCTCCTTGCTTCCAAACTAAATTTCCCATGAACAGCTCAGTCAGCTGCTCAAACAGGTGAGCATCATGAGAATTGTAGTTTAGAGGCACCTGGGGATACAAGGTCGCCCACCACGGGTTATGAGTGTTTGGGGTTTAATTTTGCCAAGTGGTGGCTTTGAAAGCTGCATTATCTTCTCATTCTTATCTGGGTGTTTGTTAGGTGGCATCCCATGCCAATGTCGCCATCCTGTGACCGCAGGTAAAGTAACCACTGCAAAAATGTTGCAGTTTTACAAATGTAGTGCACGTTCAGATGAGATGTTTTCCGGTTATTTGTGCGTGTTTTAGTGTTTGGTTTGGGCTTTGGGTTAGGTTTGGGCTTTGGGTTAGGTTTGGGCTTTGGGTTAGGTTTGGGCTTTGGGTTAGGTTTGGCTTTGGGTTAGGTTTGGGCTTTGGGTTAGGTTTGGGCTTTGGGTTAGGTTTGGGCTTTGGGTTAGGTTTGGGCTTTGGGTTAGGTTTGGGCTTTGGGTTAGGTTTGGGCTTTGGGTTAGGTTTGGGCTTTGGGTTAGGTTTGGGCTTTGGGTTAGGTTTGGGCTTTGGGTTAGGTTTGGGCTTCGGGTTTGTGTCAGTGTCAGGACTGACTTTGTGTTGGCAACCTTGGCCTCCCAGATGTTTTGGAACTAAATCTCCCAGGATGCTCAGTCGACCTAACAAATGTCCCAGGATGCTTTGGAACCACATCGCCAATGATCCTTTACCATTCATTAGGTTGACTGAGCATCATGGGAGATGTAGTTCCAAAACCTCTGAGAGGCCAACGTTGCCGACACCTGTTGCGGCGTATGATGGCAGAATTGGAAGAGATTCCCAGCTTTGGTATTCTTCGGCCGCTGATTCACAATTCTCTGCTTGGTGGATCACTCTGGTGGTTTTAGGTTCTTGGGTTTGCGCTTTGCCAGGGTTTGGCGTTCATGTGCCCACCCCCCAAACAGTCCCACATTCACATACAACCAGGTACCAAGAGAGCCTTCATCGACCAGACGTCATTGGGTTAATCTGTGCGCGTTGTTGACTCTGCACCCGTCTCTCCCGTCCCAGTCTTTATTTTTGGGGCAGATTAACCATCATGCAGTCATGTGGCCATTTGGGAAGACTCCAATGGGGCCAATTAATTTGTTGCAGGATAAAAAAAATCCCTCCCTTAATGAGTGTGTGTCACGCATTGTATCTGCTGTGATGGGTGGCTCCCCCACCCGTGACGGGGCATGGTGGCTCCTGCTAATTGCGATGAGCCGTGCCGGGATACAGTAACCCTTCCTCATTTCCTGATGGTGATTGCTCCCTATAAATTCCTCCAAATTACAACGGCTATGAATGGGTTGTCTGTATACAGGGCCTGATTGATCAGCAGCCGTTCCGGTGTAATTAAGTTACGTCATGGACGCTGCCACCCCGCCACATCCTCTGCAGGCCTCACGTTCAACCCGCGCCCGTGTCTCTTATTCTGTGCTCCAACTTGTGAAAACCTGCTTTTTTTTTGGGGGGGGGGGGGTTTGTTTAGAAACATTCCGTTGCAACATAATAACCAGTGGTGCCCTATAACCGTCACGGCGGACCTTTGAACCCCAGATGTTTTGGAACTACATATCACATGATGCTTAATCACACAAGGTTGGTAGAGCATCATGCGACGGGTAGTTCCAAAACATCTGGGATGCCATGGCCTTATAGCGGTCACTAACCACCGCACCTTAGATGTTTTAGAACTACGTGTCCCATGATGCTCAGTACGGGCTGTGGGACTTGTTGATCTGGAACATCAGAGGTCCTGAATGACCAATAAAGTGAAATGGTTTTGGGGTTTCCATGGGGTTACCAGGCTCTGTTTCGAGGGGGTTAAAGGGCATGGAGCTTGTTTCATGTGACCGGTTAAAGCCCCCTCTGTATTTCAGAAAGGGACTTCAGTCCCAGAATCGCCTTCAAGAAAACACGCCGTCCGCTGTCTGATTCCGCCACGGGGTCCCCAGGATCCACTGGAGTCACAAAGATGGGGCTGGTCGCAAATGAGACACACGAGAGAGAGAAGTCTGCGCCCCCTGAGACTAAACCCGGCAAGAATGCAGAGCGCTCGGAGCTCAGGTACAGGACTGGATCCCTGCAGCATGGATTAGTCATACATATATATTCTGAGGACCAAAAATGGGCCTGTGTAACACCGCGCATGTATGGGTACTGAGCATCATTACAGGGACGGCTTGGGTTACTGTGTGCGCTCATACCGCAGGAGCATTCCACAGCCGTGTACTTCTCGCCGTTCTTTCCGTAGCTCTCTGTATTTGTCACCATAGTTTCTGCTGGTGTTGTTCAGTGTAGTTTTCTGTTTTCACCATAGCTTCTGCTTTATCTAATTCGTTGCCATGGGTGTGTCTGCTGAAGTTTTCTAGTGTTGCTTTTTACCGTAGGGAGTTGTATGGAGACCACCGTAAAATCACAGCAGTGTATTCCCTGGTGTTACAACAGCAGAACACGCTGGAGAAGAGCTGCAGGTTACTCGTTTCACCTGGGAATAATGGCATTGTTCACATAAACTTCACCTGCCGGTGTCTAACTTTGCTTCTGGGAGGATGAAGCGCACCGTAGTTGCAATCGTGGTGCAGATTGGCAGTTGCCGATTTACCCCTTGGTAGTGAATGTAGCGTGGCGCTAGCGTCAGGGCTCCGGAGCTGCTGTGATCAGAAATAATACTTTATATTGGTGTGTGTATATTCACTGCCGTTGTGCCGCCTCTTGCTGTGATTGCGTCACGCATTCACTGTGGCATCATTTCGATAACCTCATGCAAAGTCACGGCATTTATTGGCGTCCAGAGCGGCATTAATTTGTGGCAAGATCTTGTGTTGATGATGGGAGAGTCGCGGCGCTGCGAAAAGTCTTCTCCAGCACATTATCCCAAAGATTAACCTCAATGGGTTAAGGTCTGGACTGTGCGGTGGCCAATCCATGTGTGGAAATGATGTCTCATGCTCCCTCAACCACTCTTGCACAGTTTGAGCCCGATGAATCCTGGCATTGCAATCTTGGAATATGCCCGCTGTGACATCAGGGCAGAGAAAACCCATTGATGGAAAAACCCGCTCATTCAGTATATTCAGGGTGTCGCGTGACCTCATTTTTTTGGGCACATAATGCTGCTGAACCCAGTCAATGTTGCTGAACCCAGTCTTGACTGACTGAAGCCACCTCAGATCCTAACAGGCCTGTATGGGAGGTGGTGGCTGGGCAGTGAATATAGGGGTTCTATAGGAACGGAGCAGTGAATGTTATTGTTTATTTCTGTTTTGTTTGTTCTGGTTTTAGCACATTTGGAATTTTCTCGAAAGATAACGGCAAACGGAAAAGGAGAGAGTCCAAATTTGTTCAGACCCGTAAGTACTTGACTCCATACGTGGCTTTGGTGGTTTGTGTGCATGCGCGGCGTAGGCGATATGCTGCAATATGAAGTTTATAAAGTATTTTCCCAGGACGGATACATTGAGATTCCTGGATTCAAGAACATTGAATTGTTACAGAAACACAAAGTAATAAAATGCAAGATATTAAAAACACAAATATACAGATTAACCCAGAAAATAAATATGTGGCAAATCTAGTCACTTACATGTTTACAGGTGCATTCTGTATAGTCACTGTGTTACAGGTGCATTCTGTATATAGTCACTGTTACATGTTTACAGGTGCATTCTGTATATAGTCACTGTGTTACATGTTTACAGGTGCATTCTGTATATAGTCACTGTGTTACATGTTTACAGGTGCATTCTGTATATAGTCACTGTTACATGTTTACAGGTGCATTCTGTATATAGTCACTGTTACATGTTCACAGGTGCATTCTGTATAGTCACTGTGTTACATGTTTACAGGTGCATTCTGTATATAGTCACTGTTACATGTTTACAGGTGCATTCTGTAAAGTCACTGTTACATGTTAACAGGTGCATTCTGCATCGAAGTTATCCTGGTTGTATGCCATTACCCGCCATATCGCTCTTGAGTGTCCCCTCTCTCCCCAGAGCCCCTCTACCAGGCGTACTGGATGGAATATAAAGAGCATGGGGATGGTGATGCCGCCGCTGTTGTTTCCATGGCATCCGCCGTCTCTCTCGCCTGCCTTTTTCAGTCTGTCAAAGACGGGCGCCCCAGACCTACGTGCCCACGAAATGACACGGCGTCCCTATGGCAAGAGCTGTGCGAGGTGAAGGAGCGCGGCATCCCAGACCAGATCGATGCTAATCAGCTCCTGCTCCAGGAGGTACTGGGATTTATGGGATTTATTCTTTCATCGCATAACGTTTTCTTGTTGACGTCTTTACGAAATCCATGTGGAAAAATAAAAATTGGATCTCCCATATACATTGTGCTGCAATGCAGCATTTATTACAGGTCGAGTGTCCTTTATCCAGAATTCCCAAATCGAGCATTTTTAAGAGCCCACATGACAAAGAGTAAAATTCCCCCCCCTGAGGTCATGTGACTGGGCAAAATGATTAAAATCCTGTATAAACGCCCTTCAGGCTGTGTGAAAGATGGATTTCTTGTTTACTCTTTGCTCCCATCCCCAAGACCTCTCGTGTAAATATCCCAAAAATCCCAAAACCACATCACTTCTGGTCCTGATCTTTTCGGTAAAGGGTCACTCGGCCTGTACCTCCATGTCATCATGTATCCTGCAGGCTCTCACAGACCCCTGTTATCTTTCAAATGCATTCCAGGTTATTTTTGAGGTGGTGACATCCGAAGCCTCCTATCAGCGCAGTCTCTCGGTCGCAGTCTGCCATTTCCAGAAATCTCGCAAGCTCTCGGAGTGTCTGGTCAGCACCGCCAAGCACACGCTCTTCTCCAACCTTCCTCAGGTCCGGGACGTCAGTGAGAGGTGCGTGCACGGGGTTCCCCCTCTGGTCCACGTGGTACATATTCAACTATAACTGCAGTCCGTCTGAGGTTGCAGAGTTGCACTAGTCAGCCTTGGTAAATGTGCAAAGAAATGCTGGATCATTAAGGGGACGTTCCTTTGCGTATTTGGAGTCAACACTGAGTACAACTCCTTGACTTCAACCAAGTTGCACTTGTCGGCATCAGCTCGCCTCTGACTGTTATTAAACTCTAGCTGCCCCAGAAAGCCTTCACAGAACGGTCAACCCTGAGTGGTAAATGTTGTATTTATCCCATCATGACCTACTGCTTTGTGGGTAAAGACATATATAGCTTTTTGTTTTTTTTGTACTCATGGCTCCCCCTTATCCGTGTCGGCAGGTTCCTGCTGGATCTAGAGGACTGCCTGGAGAAGGATGTGTTTCTGAGAGAGATCGGGAACTTGATCCTTCAGCACTGCCCAGACTTTCGTCGGGTCTACGTGCCATACGTCACCAATCAGATGTACCAGGAGAAGCTCATGCAGCAGCTTGTGTAAGATGGGGCTTTTCCTGGATAGCATTGACCTGGTGGGGGGGGGGGGGTCAGGTAGGACATCTAAAACGTCATTACTAATTATTATTTTAAGTGTAAAAATAATCCCGCTATTGCTGGACACCATCCTGTATATTAATCTGAATGCTTAGAAATAATTTTCTCACACATCGAAACCTGTGGCAGCTGGTGAAGAATCTATACATTTTGGTTGTGCCAGGCTCAAATATCTGAACGTTACACCCATATTAATGTGTACGCCACACCCATTTAGACATTTCACTCCATCCACTCGACCTCAAGCAATACCGGTGGGTAAGGGCCACCATGTCAGCTCTATGGATGAGCTACGGCCTATGGGGATACTTGTATTTAGTTCTGTAGTCGAAGATTGGTCATACAAAAACTCAACTGACATCAGAAATCTCTTAGGCTGGGGTCAGACCAGCGCACTTTTAACGTGCGTTCTGGCGCACATAATTACGGCCGCACTAGCAGCAGACGGGCAATGATGGCCAATATACGATGTACGGCCGCACAAAAGTCCGGCCGTGCAACGCAAGTGGAATTTGAACGCATTTTTTTTGAGAACGCTGAACCGCTAGTACTGACGTACTGAGTGTGCGGCTGCGGCATAGCGGCGTGTTTGCGTGATTAGGAGATGTCAGACGCTGCTAATGTCCGACCTACATAACGTCCAGACGCAAAAAGAGTTTTATTGACGATCCGTACAAAATCACGACCGACAATGCGCGTCGTCTGACCGTTTTTGCGCATTCCGTCAAAAAATACGTCAATGCATTCGGACGCACTTTTTCACGTTCGCGGGGAAAAATGCTTTCGTCTGACCCTAGCCTTAAAGGGTCTGACTGAGCATGTGCAAAGTGCCCTCAGACAGGACAGATTTCAATACACGTCCCTGCGGGTGGTTAGATCTTGACATACGACGTTGCTACTGATGGAAGAATGCTGCCTGAAGTGGCTAGAGCTGATCAGATTCCAAACCAGCTCGAGTGATTATGTGCATGTTTTATACTTTGGCTCTAGAAGAAAAGGAAGGGCTGGACACACACAAGGCTCAGCACCAATGGGAGAATTTATTGGAAGAGCAGCAATGTTTGGGTCCAAACGTGGCTTGAGAAAGATCCTAGGATTAGGACCAAAACCTTGCTTCTAGAATAAACATTCCCATTAATGCTAAGCTTTGTGTGACCGGTCCTTCCTTTTTCTTCCACGGTCTAGATTTGGGTTGTTGACCCAGGCCTGCTGGAAACTTGGCTGGTCAAGTATATAGACATTGTTTGCATGTGCCCATCTATATGATTATGAACTGTTCATAACTTTCCTCTGTTCCGAAGAGCTGTAACAAACTAACTCCTCTTGCCTCATCCCATTACGAAACAAGTCGAGAAAACGCGAGGTTCCTGCAAGTCCTTCACAAGCTGGAGGAGCAATCTGTGTGTAATAGGCAACCCCTGAAATCATTCCTGGTTCTTCCGTTCCAGAGGATAACCCGTCTGAAGATCCTGCTTGAAGTGAGGACATTGTCCATATCCAATACATGTTGGGTGTTTGGGATTCCTACTGGATGAAAGTTGAGCCGTATTGGCGTGTCTGGGAATATACATATACCACCTAAATAAGGACAGACTGATGCTTTGTCTTGCAGAATATACTGAAGCTGGCATGGGACAGACCAGAACTGGCAAACTCAGTCCGGAATGCTTTGGCTGCTGTAAGCCAGGTACGTATAATGGACAGATGAAACCTCATCAGACTGCTTTGAACAGAATATTTCATGACCCATCTCATACATGATGGCCAATGTTTAAGAAGCCTGTTTGCAACCATTAAAAGTCCTTAAATCATCAGTTTTTGATGGTGGATTAGGTTCTCATTCATTTTACCAAAGATTCTGGTGACCAAAAGATGAATTGGCATCCACCAACATATTCTTAGTGGATGGTGAACTCATTATGTTATGACTTCCCCATTTGGTCTCAAAACTACTCTGGATCCAGAACCTACAACCCTTTGTATATTCCTTACAGATCGTATCAGGGTGCAACGAGGGAGTGAGGAGCATGATGCAGACGGAGCAGCTGGTGATGCTGGAAAAGAAGGTGGACTTCGTAAATATAAAAGTGAGTCCGGCACACACCATGCTGGTCTCATGGAAAGCCATTTGAGGTCAAAGAAAAAGTGACACGTACACACGTATGATCCATGTTTGGTTACAAAACACTTAAAGGTACCAAGCAAACAATTCCGTTTTTGAGGTCCATGATTATGTAGCCTTAGAATCGGACTTTGCAGCTGATGAACTGCAACCAGTTAAAGACAAAAATGTCTGACCAGAAACCTTTTTTAGTCCTTCATGTAGACCAGGTTTTCTTCCTGATTGAGGATGTGTTTTTGCCCTGTGTTGCAGTCAGTTCCTCTGATTTCCCGTGGTCGGGTGCTTCTCCAGCATGGTGAGCTCACCCAGACAATGGTCCAGGAGGGAGGTATTGGAAATCGTTCACGTCTGTCAAACAAACCTATTCACCTCCATGTTTTCAGTGACCTGCTGCTGCTTTCCAACAAAACAGAGTGAGTGTCCAGAGAGGAGATGCTGTGATTTTTGTGCTAAGAAATTCCACCCTTTGGTTTTACGATTTTAGCTAAACAATGCCTAGAAATGGAGCAACGACATTCTGTTCTACTGATCATCTCGTGCATTTCTTCCTTGCAGACATGGACGCTTTCTGGTGATCGATTACGCCAGCAGGGGACACGTCCAAGCGGACAGCCTGACAGTCAAGGCGCTGGGACTCCCAAATTCAACGTTTTTGCTCCGGCTGTGCCGAAACCATGCTGGAACCAGCCATGAACTTGTCCTCAAAGCCAGCAATGAGTAAGTGAGCTGCGACACATACACGAGTGTATAGGCAAACCTATAAGATTAGGCAGAAAGAGGCAAAGCAATTTATAAGAGCTTCCAAAGCACACGCAGAAGAGAAAATAGCTCAGTCAGTAAAAAAGGAGACAAAACATTTTTTAGATACATAAACGAGAAAAGTAAAACAAGGATTAGTTAGATTAAAAACAAAAGGAAGGTATGTAGAAGAGGATAAAAGTCTCGCTGACTGCCTCAATGAATATTTTTGTTCAGTCTTTGCAGAAGAAAAGGAAGGAAAGGGACCTCAGTTAGGAGGAAACACTAAAGAGACATTTACATATGAGTTTACAGAGGTTCTACAGCAGCTGTCTAAAGACAAATCAATGGGGCCTGATGGGATCCACCCTAAATTATTAAAAGAGCTCAGTGATGTAATAGCAAAACCGTTAACGGGAGTCATCCCGGAAGACTGGAAATTAGCAAATGTTGTGCCCTTTTACAAGAAAGATAGTAGGAAGGAATCGGAACTATAGGCCAGTTAGTCTTACGTCAGTAGTGGGAAATTAATGGAAACCATGTTAAAGGAAAGGATTGTTGAACATCTAAAAACACAGATTACAGGATCAGAAACAACATGGGTTTACCTCAGATCATGCCAAACTAATCATATTGATTTTTTTTGATCGGGTAAGAATAATAGACACAGGTGGTGCAGTAGACATTGCTTATTTAGATTTCAGTAAGGCTTTTGATACTGTTCCGCATAGAAGGCTTATCAATAAATTGCAATCTTTGAGCTTGGATTCCAATATTGTTGAATGGATTAGGCAGTGGCTGAGTGACAGGCAACAGAGGGTTGTGGTAAATGGAGTTTATTCGGCGCAAGGTCTTGTTACCAGTGGGGTACCTCAGGGGTCAGTACTTGGGGTCAGTACTTGGACCCATTCTCTTTAATATTTTTATTAGTGATATTGCAGAAGGTATTAATGGAAAAGTATGTCTTTTTGCTGATGACACAAAGATTTGCAACAAGGTTGACGTTCCTGGAAGGATCAGCCAAATGACAAATGATTTAGGTAAACTAAAAAAATGGTGGGAGCTGTGGCAATTGAGTTTTAATGTGGATAAGTGCAAGATAATGCACCTGGGACGTAAAAACCCAAGAGCTGAATATAGAATATTTGATACAGTCCTAACCTCAACATCTGAGGGTTGGGATTTAGGGGTTATGATTTCAGAGGATCTAAAGCTAAGTAGTCAATGTAACAGAGCAGCAGGAAATGCTGGCAGAATGCTTTAAAAATCTTTCTGGCAAAATGCTTGGTTGTGTAGGGAGAGGTATTAGCAGTAGGAAAAGGGAAGTGCTCATGCCAGTGTGCAGTACTGGAGACCGTATCTCCAGAAGGATATAGACATCTTAGAGAGAGTTCAGAGAAGGGCTACTAAAATGGTGTACGGCTTGAAGGAGAAAAGTTACCAGGAAAGGCTTAATGATCTTAACATGTACAGCTTGGAAAAAAGACGAGACAGAGGAGATATGATAGAAACATTTAAATACGTAAAGGGAATCCACAAGGTAGAGGAAGGGAGTATATTTAAATGGAAACAAAGTTCCAAAACAAGAGGACATAGTCTTAGAGGGGTAAAGGTTTAAAAGTAACATCAGGAAGCATTATTTTACAGAGGGTGGTGGATACATGGAACAGTCTTCCAGTAGAAGTGGTAGAGACCAAAACAGTAATTGAATTTAAGCAGGCATGGGATAGGCATAAGGCTATCCTAAACAAAAGATGATAAATCCAGGTAAAGTATCCATGTAATTGGGCAGACTAGATGGCCGAAAGGTTCTTATCTGCCGACATTTTTCTATGTTTCTATCCATTTCCTAATCGCCCGAGCTGTGCCGGTCACCGTTCAATCCTTTTTCCTGCAGAGAGGAGAAACGGACCTGGATTTCAGTAATAACCAGTAACGAGTAAGACTACTTGCAGAATGTTAAGGCGACCTCAGACACATCAAGGTAAGAAGGGCTTGTGAAAAAATGAACACGACTGAGCAGCTGCCAATATGTCACATGGCCAAACAGGGGCGCTTGGATGTAATGTCTATACATTTTGGAGGATTTTCACGTTTTGGCCCTTTATGTCAATAAAATGTCATTTAGAACAAAAGCAAAATCTCTTTACAGCGAGCAATTTCTAACAACCTTATAGTTCAGCCTCAAGGCAGGGAGGTTTATTGTATGCAGCTCTGTTATACACTTGCACACCCTAAATATATGAAAGGGCCCATAAAAAGACACCCGCACACCCTGAAAATATGGAGAAGCCCCTAAATAGGGACCGTGTGCTTTAAGCCCAAAATAGTTACGGTCCTTACATTGAGACACTTGAAAGATATAAATCCTGCACTGGACGTGATTATAACTAGGCATGTACCTACAGGCGACTAACACTGGGATGCCTTGCTCTGTAAGTTTATTTTACAATCCTTTACACCATTCTATCTCCGGAGCCCTAACGGCTAGAGGGACATATGAGGAATCATTGGAAAGGCTGGATTATGACCTTTCCAGTGATGCCAAATAAAAAGGTACAAATATTTTTTCTATGCAGCAGTATCCAGTTTACGATTAGAAGGTGCAGTGATGCTGCGCTAACTCACCTTCTCATTTCCCACACTGCCAGCAAGTGCGGGGCTGATGATGCAATGCATTGTTTAATAGACAACCTAGACCGTGGCACTGCAGTGAGGAGATGGGGGGACTTTGGAACCTGTATCTCTAAATTGTTACCGTGCACAAGGTAAAGTGAGGTGTCACTGGAAAGGTCGGTCTGGTCTTTACAATGTTACCAAACATGACCATGTAATGTGTAAAAATAAAAACCTTTTTTTCTGTTCTACGGCAGAGGCAATATATGCTTTTACAAATAAAACAATGCAGCTGCACTAACGCAATATATTCTGCTTCTTTTGATTTGACGCAGAGAGAAACTGTTTTGTTTTTACAATGCTTTTATTTTTCTAGCATGCCCCAAGACGAAAATTGAAAGTCCATTTTTTTTTTAAGGGGGTGGGGGCACTCAACATTTCTGTGCCCACAGGCTCTGTAGATACAAATCTGGCCCTGATCACATCAGGAAATATTCCACATATTGAAAAATTGAGGCCAAACGAGTGCATGCAATGGAACATACACACAAATACAATGTGCCTTGTGATATGAATGAGATATATTGCACAGCGCTCACTGATGGTCCAGCGACAGTTTAAATGGATCACAAGGCCAGAAAATACAAAGCTTTGTGGTTGCTTTAAGTCTGACTTGGGTTGACTTTTGTTTGCATTTCCCTTTTCCGTACCTACACGTGATCCTGCTACATGTTTCGCATCGCTCTGTGATCGCAACATTCTATCCACTTCTCATGGATCTTCTGTGTGAGCGCCTCCTGCTGCCCCCCTTCCATCTGCTTAACACGCTGACTCCTCTGGTAAAAACACCCTTCCCAATAGGTTATCGCAGGTGGCGCGGCTATTTTTAGTTGCTTTATTATTGCTTTAAAATGGGTTCTTGGTTCTGCACCAGCCCTGAGGACTCCGGCAGACGACGTAAGAGACTGCCAGGTTTCTGCACCGCGGGGCAGGACAGAAATAAAACTCCCGGCTTCTGTAGAACGAAGCTTCCCACTGTGCTTAATCAATCCAAGAGGTAGACAGCGCCTCATGAGAGTTGAAGTTCAGCAAGGCTACATAAACCTCTCCAATGGGCATCTGCGCCTTTAGCTAAATACAAAAAATGTACGACTAAAAAATATAAAAACCTCTATCATATACTGGTGATACCAGCGTGCTTACCGCTAGAGGGGGACCAGAGACCAGACTCTCCCCAGAACAATTAGCTGAAGACACGACCTGTCAAGCCATATATAGCAATAAAACATCATTTGGAACAAGAACAAAATATCTTAACAGCGAGCGATTCCGAACGGCATTTATTACTGTGCAGCTCTGTTATACACCCCCACCCCATGTGAAGAGCCCCTAAAAACACACCCGCACACCCTGAATATATGGAGAAACCCCGAATATATGGAGGAGCCCTTAAAAAGCCACCCGCAAACCCTGAATATATGGAGGAGCCCTTAAAAAGCCACCCGCAAACCCTGAATATACGGAGGAGCCCTTAAAAAGCCACCCGCAAACCCTGAATATACGGAGGAGCCCTTAAAAAGCCACCCGCAAACCCTGAATATACAGAGGAGCCCCTAAAAACACACCCGCACACCCTGAATATATGGAGGAGATCCTAAAAAGACACCTGCACACCCTGAATATATGGAGGAGCCCCTAAAAAGACACCCGCACACCCTGAATATATGGAGCAGCCATCGGGCTTCCTTTTACAATCACATTCTACAGGAGATTCTCTGAATTATTCAATTTTATAAACAAATTCCCTGTTTTTATTTTTTTCAATATATAATTCTGGAATTTTCTTTTTTCAATTTCCTCCCAGATTGTTGCAGTGGGCCGGAATAATTCCAATCAGGTCGGATCACTTCATCATTAAAGTACCAGTGATGTCCTGTGACTCTCGCGTCTGTGATGGAGGAACCTGCGGGGGGTGTACTGGGTATCTGGGGCCAGAGGGACCTTTTTGGGTTGACATGAACCAGGCCCAGGCCTCGTCTTACTTCCTGATCATTTATTTATAAACATTCAGAATCTTTGGTTTCCCTTCATTTTTACTTTTTATTAGGGAATGTATCCTCTGCTTCGTCGGTTTGTCCCCATAAACCATTTTGCAGGTCCCCCCCGCCCCGAGACCCTGAAAAAGTGGCCCTTCCATGGAATATCCCAAATCAAAAATCCATTATTTTAAAGTCTTCCTGCTCAGGCTTTGGGCTGGGAATAAGTGTCATTCCTCCGGCTTAATGTCACTGGAATGAAGTGACCGGGGATTTTGGTTCTTGGGGCAGAATATCCGAGATCCGAAAAACACTTTATTCTTTCTACCAAACGAGTCATTAATTCTGGTGAATATTGGCCCGGCTTGCCTGATATTACCATTATTGCCCCTGATCGCACGTTACCCTGATATGTCAAGACCTACAGACCTGGATATAGAAGTCTATATAGATCCGACCCTTTTAAGCATACCGTGTGTTTTCCGTGTTTGTCAAAATAAATCTTATTTTATTAATACATTGTCTTGACGTTTTTTTAACTTCACTGAACATGAACACTGCTTCCTTGTTTCTGTGTATAAAAATGTCTGAAACCACTTGGCTGCTTCGCGCCGGTCACACACAGACCATACAATCTTTAAAATGTAACCTTTTATTGGTTAATCAAAACAAAGCGAAATTCTAGTCACACATATAAACGCTGATACGAACAAATATTGTATATAAAAATTGCGACTTGTACACAGTGATCCTGATCTAAATCACACCAATGTTTCCAAAATATCACCAAGAGCTACTGGGCATATTAATAATTCTATTTAATATATGGAAGCCTTGCCTTGTGATTTGTATTGAGATATACAGTTAGAGATTATAGCAAGGCTTCCATATATACATAAAATTATACCAGTAGCTCTGGTGTGATTGATTTTTATACCAAAATATCAACAAATGTTTCCGTATCACTTCGTACAAGTCGTGATTTTTATATACAGTATTTGTTCGTATCAGTGTTTATGTGTGACTAGAATTTTGCTTTGTATTAAATTAACCAATAAAGCTTATCCTCTTACAAGCTTTAAAATGTATCTAGGGGATAAGGCACTGAGGTGCACTACCTGCAGCATCCAGTAGGTGGCAGCCTCGGGCTTTGTGTAGCATGAGTCTCAGCAGCAGTGGGGCATTTAATTGGCAGCACATGTGACCCTGAGGAATGCATCACTCACTCCATTATCTGGTGGGTTTTGAAGTTCTGCAGTTGGATGATGTTACCCAGTCGGTGATGTGGGTAACAGTTCGTGGAGCTTTAAGCTGTGCCAGATGCCGCCTGCCTGCAGCAGGAAAGATACACTCTGTGTAATGAGCTGCTTTGAAGAGTGTTTATAAAAAAATAATTCACATAATGAAAGGGAGATCATTCGATCGTCTGATCCTTTGCACAGCTCCGGTGGGTAAATCTATGATCACGTGACGGGCTGCAGGAATATAGCAACGATACACTGTGAACGTATGACCCATCGCCTGCTGTGCCAAATCTGGGCAAAATAAAATCTTAGCGTGTATGAAGCTCCGCAGAGATAGAGCGCAGCAAGTGTCACCCACACAAAGACACACCATGCATTCTGAATGCCGACAAAAACCCCCAAGGACCACATTGACATGACCTTCAACTGGGACTACAATCCCTGTACATCCAGAGCCCAAATACTGCCCGAAGTGTAGCTGAGGTCACTTCACTGGACCAGATATACCTATAGCATTGACTGAAGGTGGGCGTGATGCTCTGCGAGACCAGATGGGTCAAAGATGTTATCAGTTTGGGTATATGGTAGGATTGAGAGCAGCGGTTACAGGTTTGGGTAAACGGGTAGGATTGAGCTGAGGTTACAGGTGTGGGTATTTTGGTAGGATTGAGAGCATTGGTTACAGGTTTGGGTACACGGGTAGGATTGAGAGCGTTGGTTACACGTTCGGGTACATGGGTATGATTGAGAGCAGAGGTTACAGGTTTGGGTATATGGGTAGGATTGAGCATTGGTTACAGGTTTGGGTACACGGGTATGATTGATAGCAGAAGTTACAGGTTTGGGTGTACGGGTAGGATTGAGAGCATTGGTTACAGGTTTGGGTACACGGTTATGATTGAGAGCAGAGGTTACAGGTTTGGGTATACGGGTAGGATTGACAGGTTACAGGTTTGGGTATACGGGTAGGATTGAGAGCATTGATTGCAGGTTTGGGTACACTGGTAGGATTGAGAGCAGAGGTTACAGGTTTGGGTACACGGGTAGGATTGAGAGCAGAGGTTACAGGTTTGGGTACACGGGTAGGATTGAGAGCAGTGGTTACAGGTTTGGGTACATGGGTAGGATTGAGAGCAGTGGTTACAGGTTTGGGTACATGGGTAGGATTGAGAGAGGTTACAGGTTTGGGTATACGGGTAAGATTGAGAGAGGTTACAGGTTTGGGTACATGGGTAGGATTGAGAGCAGAGGTTACAGGTTTGGGTATACGTGTATGATGGTAACATGGCTTGAATTGAGAGATACGTGCAGTGATTGGCGTGACGTGTCGCGTTACACGGCTTCGTGGGATTATGCGATTAGCTTGCAGCGCTGAACACTTGCAGTTTTCATTTTTGGGGTCATAATAGACGGCTGGATAAAGGACTGGGAAAACATCCCGGGACATACTTGAAAACGAGAGAAATCTCAAATGTATCCTTCCTGGGAAAATACGTTATAAATAAATAAAATATTAACCCATCGTGGAGCATCTTCACTGCTTGGAATCTATATAGTCACATCCACCAGTGATTATCTACTTCATACATCAGTAACGTCTGTCACAAGAAACCTGAACCTGCAGACGCCTACAATCATTAAGTACTGACCCACCCGGGCAGCACCGGGTACGGTATAACCCCCCCCCCCCAGTTACCAGAAAGAAGATAAAAGGCCTGATTTTCCTGCATTTCTTCGGGCTCCGCTTTCTGGACGTGTTCATTGTGTGCTCTGCTTTATGGGATTCTTCTGGCTGAAACACATTTTTTACAGAGCAACAGGGGGGCACCATGGTGGTCTTGTCTAACTATGCAAACATACCTCATCCTTACATAAGCATCCTGCCTCCCCCCCCCCATCCACCTTCATTCGGGGTTAAACTGCCCCCTCCAACAGTAACTGCAATGATTTATTACACTAACATCTCCCTCATTACTTCAACCATTCCCTCCATTTTATTTCTTATATCTGTGATTATTCCCTTAAAACAACAGTGAGAACACACACCATAGCGTCTCCATTCTGGGCCCGTATCCCTCTGCTCTCTTCTTTTTCATGGGCTCCTCCATATATTCAGGGTGTGCAGTTGTCTTTTTAGGGTTTCCTCCATATATTCAGGGTGTGCAGGTGTGTTTTAGGGGTTCCTCCATATATTCAGGATGTGCGGGTGTCTTTTTAGGGGTTCCTCCATATATTCAGGGTGTGCGGGTGTCTTTTAGGGGCTCCTCCATATATTCAGGGTGTGCGGGTGTCTTTTTAGGGGCTTCCTCCATATATTCAGGGTGTGCGGGTGTCTTTTTAGGGACTCCTCCATATATTCAGGGTGTGCGGGTGTCTTTTTAGGGGCTCCTCCATATATTCAGGGTGTGCGGGTGTCTTTTTAGGGGCTCCTCCATATATTCAGGGTGTGTGGGTGTCTTTTTAGGGGTTCCTCCATATATTCAGGGTGTGTGGGTGTCTTTTTAGGGGTTCCTCCATATATTCAGGGTGTGTGGGTGTATTTTTAGGGGCTCTTCCATATATTCAGGGTGTGTGGGTGTGTTTTTAGGGGTTCCTCCATATATTCAAGGTGTGCGGGTGTCTTTTTAGGGGTTCCTCCATATATTCAGGGTGTGCGGGTGTCTTTTTAGGGGCTCCTCCATATATTCAAGGTGTGCAGGTGTGTTTTTAGGGGCTCCTCCATATATTCAAGGTGTGCGGGTGTGTTTTTAGGGGCTCCTCCATATATTCAAGGTGTGCGGGTGTGTTCTTAGGGGCTCCTCCATATATTCAAGGTGTGCGGGTGTGTTTTTAGGGGCTCCTCCATATATTCAAGGTGTGCGGGTGTGTTTTTAGGGGCTCCTCCATATATTCAAGGTGTGCGGGTGTGTTCTTAGGGGCTCCTCCATATATTCAAGGTGTGCGGGTGTGTTTTTAGGGGCTCCTCCATATATTCAAGGTGTGCGGGTGTGTTCTTAGGGGCTCCTCCATATATTCAGGGTATGCGGGTGTCTTTTTAGGGGCTCCTCCATATATTCAGGGTGTGCGGGTGTCTTTTTAGGGGCTCCTCCATATATTCAGGGTGTGCGGGTGTCTTTTTAGGGGCTCCTCCATATATTCAGGGTGTGCGGGTGTCTTTTTAGGGGCTCCTCCATATATTCAGGGTGTGCGGTGTCTTTTTAGGGGCTCCTCCATATATTCAGGGTGTGTGGGTGTCTTTTTAGGGGTTCCTCCATATATTCAGGGTGTGCGGGTGTCTTTTTAGGGGTTCCTCCATATATTCAGGGTGTGTGGGTGTATTTTTAGGGGCTCTTCCATATATTCAGGGTGTGTGGGTGTATTTTTAGGGGCTCTTCCATATATTCAGGGTGTGTGGGTGTCTTTTTAGGGGCTCTTCCATATATTCAGGGTGTGTGGGTGTCTTTTAGGGGCTCCTCCATATATTCAGGGTGTGTGGGTGTCTTTTAGGGGCTCCTCCATATATTCAGGGTGTGCGGGTGTCTTTTTAGGGGCTCTTCCATATATTCAGGGTGTGCGGGTGTCTTTTAGGGGCTCCTCCATATATTCAGGGTGTGATGTTTTCCACAACCGTGTTTATATTCTTACTTAATTGGTTGAGTTGTATAAAACCAGTCACTTACTTCTGTATCAGCAAGTTGTAGTTTATTAGTCGGTGTAGACCAGTTTCCTCACAGAGCTGCCTCATAACACTGCTCTGCTTCAGCCGCCATTTTACATCTACCAGAACATTCCCCCCAACTGACAACAGGAAGTGAAAAATCCCCTCAGAGCAGAACAGGAAGTCAGAAGAAAAGCAATGCATCATTCACAACCAACAGTCGATACCTCACAATACACACACACCATATATTCTTACACAGTCTAACAGCCCATACATCACATCTCCTTCCCTTCTCAACAAAAAAACTTTTTCTTAAACGGGTAAAAGTCAGCAACAATAAATGAACTGTATCATGTCTAATCAATCTGTATCATTGTGTCCATCATCTTTCAGATCCTCCATCTTTTGTTCAAGTCTTTTCCTACTCGAATACCATTGATGCCTTCTTACTAAAGAGTTTCTCCTACTATAGTCCCTTAACAGATCTTGCGGTTGCCAGCGGCTTGTGGCCCTTCTCACCCTTGTGGAATGGTGATTATTTCCTTGTCCAAGGCCTGCATGTTCACCCGTACTGTGTCCTGGAACTTCTTGTTCTCGAGTTTCGTTGGGTATCACCTCCAAATGTGTTCCTTTGATATCTTAAAGACTATTTCAAGCCTGAGCCTCGGGAGCAGGGATATTGCGGACGTCAGGAGAGTCATCATGCCAAACTCCATGCCAGATATCCGTGTCGGATTCGAGGGATGACTCTGAGGGCTTTGATAAGTCTTCTGTTGTACGTGGTCTTAGTTGATTAGTATGTCTCCTTGTGCAAAATCCATCTGAGGTAACAACTTCATAGTGTGCTGAGCCCAAAACTGCTTTTATCACTGCTGATTGCCAAAGATTGGCCCGATTATACACGCGTATCCAAACAGATTCCCCTTTCTGATAACGACTTGCTTTTCCACCTTGCATCTTTGATTGTTGCTGGATGACCCTATGATGAATCTCAGGTTTTAGAAGATCCAACTTTGTTCTGAGTACTCGGCCTAACAAGGCAGGCTGGAGGTTGTCCAGTGGTTGGATGAGGTGTATTCCTATACTGTAGGAGGAAATCAGACAGATGTTGTTCAGGCCTCTTTCCCTCTGCTCTTAAGCTCCTCAGAAAACCTTTGAGCGTTTGAACAAAACGTTCTGTTTGACCTGTAGCGCTGTGCTAAAAATCTTGCTGTGGCAGTACCTATTTTTGGCCACAAGATGGAGACTATCGCGATCAGAGATACTGGACATTGGGACTACAATGCCCGGCATGCTTTGCAAGAAGAGAGGAAGTGGGTGGGGACTGGAGACTTACATCCTCTGCCTCGTGGAGAAGGTTGCAGAGCGCGCCAGGGAAGGGGAGAGAGGAGACGCATTGTATGAGATCACGAGAGGGCCTAGGCCAGAGACCCAGAGAGAGCAAGAGAGACCTGTTATTGCAGAGAGGATCACCCCAGCTGAGGAGAAGAAGACCCGCCGGAATCCAGGCATTGCTGCAGACCGGAGGAATCGAACGGAGAGCAGGAGGTGAGCTGGATAAGCTGTATAGAGTCAGACAACGGATCGGGCCGCTAGTATCCCCAGTCAAAATCGGGTGGAGAGACGTCCTGGGTCAGCGGAGCCTAAAGCAGTCATCGGATGGGTGAGAGGCCTCCAAGGCTGTTGTATGATTAAAGGACGCTCTGCTGTTTTCTCTTTAGTCGAAGACCTTCCTTTAATAAATTCACTGGCCAGCTGAACAGTACCCGGGTACCACACATACACTTCTCACATTCTGGAACTTAACTTGTACAGGACTCATTTCCTTTTACGAATCGGAACGGGGGTTAAAGACAAAGAGACGTTCCGAATACATTTTTCTCTTTTTACGCTGCGCGTTTGCCGTAATACGAAGGGATTGTATGTTTGGGGTTTCGCTACGTGTCCCTTTTTCTGAACTATCGGGAAATTGCATTCTTTTATGTTCGGTCGCGAATATTTTATTTTTACGAAATACGAAGCCTCGTGTTTCGTTTCTTTTCCGCTGCGCGTTTTACCGTAATACGAAAATATTGTAATAATACTTGTGAATACCGTATTTCAACATCTGCTCAAGATTTTAGTAAACTATATAAATGATAAAAACTCACAACTGTGTTGGAGTATATTTATTCCCTAGTGGGGGGAGACTGACCCGTGGTTCATTTTCAGCGGCTCCTCCGGGAGTGAGCACTACAGACCATTAGTCGCAGGATAATACGGTGCCATTCGATGATGATGAATACCATTTTTTTTTAAGAAAAACTTTAAATCGCTCAGAAACAAATTGTGGGCCATTATCTGAAACAAGCTCTCTGGGCAGGCCAAAACTTGCAAATAGTTTCTGTAATGCCATTATAGTAGCATCCGCAGTGGTCTGTGGCATGAATATAACTTCGGGCCATTTAGAATGTGCATCCACCACAATCCGATACATTTTATTTTCCACTGGTCCAGCAAAGTCTATGTGAATTCTCTGCCATGGTGATAAAGGCCAGGTCCAAGGTTGTACTCTACCATGTGGTAAGTCACGCTGTGCTTGGGCACATCCAATGAAACCTGAAACATAGCGGGCAATATCTTCATCAAGGGTTGTCCACCACACGTGACCCCTTGCATTCTGCTTCATGCGGGCTCTGCCTGGATGACCTTCATGCAGAATTTCAAGAATTTGTTGTTGTAACACAAAAGGAATAACAACCCTTTCTCCCCAGATTAAAAACCATCTTGAATCGATAACCCCCGAGCCCTTGTTTGGAATGACTTGAGATGCACTGGAGTCTTTAGTGGCCAACCTTTCTGTACACAAAAGCAAGAATTTCCCTCAGCACAGAGTCCTTGTTTGTCTCCTGTGCAATTACTTTAGCTGTTATCGCGTCACAAAAGAATATTCTAGATCTTTCTGTGGTAGGGAATTGTGAATCCAATATCAGTGGAAGCCTAGAGAAGGCATCAGCATTTGCATGTAGGGCATTCGGACGATATTGTATTTGGTATTGATAGGCCCCCAGAGTCCAGGCGTGTCTCTGAAGCCTCGCTGCTGTCGTAACTGAGATACCTTTCTGTGGGTTAAAAATTGTCAATAAGGGCTTATGGTCCGTAAGCAGTGTGAAGGGTCGACCATATATATAAAAAAAATTTTTACTGCCCATACAATTGCCAGAGCCTCTTTATCTGAGAATATATTTTTTCTGCAGCTGTGAGCGATCTAGAGGCAAAAGCCACTGGCCTGTCTGTTCCATCAGACATGGAATGAGACAGAACTGCCCCCAGTCCATAAGGTGATGCATCACAAGCAATGGAAACTGGCTTTTCCAAGTCATAATGTACTAGAAGACGTGAGCTACGTACCAGCTTTTTTGACTTTCGAAAAGCTGAAGCACATTCGACCGTCCAACGCCACTGTAGTTTACTTTCTAGAAGACGGTGTAAAGGATGAAGCACATGAGCTAAATTCGACAAAAAACGGTTGTAATAATTTAAGAGACCCAGATAGGATCTTAGTTGAGTTACATTTTGTGGCGTTGGAGCATCCTGTCCTTACACCTTGACCTTCTCATCTGTTGTATGCAGTCCATTTTTGTCAATCACATGAGCACAAAATTCAAGACGATCCTGCATACATTCGCATTTATCCAAGTTTACCTTCAGTCCATATTCCATAAGTCTCTGCAAAACTGCCTCTACGTTTTTCTTATGTTCCTCCTCGGATTTACCGGTCACCAGCATGTCATCTAACAGACACTGTGTTCCGGGAATACCAGCCAACACTTTGTCCATTGTATGTTGCCAGACAGCTGGGCAGGTGCAATGCCAAAAACCATGCGATTATACCTGAATAGCCCCCGATGGGTATTAATGGTAAGAAGTGGTCGAGAATCTGGATGTACAGGTAACTGTAGGTATGCATTTCTTAAGTCAATTTTGGGGAATTGCTGGCCACCAGCCAGTGATGCAAAAATATCATCTACCCTAGGAAGGGGCTATTTTTCTATTTTAAGCTGCGTGTTAAGAGCCATGCGGAAATCCCCACAAATCCGTATTTCGCCACTACTTTTCCTCACTGGAACAATAGGCGATGCCCACTCACTGTTGTGAACTCGGGAGATGATATTCAGCTCCTCTAATCTCTGTAACTCCGCTTCCACTCCTGCTCTTACAGCAAATGGCACACTTCTTGCTTTAAAAAATCGTAGTGTTGCTCCTTCCTTCAATTCCAAGGAAACTTGTTGTCCTTTTACAGTCCCCAACTGGCCATCAAACACCGTTGCATATTTCTCTTGTAACTCCTTAATCCAGTCAAGTCTGGTCTGTTTTTCATTCAACACATGACATGGATAATTCTGAATTTCAGGCATTCCAAGAGCCTTTATCCATTCCCTGCGAAACAATGGAGGTCCTCCATTCTGCAAATCATATACAGTTGTGTTCAAAATTATTCAACCCCCAATGCTGTAAAGGGTTTTAGGGAATTTAGTGTACATTTGTAATTGTATTCAGAATGAAATCCTACAAGGACTTTTTAAAGAACCATATGCAACTAAAATGACATCAATTGGCTTTGTAATACAGTAGTAAATGTTTCTTTTGTGAATTCTTCATTGACACAATTATTCAACCCCTTAAAGACTACCACTCTGAAGAACAGAGGTTCATTCAAGTGTTTTCAATCAGGTATTGAAAACACCTGTGGATGTCACGGAGCAGCAATAAAGCATAATAAGCACCAATTAGGCAGCTTTAAAATGACTGATACTCAGCTCCTTCTAGACATTTACTGGTGTGGTTACAAACATGGTGAAGTCAAGAGAATGGTCCAGGAAGACAAGAGAAGAGGTGATTACTCTTCACAGGAAGGGCAATGGCTATAAGAAGATTGCAAAGATGTTAAACATACCAAGAGAGACCATAGGAAGCATCATTCGCAAATTCAAGGCAAAGGGCACTGTTGAAACGCTACCTGGTCGTGGCAGAAAGAAGATGCTGACTTTGACTGCTGTGCGCTATCTGAAGCGTAGAGTGGAGAAAAGTCCCCGTGTGACTGCTGAGGAACTGAGAAAAGATTTGTCAGATGTGGGTACTGAAGTTTCAGCTCAGACAATACGGCGCACACTGCGTAATGAAGGCCTCCATGCCACAACTCCCAGGCGCACCCCCTTGCTGTCTCCAAAGAATAAGAAGAGTCGACTGCAGTATGCCAAAAGTCATGTGGACAAACCACAGAAGTTTTGGGATCGTGTTCTGTGGACTGATGAAACAAAATTAGAACTGTTTGGACCCATGGATCAACGCTATGTTTGGAGGAGGAAGAACAAGGCCTATGAAGAAAAGAACACCTTGCCTATTGTGAAGCATGGCGGGGGTCAATCATGCTTTGGGGTGTTTTGCTTCTGCAGGTACAGGGAAGCTTCAGCGTGTGCAAGGTACCATGAATTCTCTTCAGTACCAGGAGATATTGGATGACAATGTGATGCAGTCCATCACAAACCTGAGGCTTGGGAGACGTTGGACCTTTCAACAGGACAATGATCCCAAGCATACCTCCAAGTCCACTAGAGCATGGTTGCAGATTAAAGGCTGGAACATTTTGGAGTGGCCATCGCAGTCACCTGACTTAAATCCCATTGAGAAGCTCTGGTGGGACTTAAAGAAAGCAGTTGCAGTGCGCAAGCCTAAGAATGTGACTGAACTGGAGGCTTTTGCCCATGACGAATGGGCGAAGATACCCGTAGATGGCTGCAAGACACTTGTGTCAAGCTATGCTTCACGTTTAAAAGCTGTTATAACTCTAAAAGGATGTTGTACTAAGTACTAAGATTGAATGTCACTTGGGGGTTGAATAAAACTGATAATGATGTGAGCACAGAAAAGACATTTGTGGTTATTTCATTATAAATGTTATGTTATATTTGTCTGACCTACACGTGCCTCTTTGATTTAATTGTAAGCAAGATGACTGAATGATCAAAATCAATGTCAAACTGGCCAAAACACTCAATTTAAGTGGGGGTTGAATAATTTTGAACACAACTGTAGATGTAGATCTTTCTTTCTCCTATTCACTGTAACGGTGACAGTCGCACATCCCAGTGGTTTTAACAGCTCATTAGAATATGTTTGCAGTCGCACTGGTGTCTGAAGTATTGGCCTACGTATGTTTAGGCGTTTCCAGTCTCTCCAAGAAATAACAGATACAGCTGCACCTGTATCCAAATCCATAGTGAGTTCCTTACCATTAACAACAACCTGAACTGTTAATGCAGCCAAATTACTGCCCAGCTTATATATCCTTAAATTTTGTATAGGGGATTGTACATCTGAATCGTCATCAGACTCCTGTATTTGCACTCTGTAGGCATCTTTTGCTTTGTCTCTCATACGAAGTCTGCCCCTCTCTCGTGTGGATCTGCAGACTCTCTGTATGTGGCCCATTTTCCCACACGCGTGATACCTGGCATCCCTGAATCTGCATTTAGTCGCCTCATGTGTTGTAGCTCCACAGCGATAACATTTGTAATGTGGTTGTTCCCGTTTTAAAGGTCTTTTTTTCCGGTACTTTACTCTGTGCTCTAGTGTCTAATTGTAAAATGTCCAGCTCTGCCTCCCCTGTGTTGTCCAGTCTGTTGTGTAAAATATTGGCATCCTTAGAGGCTTGTTCCATGACGTTCGCTATGTTCATCGTTTTTCTGAAATGTTAAATCTTCTTCTGTAAGCGTCTCTTTAGCGCTGTGTCACTTGCAATGCCCATTACAAACTGGTCTCGCAAAGCAGTGAGCAGGTAGTCCCCAAAACAACAGGTGCTGGCAAGTTTACGTAATACAATGGCGTCCGCTGAAACGGATTGCCCGGGTCCTGCTTTCTTCTATAGAATTTAAATCTCTCTGCTATCTCTAGCGGCTTTGGTTGGAAATGGCCGCATAATACTGCAATCAGGCTTCCCAGTGACTTGCTGGCCGGCTTCTCTGGGTGTAAGAGGCTCCTCAGGGTTTCATACGTTCTGGCTCCTATAGCTGTTCGAAAAACCGCAACCTGTTTGGCATCAGCAATATCATTAGCTGCAAAATATTGTTGAAGTCTTTCAACCCAGGAAGCCCAAGAATCCGCCTCAGGATCAAAGTCTTTTATAGAGCCAATGCTTGCCATGTCAGTGAGTTCTACAGCCTCATCGCCACTGTGATGTTTTCCACAACAATGTTTATATTCATACTTAATTGGTTGAGTTGTATAAAAACTAGGGTTGCACCGATACCGGGTATTGCAGGAGTACTTGGTACTCGTGCAGTACCCCCAATATTTTCACCGATACCGGAAGCCGGCATTGAGCCGGCTTGCCAGCATCCGAGGGGCTGGGGCGGCTGTCCGAATGCTCTATCGGCATTCGGACAGGCCTGCAGCTGCTCACTGTGTTTATACTTACCTTCCTGAGAGACGCCGGGAAAGTCTCCGCGCGTGCGCTCGTTGGAAGGCCCCCAGCCGGGACCATGTGATCGCGGCTGGGGGCCTTCCAACGAGCGCACGCGCAGAAACTTTCCGGCATTGCTCAGGAAGGTAAGTATAAACACAGTGAGCAGCTGCAGGGCCTGTCCGAATGCCGATAGAGCATTCGGACAGGCACCTGGAGCTCTCCGCGATGATACTTACCTTTCTGGGCGACGCCGGGAAAGCTTCCAAGCGTGCGCTCGTTGGAAGGCCCCCAGCCGCGATCACATGGTCCCACGTGGTCGTGGCTGGGGCCTTCCAACGAGCGCACGCGCAAAGACTTTCCCGGCGTTGCCCAGGAAGGTAAGTATCATCGCGGAGAGTGCCGGGGGGTGGGGGATCCATGAGCTGGGGCAAATCCATGTGTGAGCTGGGGCAAATCCATGTGTGAGCTGGGGCATATCCATGTGTGAGCTGGGGGCATATCCATGTGTGAGCTGGGGCATATCCATGTGTGAGCTGGGGGCATATCCATGTGTGAGCTGGGGCATATCCATGTGTGAGCTGGGGGCATATCCATGTGTGAGCTGGGGCATATCCATGTGTGAGCTGGGGGCATATCCATGTGTGAGCTGGGGGCATATCCATGAGCGAGCTGGGGGCATATCCATGAGCTGGGGGCATATCCATGAGCTGGGACAGTATGAATATATATATATCTTGGGGGGGGATATATACATGTCAGCTGGGGGCATTTTTATATGGTCTGCTCTTATTGGAAAGCGTCACATGACATTAAAGAAAAGTATTGGTACTCGGTATCGGTGAGTACTTTTAAAAAGTATCGGTACTCGTACTCGGTCTTAAAAAAGTGGTATTGGTGCATCCCTAATAAAACCAGTCACTTACTTCCATATAAGCAAGTTGTAGTTTATTAGTCGGTGTAGACCAGTTTCCTCACAGAGCTGCCTCATAACACTGCTCTGCTTCAGCCGCCATTTTACATCTACCAGAACATTCCCCCCAACTGACAACAGGAAGTGAAAAATCACCTCAGAGCTGAACAGGAAGTAGGAAGGCAGAAGAAAAGCAATGCATCATTCACAACCAACAACAGCCGATACCTCACAATACACACACACCATATATTCTTACACAGTCTAACAGCCCATACATCACACAGGGTGTGTGGGTTTCTTTTTAGGGGCTCTTCCATATATTATTTATTTATTTATAAAAGGATTTTACCAGGAAGGATACATTGAGATTTCTCTTGTTTTCAAGTATGTCCTGGGTTCAAGAACATTGAGTGGTTACAGAAATACAAAAGAGTAAAATGCAAGATATTAACACAAAACCAAATGTACAGATTAACAGTAAAATAAATATGTTTGAAATAAAGTCATTATGTTACAGGTTTACAGGTGCATTAATAGGGAACTCTTAAGTGACTTAAGACTGGGGGAAGATTTGATGGTGTCTGGGAGGTTATTCCATATTTGTGGTGCTCTGTAGGAAAATGAGGATAGAGCCACTTTCTTTTTGTATTGTGGTATTGCAAGGAAGGTGCTGGTCCTGGATCGGAGGTTATAGGATGAGGGAACTGCTAGGGCAATCAGTCTAGTCAGGTAGGGTGGTAGCTTCACAGAGAAGCTCTTAAACACCAGGTTGGAAAGGTGAAGGGTGCGTATAGATTCCAGCGATGGCCAGTTTAGTTCTTCTAACATGTCACAATGGTGTGTCATGTATTTACATTGTAGCACAAAGTGGCAGAATGAGTTATACAATGTAGTAAGTTTCTGGAGGTGTGTTTGCGGGGCGGCTGCATACACTACATCTCCGTAATCAATAGCCGGCATAAGCATTTGTTGTACAATCTGCTTTCTTACCGCGGGGCCCAGGCAGGATTTGTTTCTGTACAGGGCACCTAGTTTGGGGTAGAGTTTAGATGAGAGTTTTTCGATGTGGGGGCCAAAAGATAGATTTGGGTCTAACCACATACCTAGATATTTGAGAGAAGTGACTGTAGTCAGCGTGTCATTTGATTTTGTCCTGACACATAGATGGGGTGTTTGCAATTTGTGTAGTTTAGGTGCGGTTCCAAAGAGCATTGTAACAGTTTTGTCAGCATTTAGAAAAAGTTTGTTGTGGTTGATCCACTTTTCTACCTCTGTGAATCGTTCTTGCAGCACGGCCTCCAGCTGCAGGAGATTTGGTTGGCTGGTATAGATTACAGTGTCGTCTGCGTACATGTGTACAGTTGAGGCTTTGCAGACATTGGGCAGATCATTTATGAACATTGTGAATAGCAGGGGGCCGAGTATCGAGCCTTGGGGTACACCGCAAGTGACTGGGAGCGGGAGGGAGGAGCTGCCAGAAATGGACACATATTGCGAACGGTCAGATACATATGATTGGAACCAGGTTAGCGTGCGATCACCAATACCAAAGTCTTTAAGTTTTTGTAATAGGATGCCATGGTCTACGGTGTCAAAGGCCTTGGCAAAATCAAGGAAGATGGCTCCAGTTAGGTTTCCTTGTTCCATACCAGCTTGGATATCATTGTAGACTATTAAAAGGGCAGTTGTAGTTGAATAATTTGGACGAAAGCCTGATTGATCTGGGGTTAAGTAGTTCCGATACTGATAATAATCACGTAATTGGGTGTCTTTTTAGGGGCTCTTCCATATATTCAGGGTGTGCGGGTGTCTTTTTAGGAACTCCTCCATATATTCAGGGTATGTGGGTGTCTTTTTAGGGACTCCTCCATATATTCAAGGTGTGCAGGTGTCTTTTTAGGGGTTCCTCCATATATTCAGCGTGTGCGGGTGTCCTTTTTAGGGGCTCCTCCATATATTCAGGGTGTGCGGGTGTCTTTTTAGGGGTTCCTCCATATATTCAGGGTGTGCGGGTGTCTTTTTAGGGGTTCCTCCATATATTCAGGGTGTGCAGGTGTCGTTTTAGGGGTTCCTCCATATATTCAGCGTGTGATATTCAGCGTGTGTGGGTGTCTTTTTAGGGGTTCCTCTATATATTCAGCGTGTATGGGTGTCCTTTTTAGGGGCCCCTGCATATATTCAGGGTGTGTGGGTGTCTTTTTAGGGGTTCCTCTATATTCAGGGTGTGCAGGTGTCTTTTTAGGGGCCCCTCCATATATTCAGGGTGTGCGGGTGTCTTTTTAGGGGTTCCTCTATATATTCAGGGTGTGCAGGTGTCTTTTTAGGGGTTCCTCCATATATTCAGCGTGTGCGGGTGTCTTTTTAGGGGCCCCTCCATATATTCAGGGTGTGCGGGTGTCGTTTTAGGCTAGGGTCAGACGAACGCATTTTCACGTTGTCCGTGAAAAAGTGCGTTCGAACGAATGGACGTATTTTTTCACGGAGTACGCGATACCGGTCATACGATGCGCATTTTTCGTCCGTGATTTTGTACGGATCATCAATAAAACACTTTGTGCATCTGGACGTTATGTTGGCCGGACATTAGCAGCGTCTGACATCTCCAATTCACGCACACACGCCGCTAGCGGACGCAGCGCACTCTGTACGTCTGTACTAGCAGTTTTACGTTCTCGAAAAAATGCGTTCATTTTCCACTTGCGTTGCGCAGCCGGACTTTCGTGCGACCGTACATCGTATATTGGCCGTCATTGCCTGTCATTTGCTGCTAGTGCGGCCGTGATTAAGTGCGCCTGCACGCGCGTTCGCACTGCCTCAGTCTGACCCTAGCCTTAGGGGTTCCTCCATATATTCAGCATGTGCGGGTGTCTTTTTAGGGGTTCCTCTATATATTCAGGGTGTGCAGGTGTCTTTTTAGGGGTTCCTCCATATTTTCAGCGTGTGCGGGTGTATTTTTAGGGGCTCCATATATTCAGGGTGTGCTGGTGTCTTTTTAGGGGTTCCTCCATATATTCAGGGTGTGTGGGTGTATAACAGAGATGCAGAGCAATAAAACTCCAGCAACAAATCTATAATAAAAGTGATAAAATAGAAAGTGCTGCCCCGCAGTACGCAGAAATCGTATGCAGCAAAGGAGGAAAGCAGCTGCCTGAATGAGGCAGTTTCCCAGCTCGGTTAGTGCATCCGTTTCCTCCCTGCAGGGTATGGATTCTACATACTGCAGGGCAGCATACTGACGCACACCACCCACCAGCATGTGTAAAATACATATATCCAGGAAAACATAGCGGGTCTGGCAGCTCCAGCGTGAGGCACTGACTGATGATATACTGTATCATGTACATGTTTGTATCTGATAGGCCTAGACCTCCAAGACCCAGGACTATATATCACATACTGATAGGGTCAACAGGTCGGCCATGTTTTCCTGAACACATAATGTATTCATGCTGATGGGCAGTGCATGAAAAATGTCACCCCGCAGCATGTATAAGCCATACACTGCAGGTAAGAAATCAACAAGGAATCCCAGGTGACCTGCCTTGATTTCCTTCCTGCAGCATGAATTATACATGTTGCATGAGAAAGTAATATGTGTCCAGGAAAACATGGCAACCATAATATATATATATATATACAGTTGTGTTCAAAATGATTCAACCCCCACTGAAATTGAGTGTTTTGGCCAGTTTGACATTGATTTTGATCATTCAGTCATCTTGCTTACAATTAAATCAAAGAGGCACGTGTAGGTCAGACAAATATAACATAACATTTATAATGAAATAACCACAAATGTCTTTTCTGTGCTCACATCATTATCAGTTTTATTCAACCCCCAAGTGACATTCAATCTTAGTACTTAGTACAACATCCTTTTACAGTTATAACAGCTTTTAAACGTGAAGCATAGCTTGACACAAGTGTCTTGCAGCGATCTACAGGTATCTTCGCCCATTCGTCATGGGCAAAAGCCTCCAGTTCAGTCACATTCTTAGGCTTGCGCACTGCAACTGCTTTCTTTAAGTCCCACCAGAGGTTCTCAATCGGATTTAAGTCAGGTGACTGCGATGGCCACTCCAAAATGTTCCAGCCTTTAATCTGCAACCATGCTCTAGTGGACTTGGAGGTATGCTTGGGATCATTGTCCTGTTGAAAGGTCCAACGTCTCCCAAGCCTCAGGTTTGTGACGGACTGCATCACATTGTCATCCAATATCTCCTGGTACTGAAGAGAATTCATGGTACCTTGCACACGCTGAAGCTTCCCTGTACCTGCAGAAGCAAAACAGCCCCAAAGCATGATTGACCCCCCCGCCATGCTTCACAGTAGGCAAGGTGTTCTTTTCTTCATAGGCCTTGTTCTTCCTCCTCCAAACATAGCGTTGATCCATGGGCCCAAACAGTTCTAATTTTGTTTCATCAGTCCACAGAACACTATCCCAAAACCTCTGTGGTTTGTCCACATGACTTTTGGCATACTGCAGTCGACTCTTATTCTTTGGAGACAGTAAGGGGGTGCGCCTGGGAGTTCTGGCATGGAGGCCTTCATTACGCAGTGTGCGCCGTATTGTCTGAGCTGAAACTTCAGTACCCACATCTGACAAATCTTTTCTCCGTTCCTCAGCAGTCACACGGGGACCTTTCTCCACTCTACGCTTCAGGTAGCGCACAGCAGTCGAAGTCAGCATCTTCTTTCTGCCACGACCAGGTAGCGTTTCAACAGTGCCCTTTGCCTTGAATTTGCGAATGATGCTTCCTATGGTCTCTCTTGGTATGTGTAACATCTTTGCAATCTTCTTATAGCCATTGCCCTTCCTGTGAAGAGTAATCACCTCTTCTCTTGTCTTCCTGGACCATTCTCTTGACTTCACCATGTTTGTAACCACACCAGTAAATGTCTAGAAGGAGCTGAGTATCACAGTCATTTTAAAGCTGCCTAATTGGTGCTTATTATGCTTTATTGCTGCTCTGTGACATCCACAGGTGTTTTCAATACCTGATTGAAAACACTTGAATGAACCTCTGTTCTTCAGAGTGGTAGTCTTTAAGGCTGGGGTCAGACGAGCGTGATTTCTACGGACTGTACGTCCGTGCAGTACGGACATCGTCAGTACGGATGACGCAGTAGTGGTCACACAGTCCGTTTTTTCACTGAAGTTATTTTTTGACGGATGTAGGAGGGGAAAATAAATTACAATGAAAAAACATTCTGTCCGTCAAAAATGCTGGACGTATAAATGCAGTCCGTCTGACCTCGCTCCATCACTCACACACAAAGCTACACGGACGTTGTGGACGTGGCGCACTCCGCACGTCCGTTCTAGCAGTATTACGTTCTTGCCTAACCTGCGTCCGTTTGCCGCGGCCGTTGTGCGTCCGCAGTTCAGTGCGCACGTACTTCATGTGTCAGGCTCCAATGGACTTTCTTTCATGCTATCACGGACGTACTTTTAGGCGCAATCACGGACGTGAACACTACGCTCGTCTGACCCCAGCCTAAGGGGTTGAATAATTGTGTCAATGAAGAATTCACAAAAGAAACATTTACTACTGTATTACAAAACCAATTGATGTCATTTTAGTTGCATATGGTTCTTTAAAAAGTCCTTGTAGGATTTCATTCTGAATACAATTACAAATGTCACTAAATTCCCTAAAACCCTTTACAGCATTGGGGGTTGAATAATTTTGAACACAATATGATAGTCGCCAGGTGTGCGTGGGGCGTCGCGGTGGGCAGGCCAGGTCAGCGCGCTCATTATTTTCCGAAGCGGTAATCGTCAGATATCGGCATAACGCGCCGTAGGAAAGCGCTGGTTTTGTTGTTCCAGCACTTCTTGCCTGAAACATAATTATCTCCAGTGAAACTCCCTTAATCTCCATTGTGAGAACGTTCTGTGAACTATTATTTAAAGGGAAAACGTCAGCGCGGTCCCATTTATTTTTATTGCTGTATTTGACCCCGCCCTTAAACGCTGTCATTTTCAGATCAATAACGTCTGCGTTAAGTTCTTTTAAGTTTCTGATTGTTTTAATCTTTACAAATTTATCCCCTCATTACACGGGATCCCGGCTATCATTAAGGCCATTGATCTCACGCGGGGAGCGGGTGAATCCCACATGCTGGCGGCCAGCGCTTCCCAGGTCAGCCATGTTTTCCTGGACCCATATTACTATTTCATGCACAGGGAAAAGTGCTGCCCTGCACCATGCATAATTCATATGCTGCAGGACAAAAATCAAGGCAGGTCACCCGGGATTCCTCTTTGACTCCTTACCTGCAGCGTATGGATTATACATGCTGTGGGGTGTCATTTTTCATGCACTGCCCATCAGCATGAATACATTATGTGCCCAGGAAAGCATGGCTGACCTGGTGACCCTATGCCAGACGGAGTGTAGAAAACGCCAGCGTCACTCGAAGACATAAACCGAGGCTCTCGGACCCTCTTCTTTCTGTAATGAGAAGATTGTGTAATAAACTGTATTTTATCTCTATATATATATATATATATATATATCTCCTTCCGTCCTGTGTATTTTAACCCTTGTTTTTCTATTGTATGCTGATGGGCAGCACATGAAAGTGCTCCCCTGCCGTCAGAATGAAATCCCATGAGAGTATCATTGCGGAAAACCCAACCATACGACCCCAATTACCGAACCGTCTTCCCATGGGCAGCGAAGGAGTGACACTTACTGCAGGGCAGCAGCTTTCATGTGCCGCTCAGCGTGTAGAAGTGATATGTATCCAGGCAAGCACGGCGGGTCCTGCTGATCCCTTTCCACCCTCTAGGTCCATGTCATGATACATACAGGGTTATTCAGAGAGAGGTGAAAACCAGGAGAAAAGAACAATCTAGACCAAATAGCCGATTTGGAAAGTGAGATAAATGGGAGAATTTTTCGGGTTTGGCTATTTTGACCTAGAATTTCACCTTTGTTTGAATAGACCGGATAGTCGCCGTAGGGTCACCAGGTCGGCCATGTTTTCCTAAGCACATAATTTATTCATGCTAAGGGGCAGTGCATGAAAAATGCCACCCCGCAGCATGTATAATCCATACGCTGCAGGTAAGAAAGGAATCCCAGGTGACCTGCCTTGATTCTTTCCTGCAGCATATGAATTATACATGTTGCAGGGCAGCACTTTTCCATGTGTTCTCCCTCTGCATAAAATAGTAATATGTGTCCAGGAAAACATGGCCGACCTGGTGACCCTAAGTCACCATCAGTCTGATGTCGTTGCCACGTCCCAGAACATGTTGGTGCATCTGAAAGCCATTTATAACGTAAAGTACAGAGGATTCCGGCTTCTCCTATGATCTGATACAAGAACATAATAAAACATATTTAATCATGCGCCCCCTCAGTGTCCTGTATTAATATCCTAAGCTGAAAAGCAGAACTGATTTTGGGTCGATTTTTGGGCACGGAGCCCATGGTGTCCTTACTCTAGTAAAAAAAACTAAAGGGTTTATCCGCTAAGCACCACGTTTTGTTGAAAGAACGTGGATTGAGCTTGATGAACATTGGGGAAATACAGTGGTTCAACTACTGTGACGCTCTGGTGGATTTCACTGGTTTAGGCCGCGGTCAGACGTGCGTTTTTAAGAGCGGAAGGAACATCTGTGAGAGTGGACATTACCTTCCACTCTGATGCCCGTCTGGCCGCCTCGCTGAGTGCGCTCAGTGCCTCCTTACGGATCGTCAATAAAACACTTTTTGCGTCTGGACGTTACGTTGGCTGGACATTAGCAGCGTGTGACATCTCCTAATCACGCACACACTCCGCTATGCCGACGCAGCGCACTCTGTACGTCAGTACTAGCCGTTCTGCTATCTCAAAAAAATGCGTTCATTTGCCGCTTGCGTTACACGGCCGAACTTTCGTGCGGCCGTACTTTGTATATTGGCCGTCATTTGCTGCTACTACGGCTGTGATTAAGGCTAGGGTCAGATGAGCGCATTTTGTACGGACTGTGCGTACGTGCAGTACGGACGTACTTTCTGACTGACAACAAGGTAGTGGCCACACAGTCCATTTTTTTCACTGAAGTAGATGGGAAATGAAAAAACATTTTGTCCGTCAAAAATGCTGGACGTATAAGTGCAGTCCGTTGTACCACGTTCCATCATTCACACACAAAGCTACACGGACGTTGCAGACGTGGGGCACTCCTCACGTCCGTTCTAGCAGAATTACGTTCTTGCCTAACCTGCGTCTGTTTGCCGCGTCCGTCATGCGTCCGCACTTTGTGTGTGGGGCTCCATTGGTTGGAATGCTATGCTGCCACGGACGTACAAATGTGCGGCAACACGGACGTGATAACTGCGCTCGTCTGACCCCAGCCTAAGTGCGCCTAAACGCACGTTAAAAATGCGTTAGTCTGACCCCAGCCTAAACCTCAGTTTGTGCCAAAGTTACTCAGCGTACATATCGAAGGTCTATGGAGATCGCTGCTTTAAAATCCCCATAGTATACCCCCCCATGTCACAAAAAACAATGATAACAACAAGATATCCTGAAAAGATAAAAACACACAACACTGCGCAACAAAGCGGCGTGAGGCAACTGGATAGAAATTAAATTGGCACCTCCTCTCCGCCTTCAGATCCCCCCCTCCCTGGAAGGGACTCCCAAAGCAGTGAAAGGTGAAGTAAAATAGGATTTACTCATTCAAACATAAATGAATAAATAAAATAAGCCCAACGCGTTTCACCTAAACCATGGGTCAGCAACCTTGGCTCCCTGATGTTTTGGGAACTACATCTCCCAAGATGCTCAGTCACCCATTAGGCTGACTGAGCCACAAGGGAAATGTAGTTCCCAAAACCTCAGGGAGCCAAGGTTGCGGACCCCTGACCTAAACCAACGTCTTTCTGAACTGCAATCACACAAAAAGATATGTAAATCGTTAAGAAATCCCTCTCCGTGTTACCAAGGTTTTATTCTGTGCGATTACTCTTGAGAAAGTCTATTGTTTAGGTGAAACGTGTCAGGCTTATTTTACGGATTTCTTCATTCGTGTATTTGTACTTCTCATATAGATCGTAAGGTCCCTCTGAATCAGGCCGTATCATCCCTGTGTGGTTCTAACCCCTTGTACGCTGATCTTGTAAAGCGCTGCGGAACCTGTGGCGCTGTATAAATAAAGGATAATAATAAAGTGTATGTTAATAAATGCCTATGTTAAACTCACAAGTCACTGCTCTGCATCCGGGAGAACACCTGGAGGTGGAGAGGACGTGCCAGGCCCTTTATTCATTTTCCTTATCTTGTGACTGTAAGTTTTATCCAGTTACCCCGCGCCACGTTGTTGCACTCTTACTGCGTGATTTTTGTCTTTGTATCTAGTTTCGGAGTCTTGGAATTATCCCCTGAAGCTCTGTCCTGCTGGATAAGCTAAGCGTCTGTATCGAAGGTCGTCTGGATGCATATAATGTATTACAGTTACAAGTACTTATAGAGCGCAAACAGAATCCGTAGCGCTTTACAACGGGGAAGCACAAACAGGAGACTGTACATGATACAAGAGGAAAGGCAACCCTGCCTGTAGGATAACTGTCCAAGTAATGCAGCACCTTAAACCAAGAGCTCAGGCAGACATCCCAAGAGCTTACAATCTAAGCGACAGGGATAGCTGATACAAATGGGAGCAGAGGGAAAGTGAAGCTGGTGGCCAGAAGAAGTATCGTAGGGAATGCATAAATAAAGCCACCCAGGAGCATGTATAATACATACGCTGCAGTGGAGGAAACAAAAAGGAATCTCAAGTGATCTGCCTTGATTTTCTTCCTGCAGCATATGCGGAATACAAGATGCAGGGCAGCACTTTTCCCTGTGCTCCCTTCTGCATGAAATAGTAATATGTGTCATGGCCGACCTGGCAAGCCCACCTATATCACGCTACCTTTGCTCCCTTAAAAGGAGCAGCAGCTTACTAGTTTTACGATGCCATTGCTTGGCCAAAGAGCTTGCATTCTGAAATGCATACAGTACAATCTCACGCATCAAAACGCGAAACAGTCCATATTTTCACAAGCAATTTTCAAGCGAAGACAAAATCAAAGCAAGGAAACAGTTAATAAAAGACAAACGGTCGGAAAACGGCTTTTTTTTCCTCCAATTCGGCTGAAATTCATCTTTTGAAGTCACGGTTTGGCTGCAGGCAGCATTTTTCCGTCTCTCATTTGAAGGTCGGTAATTCACCCCAGCTGCTAACTTCATCAGGATCTTAACTGTCAGGTGTTCTCCTCCAAAACCCTCCTCTCCCTCCCGCCCGCCGCCGCCGCCCTCCTCCTCAAAACCGTACAAAGGGACTCGCTGCTGAAATTCATAGCTCGAATGAGTTATTTTCTGTCCCGGCCGCGGCTGGAAATAGCTCGTAGCCATCAGATTATTTACCTAAGCTCCCGGCCGCCATAAACCGGCTTTATACGCAAAAAATATTTTTATTGCCCAGAATAAAGGGAGAGATAAAATCGATTTCTTCCAAGTAGGCAAAGTGCGTCGGCTGCCAGGCTGGCCCGCGCTGCGCAGGAATGTCGCCATTCTTTCCTGGCAGCAAAGCGGTAAAATGTCCCCAGAGATTAGTGACAGCCTGGAATGTCTCTTGGCGCTCCGTCATTCTGAGCGCTCACTCACTCATCCACTCACTTTCAGAGCTGACACATTTCACTCCCTCTCTTTTCATGCGAGTTGTATGTGGCTGCCTGGTTCCCTGCAGGGAAAGTGCCGCTTATGATGGAGTATCCAGGGCCTGTCCCATCCATCACCGTCTATTCTTCTCCAAGGGAGAATGCGCTCTATTAACGGGCTGTGGCCTCGCCGCGGGTTGTGGTCTTCTTCAATCACAGACCCTGTGACAAGTGAGCAGCCAGTCTATGGGACAAAAGCACCCCTACCCATCCCCTGATAACTCCAGTACCCCCCTCCTGCATGCTCTGCATCCCTGTCCCCAAATATATGATGCCAGTACCCCCTACACCATCCTCTGATAACCTCGGTACCCCCCATCTTCTGTGTCCCTGTCCCAAAATCTGGGAGGCCAGTACCTCTTTCACCAGTACCCTCAGTACCCCTCTCCCATCCTGTGTCCCTTTCTCAAAATCTGGGCATCCAGTACCCCTTACACCATCCTATGGTATCCTCAGTACCCTCTTCGGTGTCCCTGTCCCAAAATCTGGGAGGCCAGTACCCCTTACACCATCCTATGGTATCCTCAGTACCCTCTTCTGTGTCCCTGTCCCAAAATCTGGGAGGCCAGTACCCCTTACACCATCCTATGGTATCCTCAGTACCCCTCTCCTATCCTCTGTCCCTTTCCCAAAATCTAGGAGGCCAGTACCCCTTACACCATCCTATGATAACCTCAGCACCCCTCTGCCATCCTATGTCCCCAGTATCCAAGCCTCTCTGTCGCAAAATTTGGGATACCAAATGATCCCGAAACCTAGAGGACCATCGCCCCTTACCCCATTTTTAATGACCCAGACAACTGCAGTACCCCCGTCGGCCCTAGTACCCCCTTCTCAAACTCCAGGAGAGCAGCACCCTATCCCAAAATCAGACCAGTAACCTCTACCCCATCCTCTGACATCTCCAGCCCTAACTCTCGGTCCCCAGTGCCCCCTCTAAAAAATATCTCCTTCTCATCTTCTGTGCCCCCAATATTCCTGCCCCAGTCACTGGAAGACCAGTACCTCATCCCAGTCTCCCAGAAAGTAGGATCTTCATCCCAGCCCCTGTGGGGACCTGTTCATTCATCAGTGGAGACCTTTCCCCCTCTCCATCTAGAGCGTAGCGAAGTAACCTTAACTCTAAAACAAGCACGAATAGTAACCCTAACCCCAAACCGAGCACACAGTGACCCTAACCCCAAACCAAGAAGTAACCTTAAACCTAAAACAAGCACAAATAGTAACCCCAACCCTAAAACAAGACCAAAGAGTAACCCTAACCCACAAGTAAACACAAAAAGTAACCCTAACCTCAAACAGACCAAACATAGTGACCCTAACCCCAACACAAGAAGTAACCTTAACCCTAAAAACAAGCATGAATAGTAACGCCAACCCCAAAGCAAAGACAAAAGTAACCCTAACCGAGCACACAGTGACCCTAACCCCAAACCATGAAGTAACCTTAACCCTAAAACAAGCACAAATAGTAACCCTAACCACAAACTGAACACACATAGTGACCCTAACCCCAACACAAGCACAAAAAGTAGCCCTAACCCTAAAACAAGCACAAATACTAACTCTAACCACTAACCCTAAAACACTAGAGTCAATTTCCCAAACGACACATATTAGGGGGTCCTCTCTGTTCCACTGTGGGCAGTGATTGCATAGATCATAAAGTGACACCGAGTCCAGGACGGGGATACAAAGTGTCTCGGAGATGGAGAACAGATTCCATTGGGCCTCGCACTCACAGCTCACTTCCTAAAATCTCTTTATTTGGTAGGTAAAACTTGGGGGGGGGATGTAATTTCTCAGACCGACTGGGACGTAATTTCAGATTTGAGAATAAAATGGATTTACGTCAGGAGGCCAAAGCTCCAATTTAACCCTTTGTTCCACAGCGAGGCCTGAAAGGCGTTTTGCCCCAGGCCCCTCTACCTGCAATCAGATGGCGGTGAGCGGAGATAAGAGAGATCTCTGTGTTTGCTGGATTTCACCGGAATAAAGGCGCTCTTTTCTTCCGAAGCTGCGGAGCAGTGAATTAGAAAGGGCAGCCATTCATTCGTGAAAATCACTGTATAATTACCTGTGTATAACAGCCGGTGAGCTGAATAGGTACTGGGGGTGGGAGGGATGTGACCCCTGACTACAAACCGCCTGAATGTGAATGTAAGTGCAGCCCATGGAGGATGGGACCCTCTGATTTGTTTCACAAGCACTTGTTACAAGCCCATGGGGGAAGGGGGGGTAGGTGTCCTGTTTCGTTGTCCATGTGGCCACTTCCTCTAGCAGTTTGCTCATTGTGGCCATAAATTGCTTTCTAAAATTGATTGCAATTCCCTCATCACAGTGCACTGTAACAGTGATATAGAAAGGGTAGTAGATACATGGAATATCCTCCCAGTGGGGGCAGTAACAGTGATATAGAAAGGGTAGTAGATACATGGAATAGCCTCCCAGTGGGAGCAGTATCTACTACCCTTTCTATATCACTGTTACTGCTCTCACTGGGAGGCTATTCCATCTACTACCCTTTCTATATCACTGTTACTGCCCCCACTGGGAGGCTATTCCATGTATTTACTACCCTTTCTATATCACTGTTACTGCCCCACTGGGAGGCTATTCCATGTATCTACTACCCTTTCTATATCACTGTTATTGCTCCCACTGAGAGGCTATTCCATGTATCTACTACCCTTTCTATATCACTGTTACTGCCCCCACTGGGAGTCTATTCCATCTACTACCCTTTCTATATCACTGTTACTGCCCCCACTGGGAGGCTATTCCATGTACAGTGGCAAGAAAAAGTATGTGAACCCTTGGGGATTACGTGGAGTTTTGCATGAATTGGTGATAAAATGTCTCTGATCTTCATCTAAGTCACAACAATTTGAAAAACACAGTCTGCTTAAAATAATACAACACAAACATTATATGTTTTCATGTTTTTATTGAACATAACATGTAAACATTCACAGTGCAGGGTGGAAAAATTATGTGAACCCCTAGCCTAATGACTTCTCCAAGAGCTAATTGGAGCCAGGAGTGAGCCAACCTTGAGTCCAATCAGTGTGATATTATTGGATGTGTTGCTGAAAGCTGTCCTGCCCTTTAAAAACACACACCAGTTTTGGGTTTACTGGTTTCAAGAAGCACTGCCTGATGTGAACCATGCCTCGCAGAAAAGAGCTCTCAGAAGACCTACGATAAAGAATTGTTGACTTGCATGAAGCTGGAAAGGGTTACAAAAGTATCTCCAAAAGCCTTGATGTTCATGTGTCGATGGTAAGACAGACTGTCTGCAAATGGAGAAGGTTCAGCATTGTTGCTACTCTCCCTAGGCGGTCCCTAGGCGGTCGTCCTGTAAAGATGACTGCAAGAGCACAGCGCAGAATGCTTAATGAGGTAAAGAAGAATCCTAGAGTGTCAGCTAAAGACTTACAAAAATCTCTGGCACATGCTAACATTTTTGTTGACACATCTACAATAAGGAAAACATTAAACAAGAATGGAGTACATGGGAGGACACCACGGAGGAAGCCATGCTGTCCAAAAAGAATATTGCAGCACGTTTGAAGTTTGCAAAAGAGCACCTGGATGTTCCACAGCACTACTGGCAAAATATTCTGTGGACAGATGAAACCAAAATTGAGTTGTTTGGAAAAAACACACAACACTATGTGCGGAGAAAAAGGCACAGCACATCAACATCAAAACCTCATCCCACTGTAAAACATGGCGGAGGGAGCATCATGGTTTGGGGCTGCTTTGCTGCCTCAGGGCCTGGACGGATTGTTGTCTTTGATGGAAAAATGAATTCCAGAGTTTATCAAGACATTTTGCAGGAAAACGTAAGACCATCTGTCCGCCAACTCAAGCTCCGCAGAGGATGGATGATGCAACAGGACAATGACCCAAAGCATACAAGTAATTCAACAAAAGAATGGCTTCAACAAAACAAAATACGCCTTCTGGAGTGGCCCAGTCAGAGTCCTGACCACAACCCGATTGAAATGCTGTGGCATGACCTTAAGAGAGCGATTCACACCAGACATCCCAAGAATATTGCTACACTGAAACAGTTTTGTGAAGAGGAGTGGTCCAAAATTACTCCAGATCGTTGTGCAGGTCTGATCTGCAACTACAGGAAACGTTTGGTTGAGGTTATTGCTGCCAAAGGAGGGTCAACTAGCTATTAAGTCCAAAGGTTCACATAATTTTTCCACCCTGCACTGTGAATGTTTACATGTTCTGTTCAATAAACACATGAAAACATATAATGTTTGTGTTGTATTATTTTAAGCATACTGTGTTTTCAAATTGTTGTGACTTAGATGAAGATCAGAGCACATTTTATCACCAATTCATGCAAAACTCCACGTAATCCCAAAGGGTTCACATACTTTTTCTTGCCACTGTATTTACTACCCTTTCTATATCACTGTTACATGGAATAGCCTCCTAGTGGGAGCAGTAACAGTGATATAGAAAGGGTAGTAGATACTGCCCCCACTGGGAGGCTATTCCATGTATCTACTACCCTTTCTATATCACGGTTACTGCTCCCACTGGGAGGCTATTCCATGTAGAATATACAGTCAGGTCCAGAAATATTGGGACATGGACACAATTCTAACATCTTTGTCTCTATACACCACCACAATGGAGTTGGAATGAAACAAACACAATGTGCTTTAACTGCAGACTGTCAGCTTTAATTTGAGGGTATGTACATCCAACTCAGGTGAACGGTGTAGGACTTACAGCAGTTTGCAGATGTGCCTCCCACTTGTTAAGGGACCAAAGGTAATGGGACAATTGGCTTCTCAGCTGTTCCATGGCCAGGTGTGTGATATTCCCTCATTACCCCAATTACAATGTGCAGATAAAAGGCCCAGAGTTCATTTCAAGTGTGCTATTTGCATTTGGAATCTGTTGCTGTCAACTCTCAAGATGAGATCCAAAGAGCCTCCACTATCAGTGAAGCAAGCCATCATTAGGCTGAAGAAACAAAACAAACCCATCAGAGAGATAGCAAGAACATTAGGCGTGGCCAAAACAACTGTTTGGAACATTCTCAAAAAGAAGGAACGCACCAGTGAGCTCAGCAACACCAAAAGACCCGGGAGACCAGGGAAAGCAACTGTGGTGGATGAATGAAGAATTCTTTCCCTGGTGAAGAAAACACCCTTCACAACAGTTGGCCAGATCAAGAACACTCTCCAGGAGGTAGGTGTATGTGTGTCAAAGTCAACAATCAAGAGAAGACTTCACCAGAGTGAATACAGAGGGTTCACCACAAGATGTAAACCATTGGTGAGCCTCAAAAACAGGAAGGCCAGATTAGAGTTTGCCAAACAACACCTAACAAAGCCTTCACAGTTCTGGAACAAGATCCTATGGACAGATGAGACCAAGATCAACTTGTAGCAGAGTGATGGGAAGAGAAGAGTATGGAGAAGGAAAGGAACTGCTCATGATCCTAAGCATACCACCTCATCAGTGAAGCATGGTGGTGGTAGTGTCATGGCGTGGGCATGTATGGCTGCCAATGGAACTGGTTCTCTTGTATTTATTGATGATGTGACGGCTGACAAAAGCAGCAGGATGAATTCTGAAGTGTTTCGGGCAATATTATCTGCTCACATTCAGCCAAATGCTGCAGAACTCATTGGACGGCGCTTCACAGTGCAGATGGACAATGACTCAAAGCATACTGCAAAAGCAAGCAAAGAGTTTTTGAAGGGACAGAAGTGGAATGTTATGCAATGGCCAAGTCAATCACCTGACCTGAATCCCATTGAGCTGCATTTCACTTGCTGAAGACAAAACTGAAGGGAAAATGCCCCAAGAACAAGCAGGAACTGAAGACAGTTGCAGTAGAGGCCTGGCAGAGCATCACCAGGGATGAAACCCAGCGTCTGGTGATGTCTATGCGTTCCAGACTTCAGGCTGTGATTGACTGCAAAGGATTTGCAACCAAGTATTAAGAAGGGAAAGTTTGATTTATGATTATTATTCTGTCCCATTACCTTTGGTCCCTTAACAAGTGGGGGCACATCTGCAAACTGCTGTAAGTCCTACACCGTTCACCTGAGTTGGATGTACATACCCTCAAATTAAAGCTGACAGTCTGCAGTTAAAGCACATTGTGTTTGTTTCATTCCAACTCCATTGTGGTGGTGTATAGAGCCAAAGATGTTACAATTGTGTCCATGTCCCAATATTTCTGGACCTGACTGTATAGGAAGGGTAGTAATTCATGGACACCCCTTCCTGTCTCGTTCAGTGAGGTGGTGTTTATTTTAATCAAATCTGTGCTAAATATTTGGAAAATAAATCGAGGGCTTTGACAGTGTTTACTGGGGAAAATAAACACCAAATATGGAGCCAGGAACGTTTAAAGTGACCTTTCAGAAAAACGTGATCTTCGGTGTCGGGGCAGGATTTGCACCTTTCAAGGGCAGGTTTTCATGTCGTGCGCGAATCTATCTGGGATTTAGTTCTCCTCTTTGTTCTGACAGGAACCGGATTATCTGATAAATCCGCGTCGCTGATAAATGTCAGCCGCTAAACCAAAGAAAGAGGGAAAAAAATGCTTTCTTTTCACAGGTGTCGTGCTGTGAGAATTAGAGAAGGTAATAGCCGTTAATGGATTATTATCCAGCTGTTTGACGCCGAATGATTTGCCGTATCGGAGAATCAGGATTTCACTGTAGGGCTATTCATTAACCTCTGAATTTGCCACCGAATTGCACTGAAATGGTGAATTTCACTGAATTCAGGTTAGAAGTTAGGATTAGGTTACTGCCTGTGCTTGTTTTAGGGTTAGAAATCAGGGTTAGGGATAGAAATGATGTTTAGAAGTTAGGGTTAAGGTTAGAGTTAGCGGTGGAAATTAGAGTTAGGGTGAATATTAGAGTTAGGGGTGAATATTAGAGTTAGGGTGAATATTAGAGTTAGGGGTGGAAATTAGAGTTAGGGCAGAAACAACTAATCGATTAATCGACAACTAATCGATGATTAAAATAGTTGTCAACTATTTCCATAATCGATTAATCGTCCTGTGTACAGCACACACTGTTTAGAGTCAGACTGAGTAAAAAAAGCAAATAACCTCAGCTTCGGAGCTGATTGTAGAAGACTCGCCGCTGCTTTACTAGGTATGATTTAGTTCTAGGGTTATGTCAGACACAACCAGTTTGTTTTTATTCTGTTTACAACAGTAGAAATAACACAAACCATAGGATACGGTCACTGGGTGAAGGCGCTGTATGCCTGTGTTTTATCCTTACTTGAAGCTGGAGTCCTGTGCCACCACCCCACCCTCCTTGCCACACCCTCTTAGGTCGTGAACTGCCATTCCCTCCTTTTGGTCTGGTCCCTTTCCCCAAACTCACTCCCACACTCAGATCCGGTCTTTTGTCCATACCCACTCCCTCTCACACTCAGGTCATGTCACTTGAGCAAAGTCACTCCCTTCCTCCTCCAGTCCCTCCTCCCACTCAGTTTGTTCACAAAATTATTTAAAAGGGACACTCTACGCACCCGGACCACTTTAGCTTATTAACCTCGATTTCATGATGACATCATCATCTACGACCAAGTGCTTGTAGCCGCGTTCATTTGAGAAAGCGAACATGGGCTTAAGCTGCGCATGCAGCATCAACCCATCCCTCTGACCAAGCACTCGCAGCATCAACCCATCCCTCTGACCAAGCACTCGCAGCATCAACCCATCCCTCTGACCCAGCACTCGCAGCATCAACCCATCCCTCTGACCCAGCACTCGAAGCATCAACCCATCCCTCTGACCAAGCACTCGAAGCATCAACCCATCCCTCTGACCAAGCACTCGCAGCATCAACCCATCCCTCTGACCCAGCACTCGCAGCATCAACCCATCCCTCTGACCCAGCACTCGCAGCATCAACCCATCCCTCTGACCCAGCACTCGAAGCATCAACCCATCCCTCTGACCAAGCACTCGCATACGTTGTTTGAAAAGTACAGAATGTATGCAATTTGCATATGTAAGTACGAAAGTTCACTACGCAAATTGCTTATGAAAAAAGGGGGAGGGGTTGTGTTTTTTTTTTTTTTTTACATAAAATTCCTTTAAAGTAAACAATTTTTTTTCTATCCGATGAATCGATTAATCAAAATAATAAATCGGCCAACTAATCGATTAGGAGAATAATCGTTAGTTGCAGCCCTAGGTGAATATTAGAGTTAGGAGTGGAAATTAGAGTTAGGGGTGAATATTAGAGTTAGAGAGAGAAATTAGAAATTAGGGTTGGAGGTTAGGGTTAGAAATTAGGGTTGGAGGTTAGGGTTAGAAATTAGGGTTGGAGGTTAGGGTTAGAAATTAGGGATATAAATTATGGATAAGGTTGGAAATCAGAGTTAGGGATAGAAATTAGGGATAGAAAAATTAGGGTTAGAAATTAGTATTTAGGGTTATGGTTAAATGTTAACGTTCAAATATAAAAGTTAGGGTTAGAAATTAGGGTTAAATTTGGAAATTAGGGTTAGTGATAGAAATTAGAGGTAAAAAAAAATTGGGTTAGAAATTAGAGGTAAGGTTGAAAATTTAGTTAGAAATGAAGGTTAGGGTTAGAACCCAAGGTTAAGATACTGTTTGTTTAGGGTTAGGGATAGTTTAGGAATTGGATCATCTTTGCTAACATTTTTACCATGGTTTTTAATGCATTTTTTTTACATGCATTGTACCCACAAGACACCACTTTCATGTGCCAGCCATTGGTACTCAGGACTGGCACGCGCCCAGGAAAACATGGCAGATCTGGTCGACAAGGGTTTAACCTTACACAATGAATTCTATTTTAGTGATAGATATGGTAATAATAGAGGACAGAGGCCGGGGCGCAGCAAGCGGAGAGTCAGGCCGTCACCACTCATAAACTGAATTACATAAAGGGAGTCAGTGGATCGCTCAGCGCTGCGGCTTTACAGCAGCTCCCGCGTGACGTGAAATGGGGTTAAATCAACCCGAGGTTGTAAACGAGGCGATTATGTTATTTTATCCGTCTACACCTGTCACGCAAACCTCCTGCTACCTTTTATTATACAGAAAAATCAGCACGCCCGCAAAACTAACCCATTTCTGAATAAAAGTTTCTAAAAGGGGGTTTATTCACTAAACAGTAACATCTAGCTGATATTTCAATATCAAGACCCAAATTTAGGTAAAATCCCAAACTAGCCAACAGGTACAGACTGAGCGTCTTAGCCTGAAATTTGTGGAATAATGTGAAATAAATCACATTTTTATCTCTGTAAGGACAGTGGGCCTAATGCGCTTCCATTCTGCGCTCACTCAATGGACAACAGCCAGGAAGGGGTTAATTCCACGCAAAAGAGAACAATATGATAATTAGAAACCGTAACGATAAATCATTTTTTGTCTAAAGCCAGATTTAAATTGCAGGCCGGCAACGGGCTGTTTAATCCTGAGCCAAGGGGTCCGACCGCCGCTAAAAAAAGGGAACATAATAAAAGGTTATTGTCTAGTTTCCCCAAAACGCAGAGAATTTGGTGCTCTTTCTGTGTCTGCCGGGCGCTTACAGTAAGACGGATACCCGAAATTACGAGGATTTATGGCCGCACTCGCAAGTATGTGCCACGGCTTGTTAAACAGGCTGTGAGCGGGCCCCGGAGGTTTGCCCATCTGCCCTCCTTCCTGTCTGAGCAGGAGCCAATCTCCCTAAAGTACATTTTTTACAGGAAAACGTACAGTGTCCCAGGGGGTCATTAACGAAAATACACAGGGCAGCAGATTCAGGAGTAAAAAAAAAAAATATTCATTCCTGGGATTTATGTAGCAGAGAAATTTAATTTGTAGCAAAGGACTAATGTTTGTCTAATAAATCTCCTCCCTCGCTTCCTATGAAACTCTCCGCTGCGTCGAGACGGCCCGATCTGGATTGGCAAGAAGAAAGCCAATGGAAGGCTCGTACTTAGTAAAAATTATATAATATCGCTAACAGTTGGTTTATTAAAAAAAATAAAAAATATTTCCTTTTGATAATAAAGATAAGAGAGTATAGTGGTTTTTTTAATACATTAAATTTCCGGTAATTTCATCATGGTTTCCCACCGTGGCTGCGTTGCAATTTGAATGTTTGGTGGATCAAGCGCAAATAAAAAAAAAGATATTATTATTATATTTCAGCTCCAGCAGGAGTTCATGTTTTCTATTATTATGCTTGAGTGATAAAAAAAATCCCTAAATTTATATCCTGAATCTAGGTTAAGAAAAATAAAATGCATTATAGGTTTATAAATATATAATAACAAATAACTATGATAATAGACATAATATTAACCTATATCATAAACAAAAAATATTAAATATTACAATATAGTAATATAACAATGTAGACAATAGTACATATAATACTATAGAAATGACAATATTATATTTCTTAATCTTTATATTATAAGTTTTTATAGTATTATTATCCTTTATTTCTATAGCGCTTTAGCCATAAAGCAAATGTAACACAATATATAATAATATTTTTATTATTAAATTATTTAAGAAATACTACAATATAGTAATATAATCAGTGGTGTATTTTGGGCGGCACTTTCCAGGGGGCGGCGGCCCGCACCGGGTGGCCCCACCCCTAAATTTTTTTTTTACTTTTGCAAAGTATTTTGCCAGGAAGGATACATTGAGATTTCACTAATTTTCAAGTATGTCCTGGGTAGGCAAGGCCTAGGCTTTCACTTTCCAGGGGGCAACAAAAAACCTCACCACTAAATGGGTTACTCACAGAGCACTGAAATGACGCCAACATTTTGGTGTTCTGTAGTTCCCTGCACTTCGGGGAATAAAATTTCCCCACCCTGCAGTGAATTCACCATTCACCGCAGGGTCCCCAAAGTGCATGGAGTCGGCCGCTGAATGCTGCCACCGCAAACCCGTGGCCTGCTGTTTTCAAAAGAACTACTGAACGAAAATGTCTGGAATTTACATATAAGATCCTATGATTGATAATAAAAAGTTCTGTTACAGAAAAAAGAAAAAAACGCTATTAAAAAAAAGGGGGGGAAATTTTGCCAAAAAAAATATCTGAAAAATTACTAAAAAAGGTACTATAAAAAAAACAAAAACAATAAATAAAGACTTTTTACTGCAGATTAAAATAATAAATGGTTTATTAGATATTGCATAAAAACGGGAATATTTTTAACATTGAAACCTATGGGGTTCGCCTGAATAAACCTGCTGATTGAAACCACCGAACATCAGGGCATTTCACTGTCATTTCTCTGCTGTTTGGTGTTCTCTGAATAGATTAACCATTACTTCTCTATGGGGATTTGCAATGCCTTCCAACAGCACCGTACTTGCTGGCAGTTCGCCAAACTTGTGTGTGAGCATATCACAGAGCAGTGGTGTACTTAGGGGAGTGGCGGGGGGTGGGCCGCCCCAGGTACCAGTGATTATTGGGGTGTAATTAGGGGGTACTAGGAGGTGCCACTGTCACTGTGTGTCAGCTTTGAGGTGTGTTCTCAAACAATGAGCAGCGGAGCAGGGCGTTTGCATACAGAATAAAATCGAATAGAATAAAAATCCCCCTCTCCTCCCTCCATAGCTCCTCCCCTGCCCTGCAGCAGCTCTAGGAGAGTGGAGGGGGATGTGATTTGTGTGCAGAGAGAGAAGATGACAGTAAAAGGCAGGTAAAGGGGGGGTATCAGCAGAATATGAAGCCCTGTCTGCTTACTACTGTTTAAAGTGGAAATTTCCTTAACCAGCACTGCAGTGATAGAAATTTGTCATTGAGCTGCCTGGCTCCTGTTGAGGCTGCGTGGGTGCAGGAGACACTGAGTCTCAGTACCACCTGACTGGCTGAACCACGTGACACGCATGCACGCAGCTGCCCGCCCTTTCGTTAACACGGACTCTCTCTATTCTGGACTGAACACCCACCGGGAAGGGAATCAAAGCCACGGTGCACCCTCTGGCAGTGGCACCCCACTGCTGACAAGATGGCTCCATGCACAGGCACGGCCGCGATCCTAACGTGGCCTGGAGGGACCTCCTGCTGAGTCCGTACACAGTCCCTGATGACTCTGCACACCGCCCTACCGCGGACGGAGGCCGGTAAATATAGAATAAATAATTGCTGTGTACTCATATTCACTCGGCTTCCTGGGAGTTTTATTGCAGTGGATTCTGATGCACTCATACACACCGCACATTGCATTTCTGGGAGTTTTATTGCTGAGGATTATGATACGCTGACACACACCACACATTTATTTATTTATTTATAAAGGATTTTACCAGGAAGGATACATTGAGATTTCTCTCGTTTTCAAGTATGTCCTGGGTTCAAGTACATTGAAGTGTTACATTGCTGTGAGCTTTATTGCTGTGAATTCTGATACGCTGACACACACACCGCACATTGCATTGGTGGGAGTTTTATTGCTGTGGATTCTGTGATACACACTGCATATTACTGTGAGTTTTATTGCCCTGGAGCTCTGGGATACGCTCATACACACTGCACATTACTGTGGGTTTTATTGCTGTGCAGCTCTGTGATACACTCATATGCAGTGCACGTTTTTGTGGATTTTATTGTTCAACCAATTAGAGCGGCTGTGATCCAGTGACATGCGTGGCTGTTCTTTGTAAAAATGCTTGAATTTAAACATTTTATAATTTTATTTATCTCAATAGATACATTTGAAATGGTATACAAAATATACAAGTAGGCACTTGGTATCCACTTTTAATATAAAGAGAGGAAAAGGAGGAGCTCTAAGAGGAAAAGGTGGAGCTTAAAGACGAAGGGTGGGGATTAACCAGGAAGAGTAACCCTTGACAGAAAGGGGTGCCTCAAATTTAAATTAGGGGGTGCACGAGTTTAGTTAGGCCTAGGGCAGCACAAAACATAAATACACCACTGAATATAATAACAAGTGATAATACCAATGTAGACAATTGTATATATATACTATAGCAATTATAATATTACAATAATATTATATTTCTTAATCTTTATATTATTCTAGTAGATATTATGTTCTGGTATTATCATCATCATCATCCTTTATTTCTAAAGAGCTTTAGACATAAAGCAAATGTAACACAATATATAAATCAATAATATTTAATAATAATAAAAATATTAAGAAATATTACATTAAAGTAATATAATAACAAGTGATTATACCAATGTAGACACGGACAGACTTGAAAACGAGAGAAATCTCAATGTATCATTCCTGGTAAAAATACTTTATAAATTAATAATAGTATATACAGTGGCAAGAAAAATTAAGTGAACCCTTTGGGATTACGTGGAGTTTTGCATGAATTGGTCATAAAATGTGCTCTGATCTTCATCTAAGTCACAACAATTTGAAAAACACAGTCTGCTTAAAATAATACAACACAAACATTATATGTTTTCATGTGTTTATTGAACAGAACATGTAAACATTCACAGTGCAGGTTGGAAAAAGTATCTGAACCCCTAGCTTAATGACTTCTCCAAGAGCTAATTGGAGCCAGGAGTGAGCCAACCTTGAGTCCAATCAGTGTGATATTATTGGATGTGTTGCTGAAAGTTGTCCTGCCCTTTAAAAACACACACCAGTTTTGGGTTTACTGGTTTCAAGAAGCACTGCCTGATGTGAACCATGCCTCGCAGAAAAGAGCTCTCAGAAGACCTACGATCAAGAATTGTTGACTTGCATGAAGCTGGAAAGGGTTACAAAAGTATCTCCAAGAGCCTTGATGTTCATGTGTCCACGGTAAGACAGACTGTCTACAAATGGAGAAAGTTCAGCACTGTTGCTACTCTCCCTAGGCGTGGTCGTCCTGTAAAGATGACTGCAAGAGCACAGCGCAGAATGCTTAATGAGGTAAAGAAGAATCCTAGAGTGTCAGCTAAAGACTTACAAAAATCTCTGGCACATGCTAACATTTTTGTTGACACATCTACAATAAGGAAAACATTAAACAAGAATGGAGTACATGGGAGGACACCACGGAGGAAGCCATTTCTGTCCAAAAAGAATATTGCAGCACGTTTGAAGTTTGCAAAAGAGCACCTGGGTGTTCCACAGCGCTACTGGCAAAATATTCTGTGGACAGATGAAACCAAAATTGAGTTGTTTGGAAAAAACACACAACACTATGTGTGGAGAAAAAAAGGCACACCACACCAACATCAAAATCTCATCCCCACTGTAAAACATGGCGGAGGGAGCATCAAGGTTTGGGGCTGCTTTGCTGCCTCAGGGCCTGGACGGATTGTTGTCATTGATGGAAAAATGAATTCCAGAGTTTATCAAGACATTTTTCAGGAAAACATAAGACCATCTGTCCGCCAACTGAAGCTCCGCAGAGGATGGGTGATGCAACAGGACAATGACCCAAAGCATACAAATAATTCAACAATAGAATGGCTTCAACAAAACAAAATACGCCTTCTGGAGTGGCCCAGTCAGAGTCCTGACCTCAACCCGATTGAAATCCTGTGGCATGACCTTAAGCGAGCGATTCACACCAGACATCCCAAGAATATTGCTACACTGAAACAGTTTTGTGAAGAGGTGTGGTCCAAAATTACTCCAGATCGTTGTGCAGGTCTGATCTGCAACTACAGGAAACGTTGGTTGAGGTTATTGCTGCCAAAGGAGGGTCAACCAGTTATTAAGTCCAAAGGTTCACATACTTTTTCCACCCTGCACTGTGAATGTTTACATGTTCTGTTCAATAAACACATGAAAACATATAATGTTTGTGTTGTATTATTTTAAGCAGACTGTGTTTTTCAAATTGTTGTGACTTAGATGAAGATCAGAGCACATTTTATGACCAATTCATGCAAAACTCCACGTAATCCCACAGGGTTCACATACTTTTTCTTGCCACTGTATACTATAGAAATAATAAATATTACAGTATTATATTTATTTGCAAAGTATTTTAATCTTCATATTACTGTAATAGTTATTATAGTATTATTATCATCCTTTATTTCTATAGTGCTTTAGACATAAATATATTGTGTTACATTTGCTTTATTTATTTATTTGCAAAGTATTTTACCAGGAAGGATACATTGAGATTTCTCTCGTTTTCAAGTATGTCCTGGGTTCAAGAACATTGAATGGTTACAGTTACAGAAACACAAAGTAATAAATGCATGATATTAAAAAAACACAAAACAAATATACAAATTAACACAGAAAATAAATATGTTTAAGTAATATAGTCACTATGTTACATGTTTACAGGTGCATTCTGTATATAGTCACTGTTACATGTTTACAGGTGCATTCTGTATATAGTCACTGTGTTACATGTTTACAGGTGCATTCTGTATATAGTCACTGTGTTACATGTTTACAGGTGCATTCTGTATATAGTCACTATGTTACATGTTTACAGGTGCATTCTGTATATAGTCACTGTGTTACATGTTTACAGGCGCATTCTGTATATAGTCACTATGTTACATGTTTACAGGTGCATTCTGTATATAGTCACTATGTTACATGTTTACAGGTGCATTCTGTATATAGTCACTATGTTACATGTTTACAAGTGCATTCTGTATATAGTCACTATGTTACATGTTTACAGGTGCATTCTGTATATAGTCACTGTGTTACATGTTTACAGGCGCATTCTGTATATAGTCACTGTGTTACATGTTTACAGGCGCATTCTGTATATAGTCACTATGTTACATGTTTACAGGTGCATTCTGTATATAGTCACTGTGTTACCTCAATACGGAATGCACCTGTATACATGTATGTTAGTAAGGAGCTCTTGAGTGACTTTAGACTGGGGGAAGATTTGATGGCGTCTGGGAGGTTATTCCATATTTGCGGTGCTCTGTAGGAAAATGAGGACCGAGCCGCTGTCTTTTTGTATTGTGGTATTGCAAGTAAGGTGCAGGTCCTGGATCGGAGGTTATAGGATGAGGGAACTGCTAGGGCAATCAGTCTAGTCAGGTAGGGTGGTAGCTTCCCATGAAAGATCTTAAACACCAGGTTGGAAAGGTGAAGGGTCTAGAGTCCAGTGATGGCCAGTTTAGTTCTTTTAACATGTCACAATGGTGGGTATATAAGTTAATATTAAAATCATCTAATAAAAAATATTAAGTAATATTACAATATAATAACAATGAAAATATACAGCGATAGTACTAGCGCACAAGTCAAACTGAGAAACAGCAGCAATTGAATCTTTATACAGCACAAGAAAGTGTCTCCTTTACCAAACGCTCAGAGATCAATGCCAAAAGCACAGATTATTGGTTCAGCACCTGGTGGATGGTGTCTTGCAGACTGTGGTACAACTTGTGGTGGAGGGCAAAAAGTGAGACTTTATTATTTGCAGTGTGGAGGCTTTTAATCTCACTTTTTTGCCCTCCACCAGAACTGAAATGAGTATTGATTTGCCCTAGGGGTAAAGCATCAAACGAGTCAAGGCCTATCTCCTGCTGATGAGGGCATAAGTCTGAAACAGCTGTCCAGGAGTGGCTGTGACTTGTTGCATAAACCTGACCTTTGCTAAAAAAAAAAAGCCATCAGTATGGCGCGGCACTGGCAAGAGGATTCTGTGTTAAAACAGACCTAGGATGCAAAAAAGTGAGAAATGGCAAACATCATTTGCATGTCTTACCCAGAGTTCCTTGCTGCATATGGGGAATGTAGCACATGAGCTCTGTGAAGCAGCGCTCTTAATTGCTGGGATATGTAAACATCTTCTGCAATTATAAATGATATAGATGGAAGATATATATATATATATCTTCCAACAGTCCTGGCTCATTGTAATGTGAGAATTATCGGCTCTACCTGAGTCCTCCTCCTCCAGGTGCTGAACGATTACTCTGTAGTTTTGACACGGATATGATCGTGTATCATTATAGCATAAATATCAATAAATAACTTAATTTTACATCCTATTGTAAATATTATAATGTAATAGAATAACAGAATAAAGACATAAATATGATTATTAGAAAACATATATTTCCTAATATAAATATTACAATGTAACAATATAAATAATAACATTATAATATTTCATTATACTATAAAATTATTAGACAAAATAATTTAACATTGTATATTGGTGTAAATCGTATATATAGTGACTAGATCGGGGGTGATCAGCCTCAGCTACAATATCCCATGATGCTCGGCCACTCATGAGGTTGGCAGAGACTCATATAGTTCCAAAACATCTGGAGGGCAAAGGTTACCGACCCCCTGCTCTACATCAATAGTACCAGAGCCGCATGTCACATGATGCTCACCCATCCTTAAGGTTTGCAGGGCATCATGGGACGTGCAGTTCTCCAACACCAGTTTTGCAAAAGTAAAAAAAAAACAGGTCAGGTGAAAACAGAACTTGCAAAGGGAGTTTTACTTTTACCTCAAAATTCAGTCTTCTTCCCCCGAATCGGGCGCCTGGAGATAAATCTCCCGGTAAGGTAATATCGATATAAAATAAATCGCTGCACGGCCAAGGCTCCGGACGATCTATCGGCGAAGGCTCCGATAGTCACAAGCATCCGCAGCGCCGCAGCTTACCTATTGCTGCTCTGCGGTAATTAAGCGGCCCCTGAGGCTTATGGGAAATACGCACCGCGGGGAGTTTTTAATAAAAGGCCCCAATTAAAAAGGAGCATTTTGTCACCTTCCCCGTCCGTACAGGCGTGCTGAAATAACACAGCTCGCACACGGCTTGTCACCTCCACGAGAAGCAAGCGAGGTGTAGAGGAGCCGCAATCCCTCCTGACACGGCATAACTGCGCGATAACACGGTGACCGAGAGACAGATTTCACGGTGAATTCCCACGGACGGGATGGGGTGCTGTGCGTGAAAAGATTAATATCTACGCGTACACGGTGCGACGAGCAAGGCTGAGCTGAAACGGTTAATATGCACATTGTAAAGCCATTTCGGGGGAAAATATGGCAAACGCGGTGATAATGAGGTGTGAAGAGATGGTCATGTGTGTCTGCTTTGGCGATGGCGATGTGGAAACAAAGGCTGCGGCTGATTCCCGTGATCCGTCCTGGAAATGATGCAGCGTCTTAGAAATGCGGGGAGCGCCACAGGTCTGCAAACGTCTCCTCGAAAGTGAGGTGGCGCAGAGCTCTGTGCTCCCCGATGTCCATGGTGACCCATTGTGTTTGACTCACAATGCCCACACACGGCACGTTGGCACCGCGCCTCGCTGGCGCACGATCCAAGGCAAGTCTTCGCTTCTCGCCGGGAATAAAGCAGCCGTCCTGCTGGACACCAATTATCTGGGCGAGAAAAAAGGAAAAAGTGTTTTACCAAACAAAAGGAAAACAACAGCAGGTTTAGCGCTGGGCCTGGCAGCGCCGCCTGGGCTAATTGAACGGGCTTTGGCGGCTACAATAAAGCTCCCGCTGCGCTGAAGCTGCTTTCTGAAATGATGAAAGCCAGCGCATCTTTAGCTCTCTAACGGGTGGCCACTTCATTCTTCGCTATATTTGGGGGTTTGGATCCCCAGGTCGGCCATGTTTTTCCAGAATGTGTATTACTATTTCATGCAGAGGGGGAGCACAGGGAAAGGTGCTGCCCTGCAACATGGGGGAGGACATATTGTATGAAACACAGTCACTATACAGGGGGAGGACACACTATATGAAACAGTCTGTGAATGAGGATCAGTCACTATACAGGGGGAGGACACACTATATGAAACACAGTCTGTGAATGAGGATCAGTCACTATACAGGGGGAGGACACACTATATGAAGCACAGTCTGTGAATGAGGATCAGTCACTATACAGGGGGAGGACACACTATATGAAGCACAGTCTGTGAATGAGGATCAGTCACTATACAGGGGGAGGACACACTATATGAAGCACAGTCTGTGAATGAGGATCAGTCACTATACAGGGGGAGGACACACTATATGAAGCACAGTCTGTGAATGAGGATCAGTCACTATACAGGGGGAGGACACACTATATGAAGCACAGTCTGTGAATGAGGATCAGTCACTATACAGGGGGAGGACACACTATATGAAACACAGTCTGTGAATGAGGATCAGTCACTATACAGGGGGAGGACACACTATATGAAACACAGTCTGTGAATGAGGGTCACTATACAGGGGGAGGACACACTATATGAAGCACAGTCTGTGAATGAGGATCAGTCACTATACAGGGGGAGGACACACTATATGAAGCACATATCCACAAGCACCGTGATCATACTTCACTGGGAGCCCTCCGCTCCGGCGCAAAGTCACCGCTCCAAGGGGGCGCCGGAAAAACCCTATGATACAGTGAAGAAACGGAGCAGGACTCCAAACAGCCTGGTGTTAAATATTTACAGCCAGTGACGTTTCAGCCATGACCGCCTTAATCATACTGAAATATACACAGACTCCATTCCCCCATATATACACATATTCCTGCACTTAAATCCCCACACATGTGAGCAATTATCCAATTCATGTAGTGAATTACTTCTTCGTTTTAAATATAGGAGACATATATATGGGGGTAGAGGGGATTCATATTAAAAACCAATCACAGTGAGTGAAAATAAACCAAAATACCAATAACCAATAAAAATACAATACAAGGTACAAAATACTGAACCTGCATAGGAGCAAACCTCGAGAATATGGGGTCCCCACACAGAGAGGAACTTCCATATCCAAAAATAATTATCATATTAGACCATCCTATCACAATACTCTATCCAAAGACTTAGGATACAACAGCAGAGATGTTACTTAATCAATAGTAACAATGTAACTCAAACACTCTATTTAGGCCCCAGTGTATCCATCGCTTTACTTATTGTTTTAATAACCTAATCCAATACAAGGAGAGGACACACTATATGAAGCACAGTCTGAGTGAGGATCAGTCACTATACAGGGGGAGGACACACTATATGAAGCACAGTCTGAGTGAGGATCAGTCACTATACAGGGGGAGGACACACTATATGAAGCACAGTCTGAGTGAGGATCAGTCACTATACAGGGGGAGGACACACTATATGAAGCACAGTCTGTGAATGAGGATCAGTCACTATACAGGGGGAGGACACACTATATGAAACACAGTCTGTATATGAGGATCAGTCACTATACAGGGGGAGGACACACTATATGAAGCACAGTCTGTGAATGAGGATCAGTCACTATACAGGGGGAGGACACACTATATGAAGCACAGTCTGTGAATGAGAATCAGTCACTATACAGGGGGAGGACACACTATATGAAGCACAGTCTGAGTGAGGATCAGTCACTATACAGGAGGAGGACACACTATATGAAGCACAGTCTGAGTGAGGATCAGTCACTATACAGGGGGAGGACACACTATATGAAGCACAGTCTGTATATGAGAATCAGTCACTATACAGGGGGAGGACCCACTATATGAAGCACAGTCTGAGTGAGGATCAGTCACTATACAGGAGGAGGACACACTATATGAAGCACAGTCTGTATATGAGAATCAGTCACTATACAGGGGGAGGACCCACTATATGAAGCACAGTCTGAGTGAGGATCAGTCACTATACAGGGGGAGGACACACTATATGAAGCACAGTCTGAATGAGGATCAGTCACTATACAGGGGGAGGACACACTATATGAAGCACAGTCTGAGTGAGGATCAGTCACTATACAGGAGGAGGACACACTATATGAAGCACAGTCTGAATGAGGATCAGTCACTATACAGGGGGAGGACACACTATATGAAGCACAGTCTGTGAATGAGGATCAGTCACTATACAGGGGGAGGACACACTATATGAAGCACAGTCTGTGAATGAGGATCAGTCACTATACAGGGGGAGGACACACTATATGAAGCACATATCCACAAGCACCGTGATCATACTTCACTGGGAGCCCTCCGCTCCGGCGCAAAGTCACCGCTCCAAGGGGGCGCCGGAAAACCCCTATGATACAGTGAAGAAACGGAGCAGGACTCCAAACAGCCTGGTGTTAAATATTTACAGCCAGTGACGTTTCGGCCATGACAGCCTTAATCATACTGAAATATACACAGACTCCATTCCCCCATATATACACATATTCCTGCACTTAAATCCCCACACATGTGAGCAATTATCCAATTCATGTAGTGAACTACTTCTTCGTTTTAAATATAGGAGACATATATATGGGGGTAGAGGGGATTCATATTAAAAACCAATCACAGTGAGTGAAAATAAACCAAAATACCAATAACCAATAAAAATACAATACAAGGTACAAAATACTGAACCTGCATAGGAGCAAACCTCGAGAATATGGGGTCCCCACACAGAGAGGAACTTCCATATCCAAAAATAATTATCATATTAGACCATCCTATCACAATACTCTATCCAAAGACTTAGGATACAACAGCAGAGATGTTACTTTATCAATAGTAACAATGTAACTCAAACACTCTATTTAGGCCCCAGTGTATCCATCGCTTTACTTATTGTTTTAATAACCTAATCCAATACAAGGAGAGGACACACTATATGAAGCACAGTCTGAGTGAGGATCAGTCACTATACAGGGGGAGGACACACTATACGAAGCACAGTCTGTGAATGAGAATCAGTCACTATACAGGGGGAGGACACACTATATGAAGCACAGTCTGTATATGAGAATCAGTCACTATACAGGGGGAGGACACACTATACGAAGCACAGTCTGTATATGAGAATCAGTCACTATACAGGGGGAGGACACACTATATGAAGCACAGTCTGAGTGAGGATCAGTCACTATACAGGGGGAGGACACACTATATGAAGCACAGTCTGTATGAGGATCAGTCACTATACAGGGGGAGGACACACTATACGAAGCACAGTCTGTATATGAGAATCAGTCACTATACAGGGGGAGGACACACCATATGAAGCATAGTCTGTATATGAGAATCAGTCACTATACAGGGGGAGGACACACTATATGAAGCACAGTCTGAATGAGGATCAGTCACTATACAGGGGGAGGACACACTATATGAAGCACAGTCTGAATGAGGATCAGTCACTATACAGGGGGAGGACACACTATATGAAGCACAGTCTGTATATGAGAATCAGTCACTATACAGGGGGAGGACACACTATATGAAGCACAGTCTGAGTGAGGATCAGTCACTATACAGGGGGAGGACACACTATATGAAGCACAGTCTGTATGAGGATCAGTCACTATACAGGGGAGGACACACTATACGAAGCACAGTCTGTATATGAGAATCAGTCACTATACAGGGGGAGGACACACTATATGAAGCATAGTCTGTATATGAGAATCAGTCACTATACAGGGGAGGACACACTATATGAAGCACAGTCTGAATGAGGATCAGTCACTATACAGGGGAGGACACACTATATGAAGCACAGTCTGAATGAGGATCAGTCACTATACAGGGGGAGGACACACTATATGAAGCACAGTCTGTATATGAGAATCAGTCACTATACAGGGGGAGGACACACTATATGAAGCATAGTCTGTATATGAGAATCAGTCGCTATACAGGGGGAGGACACACTATATGAAACACAGTCTGTATATGAGGATCAGTCACTATACAGGGAGAGGACACACTATACGAAGCACAGTCTGAATGAGGATCAGTCACTATACAGGGGGAGGACACACTATATGAAGCACAGTCTGAGTGAGGATCAGTCACTATACAGGGGGAGGACACACTATACGAAGCACAGTCTGTATGAGGATCAGTCACTATACAGGGGGAGGACACACTATATGAAGCACAGTCTGTATATGAGAATCAGTCACTATACAGGGGGAGGACACACTATATGAAGCACAGTCTGAGTGAGGATCAGTCACTATACAGGGGGAGGACACACTATACGAAGCACAGTCTGAAAGGGGATCAGTCACTATACAGGGGGAGGACACACTATATGAAGCACAGTCTGAGTGAGGATCAGTCACTATACAGGGGGAGGACACACTATATGAAGCACAGTCTGAGTGAGGATCAGTCACTATACAGGGGGAGGACACACTATATGAAGCACAGTCTGAATGAGGATCAGTCACTATACAGGGGGAGGACACACTATATGAAGCACAGTCTGAGTGAGGATCAGTCACTATACAGGGGGAGGACACACTATATGAAGCACAGTCTGTAATGAGGATCAGTCACTATACAGGGGGAGGACACACTATATGAAGCACAGTCTGTGAATGAGGATCAGTCACTATACAGGGGGAGGACACACTATATGAAGCACAGCCTGTAAATGAGGATCAGTCACTATACAGGGGGAGGACACACTATATGAAGCACAGTCTGAGTGAGGATCAGTCACTATACAGGGGGAGGACACACTATATGAAGCACAGTCTGTAAATGAGGGTCAGTCACTATACAGGGGGAGGACACACTATATGAAGCACAGTCTGTGAATGAGGATCAGTCACTATACAGGGGGAGGACACACTATATGAAGCACAGTCTGTAAATGAGGATCAGTCACTATACAGGGGGAGGACACACTATATGAAGCACAGTCTGAATGAGGATCAGTCACTATACAGGGGGAGGACACACTATATGAAGCACAGTCTGTATATGAGAATCAGTCACTATACAGGGGAGAGGACACACTATATGAAGCACAGTCTGATGAGGATCAGTCACTATACAGGGGGAGGACACACTATATGAAACACAGTCTGTATGATGAGGATCAGTCATACAGGGGAGGACACACTATATGAAGCACAGTCTGTAAATGAGGATCAGTCACTATACAGGGGGAGGACACACTATATGAAGCACAGTCTGAGTGAGGATCAGTCACTATACAGGGGGAGGACACACTATATGAAACAGTCTGAGTGAGGATCCATCGTATTAGTTTACACTAATATTTTAGGTTTTATATAAAATTTACTGATACCCGGAGCGCCGGGGGGGGGGTTTAGTCTTCCCCTCTAGGAGTCTGTAGCCCCCCCTGGAGTTGGGTGCAGAGCTCTGCCCTGGTATGTGACAGACACATTGTACCCCCGCCGGCCTCCCCGCCGCTCAGGAACATTTTTATGAGCTTCCAGGCGGAAAACAACAAAAGCAGAAACAAAAAAAATACTCCCCGGGGAGAATTCCTTGTGATTATATAGAATGAGAGCTGGAACTGGTCCAAGACAATATGGCTGTGCTGTGTTACAGGGACCCCGTGTCCGCAGGCGTTTAACCCTGTATATGGAAGAGGGGCGCACTGGATGGAGCACAGTGGGTTTGAAGGACCCGACCAGCCTTAAATTGGGTGGGGGGGCGGGAACATGGCGCACAAGGTGCATTTTACACAGGGTCCGGGGCCGCCGCTCAATAAACCTCCTTTCACAATTAGCTAATGGCCGCATCGTCTTACTGGAACATCCTTCTCCAGACTATTGGGTAATAATCAGGACGTGAGCGGCTTCGCGGGAATTACTGGGCCGTAACAAAGTCATACAAGAAGAATCAACATTATCGCTAAAAAAAAAAAACGAGGTGCACAAGCAGAGGGAAAGGAACAAAAAAACTGCCGAAAATTACGATTTTAATATTGTATTTTGGATTTTTGCAGATTAGTGTCATATTCACGCTTTGTACAGAGCAGAAAATAAAAAGGAAAGATGCGGAAAATCTGTAAAAATTCTAAACAGAATTCAGATTGAGGGTCCTTTATCCAAAATATTCCAGAATCTGACATTTTCTGAGCATCGACGTGACGACACAAGCGTAAAATCCCACCCCTGAGGTCATGTGACGGGGCATAAAAGATTAAATCCTGTATAAATGCCCTTCAGTCTGTGTGTAGGACATAAATGAATGTCGCGCTTAGACCCGGGTTCCCTGAGAAATCTCATTATTGGAAATAGCCCAAAATACCCCCCAAAAAAAAATAATTAAAAATAAATAAAATTAAAAGAAATATTGCAAATCCACAACAAATCAGGTCCATGTATTTCAGCTGGTACTAATATATATATATATTCGAGTTTTAAACCCTAAGCTCCCATCTAAATCTAAGCAAGAGGACGTTACATTCCACCATGTAAGACAAGTTGTGGCCCAAAAACCTGCGTGGTTCTGGCCATAGGACCCATAGTCTGCGTACGGATGCACCTCCTGGTCGCCGAAGGGGTTAACGACAGGACCGGCGTGATGTTCTAGAAACGGGACGGCCCGGGAGGGAGCGAGGGGATGGAGCGATTGAAGCCACATTGCATGTCGGGACGAACTGATCTCCTGTTTTGTTGGGGGGACAATGGGCCGTAAGCCGACGGGCTTAGGGGTGTGAATGGAGCGCGCAGGATCCGGCTGACGATCCATCCTGGCCAGCGTCTTTTCCATTGTCAGCCATTTCTATTCCAGTCTGCCCTGGCTACCAGCCTCGGTAACATAAACAGGAAGTTCAGAGGTCGACTCGGGATTTGGGGGCTGTAAGGGACACTGGGCGACAGATTATTGCACGTGACGCAATAGAGCCTTTGTGCGCGGCGCACGTACGAGGGTCGTGTTCCACGAACGAGCCGCGGATACAAGCGCCCGAAAATGCAAGATTAGGAGGGTTATTCACAACGTCCGAATGTGACACTGGATTTCACCGTATCTGCAATTGCGGGGTAATTCACCAAACACAGGCGAATTGACAAGAGAAATACGGTGCATTTCGCCGCAAATCAGCGGCACCAAAATGTCCCATAGAGAAGATTCGATTAGTCTATGAACTGAACGTCAAATTGCAGCGAAATTACCTGGTTTTGGGGATTTCAAATCAACAGGTTTAAAACAGCTTTTATTGCAATAAATTAAATATATTTTCATTATAAAAATAATTATTTTTAATTTGTACAAAAACCTTTTCTATTTTTTAAAAAACCGTTCCATATTATTTTTAAAGGAATTTTTTTTTTTATTAAAAAAACCTTTCTGTATTTTTTAAGGGAATTTCTCTTTTATTTATTAAAAAAACGTTTCTGTATTATTTTTAAAGGATATTTAAAAAAAAATCTGTATTTTTTTTAAGCAATATTTATTATTTTATTTATTAAAAACCCATTCTGTATTTTTTTTTAAGAGGATCTCTCTTTTATTAAAAAAACATTTCTGTATTACTTTTAAAGGATTTTTTTCTTTTTTTAATTTATTAAAAAAACCTGTACTTTTTAAAGCAATTTTTATCTAGTAATTTATTAGAACACCTTTCTGTATTATTTTTAAAGCAATTTTTCTTTATTATTATTATAAAAAATCCTTTCTGTATTATTTTTAAAGGAATGTACGTATTCTTTATTTTTTTTTACCAGACCTTTTTATGTTTTAAAGGACCATTTATTTCTATTATTTAGACACTTTTTTTTTACCTACATTTTTAATTGATTTAACCTCCTTGAGACCTCTTTTTTTTTTTTTTCTTCACGTCGGTGGAATTTGCCGAGGCAATTTTGGCTTTTCGGCGATGTCCGATAACTGCTTCGGCGACTCCAATTTCGGAAAAATACAGCAAACATGCGATAAATTATGAATGCATCGAATTTGAGAAAATCGAATTGGAACGAAAAGCACAGAATTTCATTTCTGGGCATTAAATTTCGGTGCTTTGTGAATAGAGCTCGAGACGTTTAGAACCCAGTCGCACAATCCGGTTTCCTTTTTATGGTTGGGATCTGATCAGATGACGGCAAAAAAATAGATGATTCGACTCAGTGACGCCATATTGACCTCTGATTCAGTAGAGATCTTCAAGTTACGGTGCAAACCACCATATGGCGTCATGTATAGTATGGCGAGCCGGCGTCATGAGAATACTGACAGTTTGCGCCATTGGATATGTGGTTATGGCGCCTCTTGTCTAGTCACTGAACTCACGGTGACCATAGGCGTGCGCATAGAGGATAGGATTTCCTATGATCCAGAGCCTTCTGGGCCGGTAACTGTATTAACCAGGCTATGCCGAGCAGTTTATGAGCTAGCCCTGCAAATACACGGTTAAATCTCCAAAAAAAAAAGCAGCAATATCACATTTTATTAAAGATTTTGTGAATGTTTACAGCCCCGGTGGGTGTCTGTCCAGACGCCGGTTAGAGCTGCCGCGTTTATATTAGGGATATGGCTGAGGTGTGAGAATTATACGACCCCCGGGGAAAAATACCGGCAGATAGGGAGCGTGAAATGATATTACAGGAGCGGTGTGAATTCTGTATTGTGTGGCATGAGGGCAGAATTAATGGGTACGGCCCTGCGTGCTGCGCCACCACGACGTAAGAACGCCCGGTGCGGCGCGGCCAGCCGAGAGAGAGGAGTCGCAGTGAATGTCCCAAACCTTGAAGCGATGGGTAAATATAAAAACGCTCGTCGTTTAGGGTACCGGGTTTCTATGGGAAATTGTTTTTTGTTTATTTTCTCTTATATAGTTTCTTTTTCACGGAAACGTACTTGGTAGAGAAAGAGTTAAGCAGAAAAAAACAAAACATGAGGGGCTTATTTAGGCTTGATCCTGCCCTGGGCACTCTAAATTCCCACCCGATTATCAAATAAATATGAACATGTACCTGAACAAGAAAATAACAGGAAAAGAAGACATTCAAGACCCGTCAGGGCCGTTTATAAATCAATAAAAATGTCATTTACAGCAAAAAGTGTCTTTTTAAACAGCGAGTGATTTCTAAAAGCATCCATTATATTTAGACTCATTGCTGGGAGGTTTATTACTGTGCAGCTCTGTTATACACCCGCAATATATGGAGGAATCCCTAAAAAGACACCCGCACACCCCGAATATATGGTGGAACCCCTAAAAACACCCGCACACCCTGAATATATGGAGGAACCCCTAAAAAGAGACCCGCACACCCTGAATATATGGAGGAGCCCCTAAAAACACACCCACACACCCTGAATATATGGAGGAAGCCCCTAAAAAGACACCCACACCCTCAATATATGGAGGAACCCCTAAAAACACACCCACACACCCTGAATATATGGAGGAGCCCCAAAGAGACCCGCACACCCTGAATATATGGAGGAGCCCCTAAAAAGAACCCGCACACCCTGAATATATGGAGGAACCCCTAAAAATACACCCGCACACCCTGAATATAGGAGGAGCCCCTAAAAAGAGACCCGCACACCCTGAATATATGGAGGAGCCCCTAAAAATACACCCGCACACACTGAATATATGGAGGAACCCCTAAAAAGACACCCGCACACCCTGAAATATGTAGGAGCCCCTAAAAACACACCCACACACCCTGAATATATGTAGGAGCCCCTAAAAACACACCCACACACCCTGAATATATGTAGGAGCCCCTAAAAACACCCGCACACCCTGAATATATGGAGGAGCCCCTAAAAAGACACCCACACACCCTGAATATATGTAGGAACCCCTAAAAAAAAACACATACCCTGAATATGTGGAGGAGCCCCTAAAAAGACACCCGCACACCCTGAATATATGGAGGAACCCCTAAAAAGGACCCGCACACCCTGAATATATGGAGGAACCCCTAAAATGAAACCCGCACACCCTGAATATATGGAGGAACCCCTAAAAACTCACCCGCACACCCTGAATATATGGAGGAACCCCTAGAAGACACCCGCACACTCTGAATATATGGAGGAACCCCTAGAAGACACCCGCACACCCTGAATATATGGAGGAGCCCCTAAAAAGAGACCCGCACACCCTGAATATATGGAGGAACCCCTAAAATGACACCCGCACACCCTGAATATATGGAGGAGCCCCTAAAAAGAGACCCGCACACCCTGAATATATGGAGGAGCCCCTAAAAATACACCCGCACACACTGAATATATGGAGGAACCCCTAAAAAGACACCCGCACACCCTGAATATATGTAGGAGCCCCTAAAAACACACCCACACACCCTGAATATATGTAGGAGCCCCTAAAAACACACCCGCACACCCTGAATATATGGAGGAGCCCCTAAAAACACCCGCACACCCTGAATATATGGAGGAGCCCCTAAAAAGACACCCACACACCCTGAATATATGTAGGAGCCCCTAAAAAGGGACCCGCACACCCTGAATATATGGAGGAACCCCTAAAAAGGGACCCGCACACCCTGAATATATGGAGGAACCCCTAAAATGAAACCCGCACACCCTGAATATATGGAGGAACCCCTAAAAACTCACCCGCACACCCTGAATATATGGAGGAACCCCTAGAAGACACCCGCACAAACTGAATATATAGAGGAGCCCCTAAACATAAATCTGGATGCTGGAATATATGGAGGAGCCCCCAGACACCCGCACACCCTACATTTTTTGCCCTGTGCTGGCTATACTGCCCTGAATGGAAGGTTTTCAGAATGTTTCTAACTCGGTTTGGAATTACTAGGTTTCTGGCATAAATATCTAAACGGTCACATATTTTGTTTCCCCGTAACGGAGTTGCTTTCCCCCACGGAGTCGCTTTCCCCCTCGGAGTCGCTTTCCCCCTCGGAGTCGCTTTCCCCCTCGGAGTCGCTTTCCCCCACGGAGTCGCTTTCCCCCACGGAGTCACTTTCCCCCCCAAGGAGTCGCACGGAGTCGCTTTCCCCCTCGGAGTCGCTTTCCCCCTCGGAGTCGCTTTCCCCCTCGGAGTCGCTTTCCCTCACGGAGTCGCACGGAGTAGCTTTCCCCCACGGAGTCGCACGCAGTCGCTTTCCCCCTCGGAGTCGCTTTCCCCCACGGAGTCGCTTTCCCCCGCGGAGTCGCTTTCCCCCTCGGAGTCGCTTTCCCCCTCGGAGTCGCTTTCCCCCGCGGAGTCGCTTTCCCCCACGGAGTCGCAAGGAGTCGCTTTCCCCCACGGAGTCGCTTTCCCCCACGGAGTCGCACGGAGTCACTTTCCCCCACGGAGTCGCACGGAGTCGCTTTCCCCCACGGAGTTGCTTTCCCTCACGGAGTCGCACGCAGTCGCTTTCCCCCTCGGATTCGCAAGGAGTCGCTTTCCCCCGCGGAGTCGCTTTCCCCCACGGAGTCGCAGGAGTCGCTTTCCCCCACGGAGTCGCTTTCCCCCACGGAGTCGCACGGAGTCGCTTTCCCCCACGGAGTCGCACGGAGTCGCTTTCCCCCACGGAGTCGCAAGGAGTCGCTTTCCCCCTCGGAGTCGCTTTCCCCCTCGGAGTCGCTTCCCCCACGGAGTCGCTTTCCCCCACGGAGTCACTTTCCCCCCCAAGGAGTCGCACGGAGTCGCTTTCCCCCTCGGAGTCGCTTTCCCCCTCGGAGTCGCTTTCCCCCTCGGAGTCGCTTTCCCCTCGGAGTCGCTTTCCCCCTCGGAGTCGCTTTCCCCCACGGATTCGCAAGGAGTCGCTTTCCCCCGCGGAGTCGCTTTCCCCCACGGAGTCGCAAGGAGTCGCTTTCCCCCACGGAGTCGCAAGGAGTCGCTTTCCCCCACGGAGTCGCTTTCCCCCACGGAGTCGCAAGGAGTCGCTTTCCCCCACGGAGTCGCAAGGAGTCGCTTTCCCCCACGGAGTCGCACGGAGTCGCTTTCCCCCACGGAGTCGCAAGGAGTCGCTTTCCCCCACGGAATCACTTTCCCCCACGGAGTCGCTTTCATCTGATCCAGCTTGATTCATTTTACAACAAATCGCTGTTACGTTGTTATTTTAAACACCTTTTTTTTTTCCACCTGTAATTGTGTCTTTATGTACTCAGCTCTTTATTATTATAGTAAATGGTCACAGATGAACTGGTTTCCAGTTTGGGGGGGGGGAGATCCTGGACGGAAGAATATGAATAAGTATGGTCTGGGCCAATGCCGAAATGAATGGTGAATACGTCTTGTTGTCTTTCTGTGTGTTCAGTATGAGGCTGCCTGAGTGATTTCTCATGGCTGGCAGTGATGCAGAATAAGCTGGTTTTTGTGGCGCTCTTGTCCACACGGGGGTAAAAATCTGTGAATAAAGCTCTTCGGGCCTTCTCGCTCTCTCGAAAAACCACAGTGAGAGACAGACACCTCCGGGGTACATAGGTCACCGGGGAGTCTGGGAGCAGCAGGCAAAACCAAACGGATTTTCTAAATTCTGAATATCCCAGGCGCTTGCAGACATGACACCCCCTAAAATCCGGCCCAGGAGGGTCCTTTGTGTGCGGCGCAGACCCTTTGTTACTTGACATTAATAATAGGGACGGAGTAAGTGGCTCTCAGTAGGTCGTCCCTTGGGACTGACATTTTTGACTATGAGAAGGGGGGGCAGCTCAAAACGGGGGCCTTTGGTGTAGTGTCACAGCACCAAAGGGAAAACAGAATAAGGGGACTGCGGCCGCCACGAGGGTGGGTTAATTGAGAACATAAATTATAATAAACGGGTGTTTAACGAATTAAACGACGCATAAAAAAAAAACAAAAAAAAAACACCAACATCAAAAAAGTATTACTCCGGTTCCTGCAGATACAAAGTTGTGGGTTTATGACAAAAAATTTACTTTGGGGATAAAATACACGAGAATTTCCATTTTTCTTCCCAAAACTGGCAAATCATGAAAGAAAAAAGTAAAAAATCAGCTATTTTCCCAGAACTATTTATTTTTTTAATGCATGAATGAAAAGACCTTAAAATACCCAGAAGATAAAAAGACTATGCGGTCACAGGGATGGTGATTATTACCCCCGGGAGCATTGTACCCTTCCCTCAGGTGCCCTTGTACCCTGGCCGATCCCTCGCACCCGGCGGCCTATACTTCCTTCTCTTGCGGCTGGAAAGTCCTGTTTGTTTTAGATTAAAGCTCTTTTCCTCGCTGGCGCTTTGATGTCTGAGAGAGGCCTTTTCTGGTTTTAATTCCAGCCTTCCCTTTATCTTGACATTCTGTTTATCTTCTTTCTTTCTCCTTGTGACATTAAATATTGTTTCTTGTCCCCCCCCCCCCGTCACCTTCAGAAGAATAGAGGTGCGGGAGTCACAGGTGCGCACAGGCTCGGTGGTTTGCCAATAGGGATACGTTTCTGTTACTTTGGGCTTTTAAACGGTTTATTTCTCTTTATTGATACAAATTAAAATCTAGTTTGATACATATAATTCATTACAGCTGCAGATTTCCATGGAGATCCAGGACGCAGATACACCTAGAGATATCTACCCTGAACCCTGCAGACCTCTAATGACTGGACACTAAACCCTGCAGCCTTCAAATGACTGGCAGCAGGACAGAACCCTGCAGCCTTCAAATGACTGGACACTGAACCCTGCAGCCTTCTAATGACTGGACACTGAACCCAGAAGCCTTCAAATGACTGGCAACCAGACAGAACCCTGCAGCCTTCAAATGACTGGACACTGGCAACCGGTCTGAACCCTGCAGCCTTCAAATGACTGGCAACCGGTCTGAACCCTGCAGCCTTCAAATGACTGGCAACCGGTCTGAACCCTGCAGCCTTCAAATGACTGGACACTGAACCCTGCAGCCTTTAAATGACTGGCAACTGGTCTGAACCCTGCAGCCTTCAAATGACTGGCAGCCGGACAGAACCCTGCAGCCTTCAAATGACTGGCAGCCGGACAGAACCCTGCAGCCTTCAAATGACTGGCAGCCGGACAGAACCCTGCAGCCTACAAATGACTGGACACTGAACCCTGCAGCCTACAAATGACTGGGCACTGAACCCAGCAGACATCAAACAGGCTGATCACTGAAACCTGCAGCCGTCCAACGCAAACAACATTGAACTCTGAAGCTTGCAACTGGCCGATCACTAAACACTGCAGCCCTCAAATGACTGCACACAGAACCCTGCAGTTTCCAATAGGAAGATCGCTGAACTCTGCAGTTTCCAACAAGCCAGTCACTGAACCCTGCAGCATTCCACTGAGCCCTCCAACTACCAACAGATTGATCATTGAACACTGGAGCCTTCCAGTAGGCAGATCACTGAACCCCGCAGCCTTACAATAGGCAGATCACTGAACCCCGCAGCCTTACAATAGGCAGATCACTGAACCCCGCAGCCGTACTATAGGCAGATCATTTGATCCTGCAGCCTTCCGTAGATTCACCCCCTGGGCCATACGACTCTCCAAAGAATGAATCCTGAAATCCACTCATCCATATGGACTGAATCGTGAACCACGCAGCCTTTCATACAATGAACAATGGACCCTGCAGCTCCCATAACTGAACACAGAAACCTGCAGCTCTCCATAGACTGAGCAGAGTAACCGGAAGCCTTTCATGGACCAAACGTTCCACCATGCTCTCTGTCCCTTTCCACTGTCACTATATTGAGAACCCAGCAGCCTTCCACTGGACACTGTACCCTGCAGTCCATACTGCGCACTGGATGCTGCGGATTACAGACTAAAGAATTAGCCACGCAGCCTTCCACCGAAGTTTCCCAAACACTGAACAGACACCTCTACAGCTTCCCATAGCCTGAACATTGAACCCTGCAGCTCCCCATAGACTGAAATGTGAACTCTGTAGCTTCCCATAGCCTGAACAGTGTACCCCACAGGTTTCCATATTGTGAACCCTGCAGATTCTCACACACACTGCACATTGAACCCTGCAACACCCCATACACCAAATATTAAGTCCTGTAGCTGAGCACAGACTGAAAAATGAACCCACTGCGATTCTTAAAGACTCAACAGCGAACCCAGCAGCTGCCCTTAGACTGAAAAGTGAACCCAGCAGCTTCCCTTAGACTGAAAAGTGAACCCCAGTTTCCTATAGACTCAAGAATGAACCCGGCAGCTTCCCATAGACTGATCCATGAACACTGTAGCTCCCTATAGCCTTAACACATCATCCCAAGACTGAACCTTGAAACCTCCAGTTTCCCATAGACTGAAATGTGAACCCTGCAGCTTCTTACACTGAATCCTGAACCCCACAACTTCCCATAGACCAAACATTAACCCATGTAGCTGTGCATAGACTGAGCAATGAACTCACGGCTTCCTATAGGCTCAACAGTGAACCCTGCAGCTTCTCACACACTGAACAATGAACCCTGCAGCTTCTCACACACTGAACAATGAACCCTGCAGCTTCTCACACACTGAACAATGAACCCTGCAGCTTCCCTTAGGTAGCTCTAGAGTTCACTCTTCAGCCTATTAGACTCAACAATGAACCCCACAGCTTCTCAAACACTGAACAGTGAACTCCGCAGCGTCTCACACACTGAACAATGAACCCCGCAGCTTCTCACACACTGAACAGTGAATTCAGCAGCTTCCCATAGACTGAACACAGCAAATTCCAACTTCCTATAAAAAGAGACGTAAACGATGCGGCACCTCATGGGCTGAATGAGACTAATTTGTTGTTTGATTACAGTAAAGCGAGCTGTGGATTAACGTAACACACACACACAGACACACAGACACACACACACACACACACTTTCCTAGTGACTACTTTACAGCATCGGTAGCCACGTCCGAGCCGCCCGGCACATCTCCTGGAAGGATCTGTCTGGACCTAATTACAGAGATCTTTAATCCAGAGGTGGATGTTCAGACGTGCACTCCCCGCGCTCGCAGCCCACCTTATACCACAACACAAACCACAGGCAGCAGCGTGGGCGAATTACCAGCCCATTTATCATAGGACATCCCAGGACACACCGTGCGGTGAGGAGAGATTCCCTCCTGGGAAAACGCTTTCCTGCATTTACAGAACCTCATTTTCTGCTGATTTAACAGGAAAAGAAAAAAGGAGACTTTTTACCGCGCTCTGTAACCTCTCACCAATGCCACAAAAAAGCCCTGATTGTTTGGCCAAAGCTCTGCAGGAAAAACGGCATCTGGTGGCCAAGACCCGCAGCCCGGACTGACGGTAGCCACGTTTACCCTGTCCCTGGTAGAATAAAGTGGACGTGCTGATTGGGTGATCAGTTTAACAGAAATCAGGCCGTGCAACAAATTTACCAAAACCTGAAAAAGACAAGAGGGAACTTTACGTCTGAAATAAAACATCCACACCTTTAATGAGTGTCTGTATGTGATACCCTGCAACTGTATAACACGGTATGTGTGACAGGATCACAGCGGGGAGTCTATGAGCTCTATCACCAGCTGCCATCTGTACTGTCACTGTCACACACACACACACCTTAACTTACGGTGTAGCTCTGAGAAATGCTCATACACACACCGCACATTACAGTGAGTTTTATTGTGGAGGAGCTCTGTGATACGCTCACATACACTGCACTTTAATGGGAGTTTTATTGCTGTGGATTCTGTGATATAGTAATGTGCGGTGTGTATGAGCATATCATAGAGCACCCCGGCAATAAAACTCATGCTCTTACAGACCGCACATTACTGTGAGTTTTATTGCTGTGGAGCTCTGTGATACGCTCATACACACTGCACATTACTGTGAGTTTTATTGCTGTGGAGCTCTGTGATACGCTCATACACACTGCACATTACTGTGAGCTTTATTGCTGTGGAGTTCCGTGATACACTCATACACACTGCACATTACTATATCATAGAATCAACAGCAATAAAACTCATGTCATACACACTGCACATTACTGTATCATATCACAGAGCTCCACAGCAATAAAACTCACAGTAATGTGCAGTGTGTGTTTGAATGTATCACAGAGCTGGACAGCTATAAAACTCAAAGTCATATGCAGTGTGTATGAGCGTTAGTTTTATTTTGTGGAGCTCTGTGATATGCTCATACACACTGCACATTACTGTGGGTTTTATTGCTGTGGCGCTTTGATAGAGCTCCACAGCAATAAAACTCACAGTAATGTGCAGTGTGTATGAGTGTGAGTTTAATTGCTGTGGAGTTCTGTGATATGATACAGTAATGTGCAGTGTGTATGACATGAGTTTTATTTCTGTGGATTCGATGATGCAGTAATGTGCGGTGCGTATCACAGAGCTCCACAGCAACAAAACTCACAGTAATGTGCGGTGTGTATGAGCAGAAGTACAAAGGAATAAATGAATTAGACATGGGGATTAAGGCTCATAATATAGTTTTGCGTTATAAAACGGGCTCTTAGGATGTCGGATATTATGACTTCTAATTTACAATAACTACGTAACCTGATGAGGTTTATGCCTACATGATATCATCTCTAACAAGGTGTCACGAAACACCCCTGCAGGTTCTTGAGAGCCTCCTAAACGCTTTTATTACCCCAGGTTTCTTTTAGAAATTTAATTCATGTTTGTTTTGTGGATTTTCGCCAACAATGAATCATGATAAGTGCTGATCCCACTTGGAGGACAAAGCAGATCATCAGCCCCCGGGTATGTAAGCAGGTGGCCTCCATGGGTTGGTTCATGGTCAGGCGATGCTGCTTTAGCCTTGGAAACTGAATCCTACGTTCCGTGCCGGGCCTGTGGATATTGCAAGAATGTAAAGAAAAGGTCTTGCTACACTCCTATGATCCCGTTACAAGGTCACTAACAACACAACACACTAATAATGTGAAGCTTACAGCCCAGAAGGCCTTATCTGGAGAATTACACACCTGTCCACTTATCTAGTACAGCGCTGCGGAATGTGCTGGCGCTTTATAAATCTAGTATAATAAATAATAAGTGAGCAGACACAGATTATGTTGTCCTACTCTTCATGGGTATAAACCACACAATACAGTGAGTTTTATTGCTGTGGATCTCTCCGATACCGTAATGTGCCATTTATATGAGCCTATCACAGAGCTCCACAGCAATAAAACTCACAGTAATGTGCGGTGTGTATGAGTGTATCACAGGGCTCCACAGCAATAAAACTCAGGCTCTTCCACACTGCACATTACTGTGAGTTTTATTGCTGTGGAGCTCTGTGATAGGCTCATATAAATGGCACATTAAGGTATCACAGAGATCCACAGCAATAAAACTCATAGTAATGTGCGGTGTGTAGGAGCGTGAGTTTTATTGCTGTGGAGCTCTGATATATACACACACGCATACACTGCTGAGTGTTTTATTGTTGTGGAGCTCTGTGATACAGTAGTGTGACTTGTATATGAGCGTATCACAGAGCTCCACAGCAATAAAACACACAGTAGTGTGACTTGTATAGGAGCGTGAGTTTTATTGCTGTGGAGCTCTTTGATACACTCTTAGGCTGGCGTCAGATGAGCGCACTACGTGCGCCCGTACGGACGTGCTTCCCGGCATCTGTCGCAGCGTTGTGACACTGCAACGGGGCCGGTCACACGCTTGTCCATTATCAACGCCTCCCCGTCGATGCGCTAGGACGCACGTTGACAGGGATGCAAAGCGCGATCCTCCATAGGATGCACTGAGTGCATTCGGTGAAGTGGCCAGACGGGCGTCGAGTGGAAGGAACGCCCACCCTCATGGACGTTCTTTCCGCCCTCACGGACGTTCCTTCCGCTCTCCAATGACGCTCGCCTGACCCTAGCCTTACACACCGCACATTACTGTGAGTTTTATTGCTGTGGAGCTCTGTGATATGCTCATACACACCGCACATTACCAGGAGACATGGCTCCGTGGGATGTGAGCCTCACAGCGCTAATAATTTTTCAGGTGGATCGTGCATCAGAGCATTTAAATCCCAAATATTCCAACGTGACGTCAAAGAAAACGCACGGCAGGAGCCGCATGCTGTCTGAGCCTAATCACCAGCTGTTAATTCCCGTTTTACTGTATATCCTCTGTCTGCAGGATTAACCCTATATACCCCATAATGCATAGTGACGGCGCTGCACGACCGGTTTGTCAGGTACGGAGATCTTGGTTCATTCACTGGACTGTAATAATAAATCACAATAAAAAAGAAAATGTAATTCAGATTCTCCAAACGATTTTATATAAATGACCTGAATTAATTATTCCTTTTTTTTTTTTTTTTTCGATTTAAAAAGATAAAGCTCAGCCAGCGCTGGTATTTGAGAAGAGGCCAGAATGTGGGGTGCCTGCGCGGAGATCACGATGAGAATGTCAGACATTTAATGACTAGCACATTATCTGCCCAGATTACCCTAATCTCCGCGGTTTTTATTGCCCGCTGTCATTTGTTACTTAGGCATTAATCAAAATAAAGTAAAATAGAGTGTTTGAATGTGAACACGGCCTGGGCTGGCGCCAGCCACGAAAGCAGGGTAACGGCCCGGGCCAGCCAAGTCCGCAGGGCAGGGTTTCTGGACGTCAGGGGGTGTCTGACATTTCCCTTTGACGGACATTGGCCGCATACGCAGGTCCGTCGCTCCTGTGCGATTGGAAGACGAGGATCTGTAAACCAGCCATGCTGTATGGTTCCAAAGTGTACATATCGATGTACCGGCAGGACCTGCGACCTCGGGCTGATCCCTATTATGCTGGCAGCGGCTGAAATTTTGCAGTCTACTGATACGGCCTGGGTACGACAGAGCAGGACCTGGAGCCGAACCAACAGACTGAGAGGCGGCTGTGACTCAAACGGTGAAAGACCATCTTGTTTGCCAGGAAGAGGCAAGGACGTGGCACCACGGTGCGCGTACTGGATATCGTACCCCACACACTGGGCGAGGATACTCCAATTTTCATGAACCATCCAAGGCCAATTTCCCATCTCACCATGGTGCCCGTTCACTAGGGCATCACGTCAACATAACATGCCAACCCATAGGCCATGTCCTCAATGTGTAACCGACAGGACTTTCCCTGATCAAGCCATGACCTGTAGGTCAACCCACCTTTGTCCTTGTGTTAATCTATGTCACCAAGATGCACCGCTCTTTTCCACACCCAGCAATCACATCACCAAAACACATTAGATTCCACCGTTCCTGGTTGTTTAACTTCAGTGACCTACTGTGTAACAACTACATGGAGTCCACGATTTAGGAAGCTGCCACCATAGTTGGTTGTACTTTATACCATAGTTTCTGACGAGGTTCTCTAGCGTATTGCTCATCTTCGTTTCCTTCAGGGATTCCATCGGTGCTTCTGTTCTAGTTTCAAAAGACATGTGTATTCATTTTCATCCAAATTGATTTTTGGACAAAATATTGCCATTTTGGGGATTCAGGAGCATCAAAAATACCGAATCAACCGGAACAGAAAAAATATTGGATAAATTCAAACTCATTTGCTACGTAATAAAATGCAATCTTTGTGAAATTCTAGCCCTAACCCTAAAACAAACAGTAACAGAGACCCCATCACAAACAGTGACCAACACAAACAGTAACCCCATCACAAACAGAACCAGTAACCCAACCACAAACAGTAACTGTGACCCCATCACAAACAGTGACCCCATCACAAACAGAACCAGTAACCCAACCACAAACAGAACCAGTAACCCAACCACAAACAGTAACTGTGACCCCATCACAAACAGTGACCCCCAACACAAACAGTAACCCCATCACAAACAGTAACCCCATCACAAACAGTAACCCCATCACAAACAGAACCAGTAACCCAACCACAAACAGTAACTGTGACCAACACAAACAGAACCAGTAACCCAACCATAAACAGTAACAGTGACCCCATCACAAACAGAACCAGTGACCCAACCACAAACAGTAACAGTGACCCCATCACAAACAGAACCAGTGACCCAACCACAAACAGTAACAGTGACCCCATCACAAACAGTAACAGTGACCCCAAACACAACACCAACACAAACAGTAACCAACACAAACAGAACCAGTAACCCAACCACAAACAGAACCAGTAACCCAACCACAAACAGTAACAGTGACCCCATCATAGTGACCCCATCACAAACAGTGACCCATCACAAACAGTAACCCCATCACAAACAGAACCAGTAACCTAACCACAAACAGTAACTGTGACCCCAACACAAACAGAACCAGTAACCCAACCAAATAGTAACAGTGACCCCATCACAGTGACCCATCACAAACAGTAACCCCATCACAAACAGAACCAGTAACCCAACCACAAACAGTAAGTGACCCCAACACAAACAGAACCAGTAACCCAACCACAAACAGTAACTGTGACCCCAACACAAACAGAACCAGTAACCCAACCACAAACAGTAACAGTGACCCCATCACAAACAGAACCAGTAACCCAACCACAAACAGTAACCCAACCACAAACAGTAACTGTGACCAACACAAACAGAACCAGTGACCCAACCACAAACAGTAACAGTGAACCCATCACAAACAGTAACAGTGACCCAACCACAAACAGTAACAGTGACCCAACCACAAACAGTAACAGTGACCCAACCACAAACAGTAACAGTGACCCAACCACAAACAGTAACAGTGACCCAACCACAAACAGTAACAGTGACCCAACCACAAACAGTAACAGTGACCCCATCACAAACAGTAACAGTGACCCCAACACAACACCAACACAAACAGGAACCAACACAAACAGAACCAGTAAGCCAAACACAAACAGTAACGGTGACCAACACAAACAGAACCCGCAAGCCAAACAAACAGTAACTGTGACCCCAACACAAACAGTGACCCTAACTCTAACACATGTGGGTGTAGAGAGGATAGTACAAAGGAGGGGGGATTATGTAGGTAAAGAGGAGGGTTTAAAGCAGGGTAAGGGTATAGAGTGAGGTAATTGGGCAAATAAATACGTCCACCTACAAACTTTATGACATTTCTGAAAATTTTCAGATTTGTCCAAAATTTCAGATGGATCTGAATCTGTAAATTATGAAATCTGAAAAAGGTTGGATTGCAAAATTTGCCGAAAGAAACTAAACCGAAATCTCGAGTTTCCACCGTAGCAGTTTAGAATAGATTTCACCGGTTTTCCAGTCGAGGTTGTCCATTGTGTTTCTTTTTTAACATAGTTCTGTATTGGAGGTCTACGGAGACGCCACTTTAAAAACACTGAAGTGTATTCCCTGTCTTTGGAAACTCAAGTGATACAATGGTAAACGAGGAATAGACGCACTCTACGTTATTTATCGAAGAATAATGGTGGTGCCATTGTTTCGATTTTTCTCTTAACAGCGAAGTTCACGTTAGTTGCAACAATGATGAATTTTGGTGCTTTGTGAATCACCCCCTTTGAATCTGCCATGGTCTTACGTTTGGTACCCATGTCGTCAAAGCAACACATGTTAATTTGTGTCCTTGCGTAATGTCCGTCTCCCCCACACTCTGCTCCTCAGGCCTTGAGTGAACCTTCGCACGCAAAAATCACAAAAAACGAAGAACTTGGCCCTGTCATTGGAACAAACCAGATTCCAAACCCGTTCGTTTTGCTTCTGTCGGTAAATGACCGCACGTAGACCCTGTTCTACTGGTTGTCGTGAGAAATCTTGATGACCCATGGCACAGGCACTGATCACTGGCTGCAGATCCAGCACAGGTGTCACCTTGTAAAACCGCAGTAAAAATGTCTCATGTCTATGAGTCAGGACAGAGGAGGTTCAAAGGAAAAGTCAGGCTGATTGTAGTAGTGACACTTGTTTTGACAAACCAAATAATCATCCGGCATGGGATGAAATATACAGCTTCCAGACACCTCCCCCAACAAGCCTCGTCTTGTTTATTTGCCTGAAATCCACTGAGGATCTGACCGGTTCGTTGAAGATCATCTTCATGGAAAGCAAAGAAAACAGCAACAATGCAAAAACTGTACTGTAATATGGAGTAAATGCCAATATACACAACTAAAACACTGCATGAGTGTTACACAGGAATATATGTGTGTCACACACTGAGATCATTTTCTAGTTTTTTTCCCTGTTCTTTAATGATCTTTTTCTGTTTAGAATGTGCTCTATTGTGCGGCTCATCAGATCGTTAAATTGTGACAAATCCAAATTAAAAAAAGGCAAAAAAAATATAAAAATAATCCATACAACAAAGTCAGATTGGTGTGTGATACACGTCTAGTCAGACTTACCGGCCTGCATTTCCTAAAGATGCATGTTACACGTGTGATCACGCATACCGGAATGTAGTTCTCATGGTGTGTAATACACATCTAGTTAGACCTACCGGCCTGTAGTTCTCAGGGTGTGTGATACACATATGGTTAGACTTACCTGCCTGTAGTTCTCAGGCTGTGTGATACACATATGGATAGACATACCGGCCTGTAGTGCTCAGGGTGTGTGATACACATATGGATAGACATACCTGCCTGTAGTTCTCAGGGTGTGTGATACACATATGGATAGACATACCTGCCTGTAGTTCTCAGGGTGTGTGATACACATATGGATAGACATACCTGCCTGTAGTTCTCAGGGTGTGTGATACACATATGGATAGACATACCGGCCTGTAGTTCTCAGGGTGTGTGATACACATATGGATAGACATACCGGCCTGTAGTTCTCAGGGTGTATGATACACATATGGTTAGACTTACCGGCCTGTAGTTCTCAGGGTGTGTGATACACATATGGATAGACATACCGGCCTGTAGTTCTCAGGGTGTGTGATACACATATGGATAGACATACCGGCCTGTAGTTCTCAGGGTGTGTGATACACATATGGATAGACATACCGGTCTGTAGTTCTCAGGGTGTGTGATACACATATGGATAGACATACCGGCCTGTAGTTCTCAGGGTGTGTGATACACATATGGATAGACATACCGGCCTGTAGTTCTCAGGGTGTGTGATACACATATGGATAGACATACCGGCCTGTAGTTCTCAGGGTGTGTGATACACATATGGATAGACATACCTGCCTGTAGTTCTCAGGGTGTGTGATACACATATGGATAGACTTACTGGCCTGGCTTTTTAAGGTTGGTCAGACTCACCTTGATCACGAGGAAGCAGGTTATCGTCCATCAGACTTAACATTCTTCAAATGATTGACTGATAATTCTCCTGCCGAGTTTTCTCTGATCCTGAAGGGCTTAGCGAGATGAAACGCAGTCTCTGAAAGAAAAAAATATATATTTTGGTCCCCACCCTTACCATTAACAAGTCCATTCTCACGTGCTACAAGTGTCCGCTCTGCCAAAGCAGGGATACATACCCAGATGTTGGGAGAGGTGTAAGAGCTGTGTTTTTGTAACATTCTGTCTGCTCGTAAAGGGGATCAAAGAAATGGGAGACAAGCTATTAGACTGATGGTATACGGGGTGCTCCTCGCTCGGCCACGTATAGACTGGCAAGCAGCTGCCATGTCACTTTATACGTAAAGGGCTTGGCCCAAACACCACCAGTGCCATTGATGTGGAATGAGAAACTGGCACCAAAACCTTGATCTCTGCACACTCACTATGTTGGGAGAAACACAGTAACCCTTTCACTGCAAAAAAGTGATGATTTTGCAATTAATACAGTGAAAAATGAAAATTGGCCTAAAAACCCCCACTCTGCATAGCGCTTAATGCAGGATTAGTGTGTTCCACAGGTTCAGAAATTCTCAGATCTCCCTCCTGTCTCCCTATATTATTGTATAGATAGAAGCTGCAAGGAGCAGCCCCAACCCTCACTGTAACAAAAAGCTCAACAAAATTTACTGCAACATTCCAGCAGCCAGGGATTTGGCAGAATACAGGGAGAGCTGTGGGGTCACTCGCTGCTGTACAGGGATAAGATGCAGGAGGTCATAATCAGGGGGAAGTCCCTGTACAGTACAGATACAAGGTGTTGCTGTAATTGCCATACACAGGCATTATGCAGCACATACAGATACAAGGTGTTGCTGTAATTGCCACACACAGGCATTATGCAGCACATACAGATACATGGTGTTGCTGTAATTGCCATACACAGGCATTATGCAGCACATACAGATACAAGGTGTTGCTGTAATTGCCATACACAGGCATTATGCAGCACATACAGATACAAGGTGTTGCTGTAATTGCCACACATAGGCATTATGCAGCACATACAGATACAAGGTGTTGCTGTAATTGCCATACACAGGCATTATGCAGCACATACAGATACAAGGTGTTGCTGTAATTGCCATACACAGGCATTATGCGGCACATACAGATACAATGTGTTGCTGTAATTGCCATACACAGGCATTATGCAGAACATACAGATACAGCAACAACCATGTATCTGTATGTACCGCATAATGCCTGTGTATGGCAATTACAGCAACACCTTGTATCTGTATGTGCCGCATAATGCCTGTGTATGGCAATTACAGCAACACCTTGTATCTGTATGTGTTGCATAATGCCTGTGTATGGCAATTACAGCAACACCTTGTATCTGTATGTGCCGCATAATGCCTGTGTATGGCAATTACAGCAACACCTTGTATCTGTATGTGCTGCATAATGCCTGTGTATGGCAATTACAGCATCACCTTGTATCTGTATGTGCCGCATAATGCCTGTGTGTGGCAATTACAGCAACACCTTGTATCTGTATGTGCCGCATAATGCCTGTGTATGGCAATTACAGCAACACCTTGTAATTGCCATACACAGGCATTATGCAGAACATACAGGAATTAGGTGTTGCTGTAATTGCCATACACAGGCATTATGCGGCACAAACAGATACATGGTGTTGCTGTAATTGCCATACACAGGCGTTCAGATTTGCCGTTTACACCAGCTTTTCAAAGACGTTAAAATTATGCGCCCAAAACGTTGTTTCGTTAAAATTTGCACATAGATTGTAATACCATCCGCATACCAGCGCACAAATGCATTTGCGCTCACAATGTTAAGTATAGGACGCGCAACGTACATTACGCTCGAAAAGGGTTTGCGCAGGTTCACCAGCGGTAGACGTTAACGCGCATTGTAATACGACGCTCTGCGCAAAGGGTTTTGCCTCTCGCGATAATGCGTTTTTGCCCTACATAATAATAGTGCCCTACATCTTTCCCATGTTTCCCTGCGCACGGCGGTTTAACTATACAATGCATCTTTTCCATGTTTGCCTGCGCACAGCGGTTTAACTATACAATGCATCTTTTCCACGTTTCCCTGCACACAGTGGTTTAACTATACAATTCATATTTTCCATTCTTTCCCTAAGCACGGCCGTTTAACTATACAATGCATCTTTTCCATGTTTCCTTGCGCACAGCGGTTTAACTATACAATGCATCTTTTCCATGTTTCCTTGCGCACAGCGGTTTAACTATACAATGCATCTTTTCCAAGTTTCCCTGCGCACAGCGGTTTAACTATACAATGCGGGCAGTATTACAATATATCCCAAAAAAAAAAAAAAAAGGTTCCAGCACTTGCTTATAGGAAGGAATAAAGATCCAGTACTGTCCCACATTGGGAATGAGAGGTTCCAGCACTTGCTTATAGGAAGGAATAAAGGTCCAGTACTGTCCCACATTGGGAATGAGAGGTTCCAGCACTTGCTTATAGGAAGGAATAAAGGTCCAGTACTGTCCCACATTGGGAATGAGAGGTTCCAGCACTTGCTTATAGGAAGGAATAAAGGTCCAGTACTGTCCCACATTGGGAATGAGGTTCCAGCACTTGCTTATAGGAAGGAATAAAGGTCCAGTACTGTCCCACATTGGGAATGAGAGGTTCCAGCACTTGCTTATAGGAAGGAATAAAGGTCCAGTACTGTCCCACATTGGGAATGAGACGTTCCAGCACTTGCTACAACGGAATAAAGGTCCAGTACTGTCCCGCATTTGGGAATGAGACGTTCCAGCACTTGCTTATAGGAAGGAATAAAGGTCCAGTACTGTCCCACATTGGGAATGAGAGGTTCCAGCACTTGCTTATAGGAAGGAATAAAAGGTCCAGTACTGTCCCACATTGGGAATGAGAGGTTCCAGCAATTGGTCCTGAGTAAAGGTCCTGTAATCTGCATTAGGGGGGGAAAGGATCAGATATTATTTTATACCGGGAAGAAAAGGTCCCGTTATTCTCCTGTATTTGGGATGAGAGATTCCACAAGTCTCTTTTTCTAGGAGCAGAAAGGATCTGGAGATCTAAAATTCGGCACATGATTATAAAAGAGGTCCTGCTAACCAGCCCTGAGGAACACCCCCCCCCCCCGGATAAAAGCCCTGGTTACAGATGTGTTGTGACTACAAGGAAATAATTGGCATTGCAGGCGATAATGTGCCAATTACTCCCAACCTAAACCACTGAATGCTTTACTGTGCTTAATGGAGCAGATTATGCAATATATTGTTCCTTTTTATATCATTTTTAGAGACAAAGTAAGTGAATGGATGTTTGTTTATTTAACGACTTTGATCTAAATGTGAATTAACGAGGCCGATTCAGTAGCCGTGCGGGGCGTGGAAACGGCTTCCCAGCAGGAAACCATGATCTTTTCAAGCTCTACATCATTTAAGTGAAACCTTTTATTACGGATCAGCATAAGTGCAGGAGAATAATTACATATACAGCGCGTCTGCCCCTGACATGGGGTTTGTACATTGAGCTCAGCGCTGCAGCTGCTTCCTGTAAAATACAATCTGGGGAAAATACAAATTAAATCATTTATATTCTGTAAAATACTTCTTCAGCGAGAATATGTAACGCAATGTGTCATGATCTAAACGGCCCAGAATGCGGAAACTGTGCTAGCGGTGCAGCCCCCTTTACCTAATGATACCTTACACTACCTGAGCAGTATGCGCACTCCCTGCACCTCCTATAACGCGCACTCCCTGCACCTCCTATAACGCGCAATGCCTTCACCTCCTATAACCCGCACTCCATGCACCTCCTATAACCCGCACTCCATGCACCTCCTATAACGCGCACTCCCATAACGCGCACTCCCTGCACCTCCTATAAACACGCACTCCCTGCACCTCCTATAAACGCGCACTCCCTGCACCTCCTATAAACGCACACTCCCTGCACCTCCTATAACGCGCACTCTCTGCACCTCCTATAAACCCGCACTCCCTGCACCTCCTATAAACGTGCACTCCCTGTACCTCCTATAAATGCGCACTCCCTGCACCTCCTATAACGCGCACTCCCTGTACCTCCTATAAATGCGCACTCCCTGCACCTCCTATAACGCGCACTCCCTGCACCTCCTATAACGCGCACTCCCTGCACCTCCTATAACGCGCACTCCCTGCACCTCCTATAACGCGCACTCCCTACACCTCCTATAAACACGCACTCCCTGCACCTCCTATAACGCGCACTCCATGCACCTCCTATAACGCGCACTCCCATAACGCGCACTCCCTACACCTTTCAATGGATTTTCATGAAATATGTATACTGTGTATGTGTATACTCACTCCCTGCACCTCTTATAATGCGCACCCCCTGCACCTCCCATAACGCGCACTCCCGCCACCTCCCATAACACGCAATCCCTGCACCTCCTATAACACTTACTCCCTGAGCAGCAAGCTCACAGTAAGTTGGACTCCTATATTAAGGAGCATGGTAAGAGGCTTTGGTATATGTTCCCTGCAGGGCATGTATTGTATTTACTACCAGTTATCATCATTATGTGTAAATGCATTTTTAAACCATGTTTAAGGCGCACAAACGCGATTATATGGAATTCGATTGGCTGGACACAATCAATATAAAGTTGCTTTTTGAGGTCAGAGCCGGATTAATTCATTTTATTTACAGATAATGCTATATACGCGCTCGGGATCCGCGCAGACACAGGACGGTTTCTTTCTCTGCTAACCATGATGATATAATTTAAGAGCAGGATTACAACCGAAGGGACGAATTAACCTGCGAACGATTAACCCCTCACCGCGCGCTAACGGTTATTAAACGGCTCGCAGAGCGCTGTGACAGATCCTGAAATCAAGTTTCACCCAAACATAGCCGGGAGTAAGTAAGGTGAGGCCCGGGCTGAACGCGACGGGGAAAAAAAAACCTGATCTTGGCGCAGACGGACGGCAGGACGGAACGGGAAGTGGGAGAGATTAGATCTGACACGTTTCTTATGTTAACTTCCATTGTTGTCGATGTAACAGGAGAAAGCTGACAAATTTGTTTTTCTTCTTACATAAAATGAAACCCCGATCCGATCTCAGAGGAAGCGGAACGGAGGATGATTGGGAACGCAGAGACACAAAAGACACTTTGCACCAAGTCTCTGAAAGTGTCACACGGTTAACATGGGGGAAACATTAACAAGAGCAAAGTGTCAAATGTAATGACAAAAAAAAAAAAGTGACAATGATGAAAAGATATGTTTAGATAAAACCAGTTACGAACCCACCAAATGTTACAAATGTCAAAAAAGGGAAAATGCCATTTTGGGGAATGTCGTTGGAGGCGGGGCTATGAAAAAGGTTGCAACAATCACAAAACTTATTAAAATTTTCAACCTAAATACAGTAAGTTTTATTGCTTTCCAGCTCTATAACCCGCACACCCTGAATATATGGAGGAACCCCTAAAAAGACACCCGCACACCCTGAATATATGGAGGAACCCCTAAAAACACACCCACACACCCTGAATATATGGAGGAGCCCCTAAAAAGACACCCGCACACCCTGAATATATGGAGGAACCCCTAAAAACACACCCACACACCCTGAATATATGGAGGAGCCCCTAAAAAGACACCCTGAAAATATGGGGAGCCCCTAAAAAGACACCCACACACCCTGAAAATATGGAGGAACCCCTAAAGAGACACCCACACACCCTGAATGTATGGGGAGCACCTAAAAAGACACCCGCACACCCTGAATATATGGAGGAACCCCTAAAAAGACACCCACACACCCTGAATGTATGGGGAGCACCTAAAAAGACACCCGCACACCCTGAATATATGGAGGAACCCCTAAAAAGACACCCGCACACCCTGAATATATGGAGGAACCCCTAAAGAGACACCCACACACCCTGAATGTATGGGGAGCACCTAAAAAGACACCCGCACACCCTGAAAATATGGAGGAACCCCTAAAAAGACACCCACACACCCTGAATGTATGGGGAGCACCTAAAAAGACACCCGCACACCCTGAATATATGGAGGAACCCCTAAAAAGAGACACCCGCACACCCTGAATATATGGAGGAGCACCTAAAAAGACACCCGCACACCCTGAATATATGGAGGAACCCCTAAAAAGAGACACCCGCACACCCTGAATATATGGAGGAGCCCCTAAAAAGACACCCGCACACCCTGAATATATGGAGGAACCCCTAAAAAGACACCCCCACACCCTGAATATATGGAGGAGCCCCTAAAAACACACCTGCACACCCTGAATATATGGAGGAGCCCCTAAAAACACACCCTGAAAATATGGGGAGCCCCTAAAAAGACACCCGCACACCCTGAAAATATGGAGGAACCCCTAAAGAGACACCCACACACCCTGAATGTATGGGGAGCACCTAAAAAGACACCCACACACCCTGAATGTATGGGGAGCACCTAAAAAGACACCCGCACACCCTGAATATATGGAGGAACCCCTAAAAAGAGACACCCGCACACCCTGAATATATGGAGGAGCACCTAAAAAGACACCCGCACACCCTGAATATATGGAGGAACCCCTAAAAGAGACACCCGCACACCCTGAATATATGGAGGAGCCCCTAAAAAGACACCCGCACACCTGAATATATGGAGGAGCCCCTAAAAAGACACCCGCACACCCTGAATATATGGAGGAACCCCTAAAAAGACACCCCCACACCCTGAATATATGGAGGAGCCCCTAAAAACACACCTGCACACCTGAATATATGGAGGAGCCCCTAAAAACACACCCACACACCCTGAATATATGGAGGAGCCCTAAAAAGACACCCGCACACCCTGAATATATGGAGGAGCCCCTAAAAACACACCCACACACCCTGAATATATGGAGGAGCCCTAAAAAAGACACCCACACACCCTGAATATATGGAGGAGCCCCTAAAAAGACACCCGCACTCACCCTGAATATATGGAGGAGCCCCTAAAAAGACACCCGCACACACCCTGAATATATGGAGGAGCCCCTAAAAGACACCCACACACCCTGAATATATGGAGGAGCCCCTAAAAGACACCCACACACCCTGAATATATGGAGGAACCCCTAAAAAGACACCCACACACCCTGAATATATGGAGGAGCCCCTAAAAACACACCCACACACCCTGAATATATGGAGGAGCCCCTAAAAACACACCCACACACCCTGAATATATGGAGGAGCCCCTAAAAAGACACCCGCACACCATGAATATATGGAGGAGCCCCTAAAAAGACACCCGCACACCCTGAATATATGGAGGAGACCCTAAAAAGACACCTGCAAGCATCGATACGCTGCTCGAGAGTCTCCTAGATGTGAGGATGTGATTATATCTGTGCAGAGAAGACGTAGAATAAGAATTTTTTAAAAGCAGCAAATGAAACAATGAAGCACACACACACACACACCACACACACACACACACACACACACACAGACACACTGTACTATCCTGTGCTATTCCCAAATTAAATCAGCAGGTGCGCCGCTTCGGTACATGACGCTGCTGACCCCAGAACCGACAGATAATTAGTTCACAGAGCAGATAGAAAGTCCCGTATTGTACTTTAAGAAGCACCTGTCAGGTCTGTAGATTACGGAGGTATCAGAGAGCAGGGGTCCATCTCTGCAATTTGCAAAAAAAATAAAAGCAAGTGTATTCAGCTGCAAAGGACAAATCTTTATTTTGCAATAGCCGTAAATACCTGGCGGTGTTTAGTATTGAGGAGGAGCGCTCTGACATATCTGTATACAAGTACAGGAGCCATTAATGCAGAGTAAGGGGCCGCGCACTGACGTAATAGCAGCACGAGCCATAAGTTTAATGGCGGGGGTCAAGAAAGGGTCCAGAAACTATGGTGGGAAGAACAGCAGAAAGAACAGAGAAATCCGGTGGCGCTTTACTATTCACCGGTGTTTGAATATATGACGGTCCGATGCTTAGTGCAGGGCTTCAGGGGCCTCGCGACTGCAGGGGGGAGAGGGGGGACAGCCTGTGACATGTTCAGGGGCCTCGTGACTCCAGGGGACACAGGTGAGGTAGAGGCCCCTCCATGCCACCTAGAACCGGCCCACAAAAGATACCAACAAATTTCCTGGTGGGCCGCAGCATCAGGGTCCGGACAGAGCACCCGACTCTTCCCTGGGGGAACAATTAGTAGGGTCTGCAAGCAGGTAGATGTGCAGAGCCAACTCGTTTCCCCCGTGAAACACTTTATATTACAGGTATTGGGCTAAATCCCAGGTGGTCCGGAAAGTGAATAAAGGAAGTGGAAGAGGAGGCAAAAAATGATATTCTTAATTAGTTCGTTGGAATGGGCAGCTGAGGGAAAGGGGCCCCCGACCAGACCGCAGCAAGGGGCCCCCGACCAACCGCGCAGCAAGGGGCCCCCGACCAACCGCGCAACAAGGGGCCCCCGACCAACCGCGCAGCAAGGGGCCCCCGACCAACCTCGCAGCAAGGGGCCCCCGACCAACCGCACAGCAAGGGGCCCCCGACCAACCGCGCAGCAAGGGGCCCCCGACCAACCGCACAGCAAGGGGCCCCCGACCAACCGCGCAGCAAGGGGCCCCCGACCAACCGCGCAGCAAGGGGCCCCCGACCAACCGTGCAGCAAGGGGCCCCCGACCAACCGTGCCGCAAGGGCCTCCGACCAGCAAGGGGCCCCCGACCAACCGTGCAGCAAGGGCCCCCGACCAACCGTACAGCAAGGGGCCCCCGACCAACCGTGCAGCAAGGGGCCCCCGACCAACCGTGCAGCAAGGGGCCCCCGACCAACCGTGCAGCAAGGGGCCCCCGACCAACCGTGCAGCAAGGGGTCCCCGACCAACCGTGCAGCAAGGGGCTGCGCCCAAACGTGCAGCAAGGGGCCCCGACCAACCGCGCAGCAAGGGCCTCCGACCAGCAAGGGGCCCCCCCACCAGCGGTGCAGCATGGGCCCCCCGACCAACCGTGCAGCAAGGGGCCCCCGACCAACCGTGCAGCAAGGGGCCCCCGACCAACCGTGCAGCAAGGGGCCCCCGACCAACCGTGCAGCAAGGGGCCCCCGACCAACCGTGCAGCAAGGGGCCCCCGACCAACCGTGCCGCAAGGGCCTCCGACCAGCAAGGGGCCCCCGACCAACCGTGCAGCAAGGGCCCCCGACCAACCGTACAGCAAGGGCCCCCGACCAACCGTACAGCAAGGGGCCCCCGACCAACCGTGCAGCAAGGGGCCCCCGACCAACCGTGCAGCAAGGGGCCCCCGACCAACCGCGCAGCAAGGGCCTCCGACCAGCAAGGGGCTCCCCCACCAGCGGTGCAGCATGGGCCCCCCGACCAACCGTGCAGCAAGGGGCCCCCGACCAACCGTGCAGCAAGGGGCCCCCCACCAGCGGTGCAGCAAGGAGCTCCCCACCAGCGGTGCAGCAAGGAGCTCCCCACCAGCGGTGCAGCAAGGAGCCCCGACCAACCGCGCAGCAAGGGGCCCTAAGATTACGGTGCTTAGTGAATAAGCCCTATAAGCCATCTACCTGCTGGTAATTAGATTTTATAAGCGATCTGAATCAGACCTCGTCTCCCGCACCCTTTGTGTGCGTTCAATAAATATGTACAGAGAGAGTTAGTCATTTTCGGTGTTTACAGCCCCGGTTACCATCACACATGTCAAGGTGAATCACCGGTTGCTGCTCTGGCCAGCAGGGACGTGGATTTGTCACCGTGGGAATTGCTCTTACATGTACCAAGTCCTCTTTGCGAGCTTCAAGTTAAGCTGGGATTAGTGGGAGTGGGAGCCGGTGACATTAAACGGTACATCGCTCTGGAACGGTTCCCAGCCATGTGTATACCCCATAACACAGGTGAAGCCGGGGCTGCCGTTCTTTGGACAGCTGGGGTTTGCAACTCCTCGGAAGTTAAAATTAGCCAAGGGAACGCGGGGCGCACTACAAAGCCAGGCCTGTGCTCTGCTCATTCCGGAGATATCTCATTTCCTGACACCTGTAAACCACACAGGAAGGGCAGGGGGGACAGTAAATATAGCGAGGGGAGCGCGCGCCGACCATACCGGCTGTCTGTGCAGTTTTAGGAAGGGACGTGTGAAGACTCAATCTACACAGCAAATATGGCAAACACTTAAAAACGCGTCGCCCCGTGATCTCCATATTTGCTTGTTTATTCTATAGCCACCGGGCTCGTGTCCGGATCGTCACACCCCCTCAAAGCCGAATAAAAAAATATCGGGAGCCCGCGAGGATTGTGGGACGTCGTGGCTACCTTTAACAGACGCTGACGTTTTATGAGGCTCCGTCTGCAGGTGCTTTTGCACAATCTGCCTTTCAGAGTCGCCTGGGACCAGCTCAACCGAAACGAGAGAGATGCGAATCCTCCGGCATTACGTGGCTGTTAACCCTCCTCCTCCTGGAAAACACAAGAGGGCCACGTTAAGACGTCCAAACACTGGGAAGATACAATAAAAATAAAAAAAGGGAATGATAATAAGAGTATTGTTAAAAAATTGTTACCGAGCGTAAGCTCCTGCGACACAATTACAGTTATTTATAAAGCGCCAACATATTCCGCAGCGCTGTACAAGGAGTAGCACAAGGTAAACATAGAAGTGACAGACGGAGAGCGACAGTGAAAGTGAGCCTTGCTCCAGAGCGTGGTCGATCCTACAAACCGCTGGTTGCAGTTGACTAGTGCAACGCATCTTCTATAGCGGAGCTGTACTTGTCGGAGTTGGCACAGGTAACCGCATCCGGAAACAGTAGCTAATTCTTGTGTATTAACCCTAGAAGACTGATGGTGAAGCTTGGCACCCTAGATGTTTCAGAACTACAAGTCCCATGGTGCTCAACCAGCCTTACATGTGGCTAAGCATCATGGGACATGTAGTTCCAATACATCTGGGTGCCAAGGTTTCCCATCAATGCTATAGGAGTTATACACTAACCACCAATGTTTGCCATTGTTGCAACCACGGTGAACTTCAGCCATCCTTAACAATGGCAGGCGAGTTTGCTGCAAACGACGGCGATACCCTGGGAAAAAGTTTAAACTGCGGCTATTCTCCATGCAGCAAGTCCTGCCATCAATTTCAACGCAGGCGAATACACTTTGGCAATTTTAAAGTGCCAATCTCCGTTGCACACAGAAACTATTGGTCACCAGGCAGTCGGGATTTTTGAAATTTCCCAGCTGCCGGTCACCAGATCTGTCACCGATTGCAATGGCGAGCATCCTACGAGAAGGCAGCCAATGGATCGGATCTGCGCATGCGCGTGCAGCTCCAGACCATCATTCTGCACAGCCTCTACAGAACTTGAGTACAAAAGTATTCAAGTCCTGAGTGATGCAACTCAAGTTGTATAGGTACACAAAACTGCAGGGACTTCCGCATTTTGGATGCTTTGAGCGCAAGCCGAGGGAGAAAAGGTGAGGAATTGAATTTTTGCAGAGATTCCCCTACAAGCCAAGCATTGCTTAATGAGTTGTGTGACCACGAGAACTTGTTGCGTGCTTCTCATAAGGACAATGCATCGCCCTAAATATCCCCGGCGCGAGAAAAAAAAAATGGTTTCGCAATATACTGTACATACTGAGGCTTCTTAAGGTGCGGCAGCCACGGGCGAAATGTGACCGCTGCAATCTATGTCTCTGCACGAGGAAATAACCTTAGAAGTATTGTTCTTTAATATATAAATATATATATATATATATTCCCTTGTGTGTAACCAGTAGATTACAACGTTATCATTTACAGAGTCCGGGCCACCCACTCGTTTCATGTCAATCAGGACACATTTAAAGGGAGAATAAACAGTAAATACACATAGTAAAAGTAAATAAATAACATGCTGCTTGACTCATTTTTAGTGTTTTATACAGAGCTTTTATCTCGGTGTAAAGGTGGCAGCGCAGGGGATTTCTCAGACCCTTCTCTGTGTCAGATCATTAGCAGGAGCCCAGAGCAATGGATTCATCGTGTCCTGTCAGTCTGTATCTGTTCACAGCTTCTCACTCAATAAGTGGAAGGCGGGCGATGTGGAGAAGTGGTACCTGGCTACAAAACCTGGGAGAGCGATAATATCCCCTCCTCCGTCCATGATTACCCATCATCACCAAACAATGAAATGTCCTCTGTAACGCTCTCCCTTGTACGGTCAGACTTTCCCCTAGATTCCCTTCCTTCAAACGCTCCCTTAAGACATTCCTATTCAGGCAAGCCCTCCACCCGACTCACTGATACACCTCACTGCCCCAACTAGTCCGTCACCCTCACCCTCACCGCCCGTCACTCTCGCCCCGCCGCCCGTCACTCTCGCCCCGCCGCCCGTCACTCTCGCCCTGGAATAGAAACATTCTAGAATGCCCATATAAAACCACTAGAATGTTTGCAGAAATAGAAATACTCTTTAAAGCCCTTTTAAAATTGAACATTACTAGAATGTTTATAAATAGAAAGCCATTAGAATGTCCCTTTCAAATGAAACCTACTGGAATGTTTAACGAGAAATATTCTAGAATATTTCTATTTTTAACTTTAAACCGAAAACCACTAGAATGTTTAAAAGAGAGATAAAAAGGTTTTAGAATGTTTAAAGAGAAATAGTATTCGAATGTCTCTTTAAGCTGAAAACCACTAGAATGTTTAAAGAGGAACAGAAACATTCTAGAATGCCCCTATAAAACCACTATTTATTATTATTATTATTATTATTTTCTAAAGCGCCAGCATATTCCGCAGCGCTGTACAATAAGCACAGTACAGACAGGGTTACAATACATTGAACAACATTTGACAAACAGTACAGGAGGAGATGAGGGCCCTGTTCCCGTAGGAACTCACAATCTAGGAGGGTTGGGGTTGGAAACAGGAGGAGAGGACTGTAAGGTGAGAGTGATTGATGGTTGCGTCAGTGAGTTGGGTGGTAGGCTTCCCTAAATAGGAATGTTTTCAGGGAGCGTTTGAAGGAAGAGAAGTTAGGGGAAAGTCTGACAGCACGAGGGAGAGCGTTCCAGAGAGTGGGGGCTGCGCGTGAGAAATCCTGCAGTCTATCATGGGAAGAGGTGATGCGGGGAGAAGCTAGGCGCACTAGAATGTTTGAAGAGAAAAAGAAAGGTATTAGAATAGCGGTTTTCAGTTTAAAGTGACATTCTAATACCCTTCTTTTTCTCTTTAAGCATTCTAGCGGTTTTCAGCTTAAAAAGAGACATTCTACTACAATCCATTGCTCTTTAAGCATTCTAAAAGCTTTTTATTTCTCTCTTTACACATCCTAGTGGTTTTCATTTTAAAGTTAAAAATGGAAACATTCCAGTAGTTTTCATTTGAAAGGGACATTCTAATGGCTTTCTATTTATAAAGATTCTAGTAATGTTCAATTTAAAAGGGCATTACAGAGTATTTCTCCTGGTTTTATATGGGCATTCTAGAATGTTTCTATTCCTCTTTAAACACTCGAGTGGTTTTCAGTTTAAGCTGACAGAGTGTTTAAAGAGGAATATAAACTTTCTAGAATGCCCCTATAAAACCACTAGAATGTAGAGAAATAGAAATGCTCCGAAAAGCCACTGGAATCTGTAAAGAGAAATACAAATACTTGTAGAATGCCCCTTTATACAAAAAAAACATCTAGAATGTTTACAAAGAAATGCGTGAATGTTATCCATGTGTATCATTCTTATGCGTGGGTTGTTTAGATGTATATTTTTACATCATTCGCAAGTAACATGCTGCATTAAAAGCTAGAATGATCCGGCGTCTCCAGGCTGGAGCGTCCCTTTAAAAGATATGTCATCGCCTGTAGCAGGCCTTCAGTCACCTGAGCCCCTGACAGGCTGCGTGTTGTCTCTGTAACACCTTCCCACCCCCTCACAATACACACTTCCTCCTCCCTGGCTTTATTTAGGAAGCTCTTGTTACCTTCACAGCTTTTGATGGAGCAGTTGAGCTCACCAGGACAGGAAGGAAAGTGTGAATGACAGTGATTCTTCACATTGGGGGCTGGGGGAGAGGAGGGTGAAAATCAGGGCAATGGAATGTGTAATAGCTCTGATTGTATCTAATGGATTGTGAAGAGGAAGATAATGCTCTGAAATATGCAAGGAAACCTATAATTCAACTCTTTTATTCTTTTTTTTCTGGTCAGAATTGATGTTATTTCAAGGTACAGGAAAAATGTATGAATTGTCTGGACCTCCCGGGCGATGTACGACACAAGAGAGATCTCTGTATTCTTACAGATAATAAAACACATATATATCCTTCCTGGTAAAATCGTTTATAAATAAATAAATATATATATATATAAAATGATGCGCAGGTGGCTTCTGCAATAATAAACGCAACTAATTATAGCGTGGAGGCATTTTATCTCACTTTTAGTCCTCCACCAAAACCCTTGTAGAGAGAGATATATATATATATCTATTTGCAGAAGCCACTTGCACATCACAGCAAATCAAAGAATTGCATCCCAGAGCTCCTGTGCCACATTCCCCATATGCAGCAAGGAATTCTGGGTAGGGTATGTCCTCCACCACAACCCTTTTAAGCACTTTTATATATATATATATTTTTTAATTTAATTTTTTAACCATCGGCACTCACTCTGTCTCTTGACTCCATTTGAAGTTGCCCTGGTGCTCACGCCGCAGTCCACATATCCAGCAATAGTAATAATCCAGGTGGTGCTCTCTCGGATCTTCCAAATAAGGCTGGGGTCAGATGAACGCAGTGCGAACGTGCATTTAGCCGCACCTTATAACGGCCGTGGTAGCAGCAAATGACGTCCAATGCAGGCACACACGAAGTACGGCCGCACGAAAGTTCGGCCGCGCAACGCAAGCGGCAAACGAACGCATTTTCGCAAGAACGCAGAACCGCTAGTACTGACGTACAGAGTGCGCTGCGCCCGCTAGCGGTGTGTGTGCGTGATTAGGAGACGTCAGACGCTGCTCATGTCCGGCCAACATAACGTCCAGACACCCAACGTTTGCTGGTTTGGATCCGTAAAAAAATCACGGCCGTAATTGCGCATCGTATGACCGCTATCGCGCCTTCCGTGAAAAAGTACGTCCATGCGTTCGGATGCACTTTTATACAGACGCTGTGAAAAATGCGTTCGTCTGACCCTAGTCTAAAACTCCAATTCTTTATTAAATTGTCATTAAATTAATTTTATTATTAAAATAAATTTAATGACAATTTAATAAAGTATTGGGGCTCTATCAGCTGGTGTGAACTAAAACGCCAAATCTACATGAGAAAAAAATTAAAAAAATAAAAATCGAGCGCGAGTTGCTGAAAAGTTAGCGCCTGACAACCCACCAACAGATCTCCTTGTCCGCGGTAGTCCGTGTACAAGATTCATTAGCGTGTGCTAGGGAAACGCAAAGACCCGTGCTGAGAACCAGCGCTAATGCATTGTACGGTTAAAAATAAAAAGCGTTACAGTGCAAAAAAAGCCTTGATGTTACTTTTAAAAAAAAATAAAAATCAGAAACCAAAATTTCGCCTGAAAAATACCTAATAAATTCAATAAATAAAAAGGCTTTTTGCTGAGGATTAAAAAAAAAAATAAACGGTTGAATAAATAAAAAAAAATATTATCAGTTTTATTCTTTAACATTGAATCCTATGGGCTTCGCACGCAGCATGTTTTCCTATACAATGCATCTTCTCACGTTTCCCCCGAAACGCGCCGGTTTAACCATACAATGCTTCTTCTCACGTAAACTACATCCAGCGAGCCGAGAGACACCTGTGCTGCATTCCTTTCAATTGCCTGATAATTTTGGGTTCGGGACTTTTGACGTTTTTTCCTTTTTTCCGTCAGTTAACACCAGGGTTGAGCAGTAGGTAAATTTTTGTGATTAGCGTCGTCGTTAACGTGATTAGCCCATGTTAAGTATAGGACGCGTTAAGTACAGTAACTTTGCGCTACGAATCGTTAATTAACGCGCGCCAAGTGGTTTTTGCTGATTGTAGCGAGAGGCAAACGATCTGTTGGTCGGGCGCTAGACTGAATTTACCTGGCGCTAACGAGAAAACAGGCTGACGCTAGGGTTAGCTCAGACCCGCTGATAGGGCCCTTGGAGGTTTATTTGGAAGACCCGAGAGTGCCACCTGCATTATTATTGCGATAGATATGGGATCTAACAGATACAAGTGGTATAGCGCGTCCCCTGAGCTCGGAGGAAATTACAAATTTACATTTTTATTTATGTTTGCAAAACAAGAAGAAATATGAACTGTGTATATATATATATATATATATATATATATAACACAATCTGACAAAATTGCCGTTATAGGCAGAGTAGCCCTTATCGGAAATGCTCAGGAGCAGAAGTGTTGTGGATTTGGGATTTTTGGTGATTTTGGAATATTTGCATATGATAATTAGATATTTTTAAACCCTACATTCATTTATGTTTCATACACACCTTATTACACAGCCTGAGGGGCGCTGGTACAGGGTTTCCATAGTTTTGTCCCCATCACATGAGGATCATACACTTGTGACATTATAACCGCTTTCAAAAAGGTTTTAGGATTTCAGAATTCCGTATCAGCGATATTCAACCTGTCAAACTGCAAGGTATGAAGAGACATCAACGTACGAAAAAAATGGAGGTTCAAAGAATATATATATATATATATATATATATATATATAATAAAATAAAAACGAAGAGTTCAGTGAGAGGTAATAGTGTCGAAATATAAAGTAAATTAATGTATGTGAATTTATTAATGAATAGAAAATAATATTTAGATAAAAACATTTTAATCCTGTTTATATATAGATATATTTTTATTAGTATAAAAACCTATATATAGAATTTTCACTGTTCTATCTTATTTGGGATTTTGAGTTGCAGCGAGTAACCAGTTTTGAAATTGGTGGTTTATTCCCTCAAACTCATCAATCACTGTTAAGTGAAAGGACCTTTCGGTCCCTGACAGACCCTCATAGGGGTTTATTCACAAAAAAGTGAATCAAAAGCTAAATTCAAGAATTTCGAGCACAATAGATGACAATGCGAAATCCCCAAACTCCAAACCAGGTACTGCTTGGCTATTTTATGCTGAACGTTGCCATTCGGTTGCTTGTAGTGGTGCATATTTTATTTATTCAATCCGCAGTGGGAACGTTTAACCCCTTAAGGACCAATGTGCATTGACTTTAAAGACCCTTGGTCCTTAAGGGGTTAATCAGGGTCTTATCCTGTCTGTGAATGTGAGATTATTAGATAAAGCTTAAACAGAGAAAAACTTCCAAATGTAAAGCGGCCCTAGAATAAAAAAAAAAGGGAAGAATAAATACATACATATATCATACAGGGTAATTCAAAGAGATCCGAATTGCTTGAGAAAGGTAACCGAACGCTGAAAATCAGCATACGGTTACCTTTCCTGGCCATTCGGCTATCCAGAGAGCAGGCAATTCGCCAAATCCTGGCGAATTGCCTGCACATACGGTGCCTGTTCGGTCCCTGTTCGAGGGCAGTGAAAACCCCATGAAAAAACACTGCTTCGGCTATTCAGAGAACACAAACCAGCAGTGAAAGGTTCCCCTAACGCCCTGCCATTCAGTGGTTTAATTCGACAAGTTTATTCAGGAGAATCCCATAGACTTCATTGTTAAAAATATTCCCGTTTTAATTCAATATCTAATAAACCGTTCATTATAAAATTCTGCAGTAAAGAGTCTCTTTATTTATAGATTTTTTAGGATATTTTAAGCATTTTTCTGATTATTTTTTTTTTTTTTTAAGTTTACTTATTTTTTCTGTAACAGCCCTCTTTATTATCATTCATTGGATCATATGTAAATTTCAGACATTTTCGCTCAGTATTTTCTTTGCAAACAGTGTTTCACTTTTCAAACATTCATACAAACTGTTTTCCTAATTTATTCACTTCGCTCTGTCTGCAGTCTCGGCTTTCTCGGCTTTTTCCGGCGGCTTCGCTGCGTGTGATCGGCTCCTGCTCGGGTTTTTCCGTGGTTTTCGGCCGGGTAATCCAGATGTTTTTGAGGGTTTTCGGCGTGCATTCGCTGGGTTTTGCGGTTCGTTTGAGGGTTTGCGGCAGCTTTTCCCTGCAATTCGGGGACCTTGTGGTGTTTGCTGAATACAACGCAGGGTCGCCGAAATGGGATCGGCAAAAGGAACCGAATTGAAGAGAACGAAAAGTCACCGAACGTGCGGTGACTTCTCGATTCTCTTTGAATTACCCTGATAGTGCCTCAAAGTAAGCTCACCAGATCCGCCACGTTTCATCAAGACGCATCCCAATTCTCTGCACTGATGGGAAGCACATGAAAAAAAGCCGCCTGGCTGGACGCAGAACTGAAACATCGCAGAAAAGATATTCCATCCCCTCAGAACGCAAGAGTGACTTTATCTCTCTCCTACAGCATTTTAGTTTTGTATACTACAGGTCATCACTTTTCATGTCCCCCTGCAGCATATGAATCATACATACTACGGGGTAGCATGTTTCATGACCTCCTGCAGGGTAAGAATCATACAAACTGCAGGGCATTAAGTTTCACATCCTCCTGAATTTAGCGTTGCCAAGTTGGCCATGTTTTCCTGCACATATATAATTTATCTACGTTGATGGGCATTGCATGAAAAATGCCACCCTGCAGCATGTATAATCCATAGGCTGCAGGGAAGAAATCAAAGAGGAATCCCAGGTGACCTGCCTTGATTTCCTTCCTGCAACATATGAATTGTACATGTTGCAGGGCAGCCCATCCCCCTGCGCCCCCCCCCCCCTCTGCATGAAAAAGTAACGAGTCCAGGAAGACATGGCCAATCCGGCAACCCTACCTGCAGCTTATGACTCTAACACATACTACAGGGTAGCAGGTTTCCTGCTCTCCAGAGTATGAATCTTACCTGCTACAGGGCAGGAGGTTTCATGTGCCGAACAGGGGAACATGCTGAATTTAGTCGGCCTATTTTAAATTACTGTATATATACAGTTGTGTTCTAAATTATTCAACCCCCAATGCTGTAAAGGGTTTTAGGGAATTTAGTGACATTTGTAATTGTATTCAGAATGAAATCCTACAAGGACTTTTTAAAGAACCATATGCAACTAAAATGACATCAATTGGTTTTGTAATACAGTAGTAAATGTTTCTTTTGTGAATTCTTCATTGACACGATTATTTAACCCCTTAAAGACTACCACTCTGAAGAACAGAGGTTCATTCAAGTGTTTTCAATCAGGTATTGAAAACACCTGTGGATGTCACGGAGCAGCAATAAAGCATAATAAGCACCAATTAGGCAGCTTTAAAATGACTGTGATACTCAGCTCCTTCTGGACATTTACTGGTGTGGTTACAAACATGGTGAAGTCAAGAGAATGGTCCAGGAAGACAAGAGAAGAGGTGATTACTCTTCACAGGAAGGGCAATGGCTATAAGAAGATTGCAAAGATGTTAAACATACCAAGAGAGACCATAGGAAGCATCATTCGCAAATTCAAGGCAAAGGGCACTGTTGAAACGCTACCTGGTCGTGGCAGAAAGAAGATGCTGACTTCGACTGCTGTGCGCTACCTGAAGCGTAGAGTGGAGAAAAGTCCCCGTGTGACTGCTGAGGAACTGAGAAAAGATTTGTCAGATGTGGGTACTGAAGTTTCAGCTCAGACAATACGGCGCACACTGCGTAATGAAGGCCTCCATGCCAGAACTCCCAGGCGCACCCCCTCGCTGTCTCCAAAGAATAAGAAGAGTCGACTGCAGTATGCCAAAAGTCATGTGGACAAACCACAGAAGTTTTGGGATAGTGTTCTGTGGACTGATGAAACAAAATTAGAACTGTTTGGGCCCATGGATCAACGCTATGTTTGGAGGAGGAAGAACAAGGCCTATGAAGAAAAGAACACCTTGCCTACTGTGAAGCATGGCGGGGGGTCAATCATGCTTTGGGGCTGTTTTGCTTCTGCAGGTACAGGGAAGCTTCAGCGTGTGCAAGGTACCATGAATTCTCTTCAGTACCAGGAGATATTGGATGACAATGTGATGCAGTCCGTCACAAACCTGAGGCTTGGGAGACGTTGGACCTTTCAACAGGACAATGATCCCAAACATACCTCCAAGTCCATTAGAGCATGGTTGCAGATTAAAGGCTGGAACATTTTGGAGTGGCCATCGCAGTCACCTGACTTAAATCCCATTGAGAACCTCTGGTGGGACTTAAAGAAAGCAGTTGCAGTGCGCAAGCCTAAGAATGTGACTGAACTGGAGGCTTTTGCCCATGACGAATGGGCGAAGATACCCGTAGATGGCTGCAAGACACTTGTGTCAAGCTATGCTTCACGTTTAAAAGCTGTTATAACTGTAAAAGGATGTTGTACTAAGATTGAATGTCACTTGGGGGTTGAATAAAACTGATAATGATGTGAGCACAGAAAAGACATTTGTGGTTATTTCATTATAAATGTTATGTTATATTTGTCTGACCTACACGTGCCTCTTTGATTTAATTGTAAGCAAGATGACTGAATGATCAAAATCAATGTCAAACTGGCCAAAACACTCAATTTCAGTGGGGGTTGAATAATTTTGAACACAACTGTATATATATATATTTATTACAGTAATGTGAATATAAAACGGACAAGTCATTTGCAACTTTACCTTTTCTGACCTAAACAGACAAAATCAAGTATCTGACAGATTTAGTCTCTTATTTTTATTTTTTTATTATTATTTTGTAAGTTCACAAAAAATCCTGCTTTACTGAAAAACTGGAAGTGTTTTTTCATGGTCTTTAGAGGAGAAAAGGCGCTGTGGTCCCGGATCGCTTGATTTATGGCCGGTCTACAGGCGTGCAACTCAAACCAGACTTTGTACGGAAAAACCTGAAGCTGGGAAAGTGGCTCGGAAAAAGCACAGGGCGGCTGGAGTTTCTTATTAAAGGTTAATGGAGCATTAAAGGGTTAAGCCGCGTGAAATTACAGGACACGGAGTTTGAACCTTCGGAGATTTGTTAATAATAATCTGCTGTAAATTGTTGGCCGGCTCAAGTGTCCTGAGGGAGTGGAGAAATTAGCCGCTGTATCTAGGTGGAGCGAGCGGGATGTTTGTACAGCTCCAAGGCCTGACACTCTGGCCCGATCAGACAGCGATAGGGGAGCCTCGTCACTACAAACATTATCCCATAATCAGATAATCCAATTCTAGAATTTCTCATGTTCCTCTACATGTACGGCGCGCGCTCAGCGGCAGAAACCCGAGTGGGATTAACGGGGCTGGTTAGGATTCTGTGACAAGTTTAGGAGGGGATTGTTTTCGGAAAAAAAAAAGTGTGAAAAAGTCAGCAGGTGTAATTCTACAAAGTGGAGTAACCATCATGCAACTCACCAAGTTTCCGCTGGTTCACGTGGTGACGGCATGAATTTTTTGCGAAGAACCTCTTCCATTTTCTGTCTCCGATACTTCGTTATACCTTAAACAAAACAGGGAGATTGTGATGAACTGAAAAGTGGTGTAAAAAGTATCAGAAAGTGAAGTAATCACAATTGTTTCATTAACCACATTCTTTCACTGAATTTTACCCATCGTACAGCGCTGCGGAATGCGTTGGCGCTTAATAAAAATAATAATAAACAACAACAGAGAACACTGATTTTACTCCAACGAACTACAGTGTATTCACTATTTAGTGAATAGTGACCATAGCGTGCCATACTTTTCACCGTTCTTTCAAAAGCATTGTCTGATGACGTTGCTCAGTGTAGATTTAGGCCAGGGTCAGGCGATATGCGCACCCGTACGGACGTGCCTCCCCAAGCGTCTGTCGCAGCGTTGTGACGCTTTGACGGGGCCGGCAACACGCTGTAGCGCGCGCAGATTGTACACGCTACAGCGGGCGTGCTGCGAACGTTCTGAAAGCCTCCCCGTCGAAGCGCTACGATGCGTGTTCGACGGGCAGCAAAGTGCGATCTTCCATAGGAGGATCGAGCCTTGCAGCACTGAGCACACTAACTGCGCTCAGCAAGGTGGCCAGACGGATGTCAGAGTGGAAGGAACGTTCACTCTCACCGACATTCCTTCCGCTCTGCAAAACGCTCGTCTGAACCCGGCCTTAAATGATATTTCCACAAGGTGTTTCCGCTGATGTTACCCAGCATAGATTTCACAGTATTTTCCACTGGTGTTTCAGTCAAAGGCGGTTGGTCTGGGTTTTCATCATCGTTTGTATTGAGGACCGAAGAAATGGCCACTTTAAAATCATCGCTGTATGTTCACCAGTGTCTACAGAAGAATAAACACTGGTGCCGCGGTTCACCATTGTTTGCAGCAACTTTGCTGACCACGGCCAGTGTTAGGTTTTCCTGCTCTGGATCGCCGATATTCACATGGTCACACGTTTCAGGGTTATTCAAAGAGCATCAGAATTCCACCGGCATGTCAGTGCGCTTTCATTCATTCACTTCATGGAATCAAATCCCCCGACCTTGTGGTGAATTCAGAATTCACTGCACGGCCACCAATGTGCAGGGAAAATCCGTCAAAAAAACGCTGAATCCAAAAGAAAAACCGCCGCTAATATCAGATCCGGTAGTTACAGTTACAAGCATTTATAAAGCGCCACCAAGTTCCGTAGCACTGTACAATGGGAGAGACAGAATAACAAATTTGCATACACAATAAAACACAGATCAGTAGGAGAGAGGATCCAGCGCGAGAGCTCACAATCTAAGAGGAGAGGGGTGACACGCTAGATGAGGCCGCCGCAAACCCACCAAAAAACATTGGATCCGATAAGCCGCCGCAAACATCTGAAAAGGCCAATGATCCGCTGAACACAGCACTGACCAACGGGGTAAAACAAATTCATAAAATAAATTAAGAGACTTTTTGCTGCAGATTAAAAGAATAAACGGTTTATTAGATATTGTATAAAAACAGGAATATTTTCAACATTGAAACCTATGAGATGCGCCTGAATAAACCTGCCGAATGAAACCACTGAACATCAGGGCAATTCACTGACATTTCTCTGCTGTTCGGTGTCTGAATAGATTAACCATTGCTTCTCTATGGGGATTTCACTGCCGCCGAACAGGCACCGTATTTCACTGGCAATTTTGCCAATATATAAATAGTATGACGATGTTACATAAATAAATGTAATTGCATCCCATCACGTGCACGCTCCTAAAGCGGCCAGGCCGAACGGCTATTTACTGCACCGTGAAAAAATTACGCGTGGCATAGTTTTAAAAGTGTCAATGTTAGGACACGCTAACCCATGAATCAAAACAAAAAAGGGATCTATTGCTGTTTATTTACATAAATGCCTAGAATATTTACAACTTTGAAGGTTCTGCATAAAAATAATCCCAAGATGCATATATACGCCATTGTGCAGCGCTACGGACCTTGGCGGTGCTTAATATTTGTAACTGTACGTATGTCTGGGTAAGGCTAGGGTCAGACTAACGCAGTATCAACGTGCGTTTATCCGCACTAAATCACAGCCGTGCTAGCAGCAAATGACGTCCAATGCCGGGCAGCATACGAAGAACGGTCGCACAAAAGTGCGGCTGCGCAACGCAAGTGGCAAACGAACGCATTTTTTGGAGAACGTCAAACCGCTAGTACTGACGTACAGAGTGTGCTGCGTCCGCTAGAGGCGTGTGTGCGTGATTGGGAGACGTCAGACCCTGCTAATGTCCGGCCAACATAACGTCCAGACGCAAAAAGTGTTTTATTGATGATCTGTACAAAATCATGGACGAAAATGCGCATCGTATGACCGGTATCGCGTACTCCGTGAAAAAATACGTCCATTCGTTCGAACGCACTTTTTCACGGAGCAACGTGAAAAATGCGTTAGTCTGACCTTAGCCATAATCAGAGCTTCGCGAAAAGCTGCAAAAATTAGAATAAACGGTTTCAAAGAATGTCAGTCACCCAGCAGGGAGTAGGACCCTCTCAGCTTCATGTCTCTGTCCATCTATATCTTCACTTAATTTAGTGTAACCCCATGTACCACGCTGCAGAATATGTTGGTGCAATAGGAATAACTCGAATAAATAATAAAGAGTCATCTGTTATTATTTTAACTTTTTTTTTTATTATTTTTTATAAATCTCACTTCGATATCTGGGTACAACGAGCTATAAATTCTGAACGAGCGCGTCCTGCTTGGGGTTGGAAATAGTCATTAATTCTACATATTGTCCAGGCGGCTGCACACGTCGCATGGCGTGAATTTAAAGGGCACTTGTAGCGGGGCAGCCCCGTGTGATCAGTCATTCATGGAAAGGCACGCACAATGGGACAGGACGGGCATCTCTGCCTCAGGAATAGCAAGAGGGATGAAGGGCTGCTGCCGCCAATCTGCCAGGAGCACAAAGCTGGCGGGGGTCAGCCGAAGCCCCCTCTGTCACCGTCCTGAAGGAGAGAGAGTGCCTGGTACTGCATCTTTACCCACTGGCACACATGGCAAGGCGGCAGCAAACCCTCAGTCTGGTGCACTTTTATACATTTGTGAAATTGATTAAACAAATTGATCCTTGCTGCTACTGCAGAACCTCTTGGATGGCAGAGGTGCCCTTGAGACATACAGTGAAGATGGAAAAAAAAAAAAAACTCCTTCAGTCTTAAGAGGGTGTGCAGCAGCTGTGCTGGTGAGAGAGAGCATATATTCTTGTTAAGGCGACCTTTAACCCCAAATCAGTGCACGCTTGTTGTCGCCGCTTTCACGAGCGATCTTTGCCTCTTGACATTGACAGTTTAATAATTAACTCGGAAGGGGAGAGGATCCGCCACCAGATCACACATCTCACGGTGAGTCACAGATTTCATCCGCCGCCCTCTCCCTCGCTGCACCCCGAGCGATAAAGCATTGACAAAGAGTCCGACCATTCCCAGACTGATTTTTTTTTTTTTTTTTTTGTGGTTTCCAGTTTTATTTGTGATTTTTCTCACGGTGAACCTGGAAACGCGTGGGGTGTGACCGACTCGATTCCGAGAAACCGCCATGAGTCTTAAGCCAGAAATGTCAGAGATTTCAGGGGATTTCGCCGCGCTCACCTGAGACGAGAAATCGAAAGCAGAGAATAAAAGAGAAGCAAGAACATAAATAGATAAATACGGAGGGTGGGGGTCGCAGACCCCACTCCTGCCGTGACCGCTCTGCTATTCCCGTGCGGACCCCTCGCCCATTAAATGCCTGAGCTGCACCCCATCTCTTTAACCTGGCCTCCGCGGCACAATAAAGGCCGTGTGTGGCGTCCGTGGTTTTTCTGCACGGACCCCACACACTGTCCCACCATGTCCAAAGAAACGACCCCACCCCCCTTTCCTTCCCCTCTGCTCATCTCTAAAACACACATGTTCCAATTCGACGCGCTGTCCCCAAAAATCAAAGCAACCGTTCATTTCCATCTGTTTCAATACAGAGAAAGGCCTTCTTCAGGGCTGGGAAGTGAATTACCAGACGCGGAGATGGGAAGGGGGGGGCTGCAAACCACTTGCTATTTTAGATGCACCCCTTCCTGTGAACGAATGGGGCTCCGTCATGTGTTTCGGTGGGGTCTACGAATAACCTAGTTTGTTTTTCCAGCTCGTTATCTTGACTGTAAAGAAATGGATAAAAGAGCATTGTTTGGTATGAAAAATAATATATACAGTACATTATTATTTTTTTAAATACACAACATTAGATATGTAATCGAAAAGATGACTACAGTTACAAGTATCTATAACGCGTCAACAAGTTCTGTAGCGCTGAGTGAAAGGCATGCTGGGATTTATTCCCATAGAGCAGGGGTAAGAAGCCTTGGCCCTCCAGAGGTTTTAGAACTACATATCCCACGATGCTCAGCCACTCATTACACCGGTATAGCCTCATGCGTAATGCAGTTCAAAACCATAAGGAGCAGCGAGTTTGATGAACCCTGCATAGCATTATGAATTGTGCACACTGCAGGGCAGTGCGCTCACGTGTCTTCCTTAAGCAAGCAGAAGCTGCAGTGTCCTGGAAAACAGGGCTGGTCTGGAAACGCCACCTAAAAACATCATAAAAAAGGTAGAATACACGAGTTGCACAACCCATAATTCCAATTTCCTTATGGGATTAAGAAAATAAATGTAAAACCAATAAATGCTGGTTATTCCGGGTTGTCGTTCAAAAGATATTTCCCAGTGACGAGGCCGTTATAATCACTTTTCTCATGGGTCAGGGCGGTGAAAGAGCTGCTTGATGATCAGGGCTGCTCCCGCAGAGTGAAGGTGCGCTCTGCCTATTGTTTTCTGCAGGACCCCCATACACATATACCTCCTTTAGGTTTAGAGGCGCCTCTGTCTCATCACACCAACCGGTTTTGCTGAGAAAAAAAAAAAAATGCAAAAGAGACAGCCTGCGTGTCAACACACCTACTGCAGCCGAGCGTGACCTGTTAGCCGTGCTAAGTGCCGGAAATGAAGGAATTTAAAGGCCCACGCGCTTAAAAACTCGACAATGACCAGATAGGGTTTTCAGGACCGCAGATAAAAAGGTTATAGCATTCTGTGCAGAACGAGCGTCGGTCAGGTAACATTGATGCAAACGAAGGTTAGTCCTTATTCTGCTTTTCCAGGAATACCGAGCGCTATTCCATAGCTGTTGTTACGATAGCTACAGGAGACGTTACACTCAGCGTCACACACAGCGTCTCCTGCAGTCATCTTATCGACGGGAATTGCAATTCCACGCTTACCGCAAACTGGGCTTGCGGCTTGAATGTAGCAATTCCCTGCGAGAGGTTACCGTAAACTAACGCCTCCTATACTTTGTATACTACAGGGGATAATCATGAACCTCCAAAATTACCACCGAATGGTGAATTTCACCATATCTGTAATTGCGAGGGAATTCGTTTTTTCACAAAGCTGTCAATCCACCAAATACGGGCGAGTTGACAGCGAGATATGGGGCAGTTCACCGCAATTCAACAGCATTGAAATAATCCCATTGGAAGCTATTGATGCATCCACTCACAGAACGCCAAACTGCACGAAATTTCAGGGAAATTACCCGATTTGCGATGTTCCAATTTGACGGGTTTAAAACAGGTAAATTTAATAGGTTTCAAAGTAATAAAAAAATAATAAAAATATTCAGTTTAAGACCATGTATTATTTTTAAAACTTAAATAGAAACATTTGCAGGGTTATTCAAAGAGAATCAAAAAGCCATCGCACGTTCGGTGACTTTTCGTTCTCTTCAATTCGGTGCGATTTGGCGATCCCATTTCGGCGACGCTGCGTTGTATTCAGCAAGCACCACAGGGCTTCGTAGTGCAGTCAAAAGCCGCTGCAAACCCGACGAACGTACACTGAAACCCGCAAACACATCTGGATTAACCCCACCGAACACGCCGGAGAAACCCGAGCAGCCGCCGATCACAGCGCAGAGCAGCTGCTGGAAAAAGCCGACACCGCAGTCGAATGGAGTGAAAAAAAAAAAAAACAAAAAAACAGTACGCTTGGATGTTTGAAAAAAGTGAAACGCTGTTTGCAAAGAAACTACTGAGCGAAAATGTCTGAAATTTACATATAAAATCCAATGAATGATAATAAAAAGGGCTGTTACAGAAAAAAGAAAAAGACTAAAAAAGAAAGAAAAAAAAATAATTTTCGCAAAAAAATCCTGAAAAATGCCTAAAAGATCATTAAAAAAATCTATAAATAAAGAGACTCTTTGCTGCAAAATAAAATAATAAACGGTTTATTAGATATTGAATTAAAACGGGAATATTTTGAACATTGAAGCCTATGGGATTTTCCTGAATAAACCTGTCGAATGAAACCACCGAATGGCAGGGCAATTCGGCAACTTTTCACTGCTGGCTTTGTGTTCTCTGAATAGATGAACCATTGCCATGGGGGATTTCACTGCCCTCAAACAGGCACCGTATGTGCAGGCAATTCGCCAACATTTGGCGAACTGCCTGCTCTCTGAATAGCCGAATGGTCAGGAAAGGTAACCGTACGCTGAATTTCACTGTTCGGTTCCCTTTCGGCCACAATTCGGATCTCTTTGAATAATCCTGTTAGTTTTAAGACTTTAGTATTTTGTTATTCTTTGTAGAGGACCTTTTTTATTATTTGGACACATTTTTACTTTATTATTATTGATTTCTACTTCGATTATTATTAGTAGAATAGGGGACTTCTTTTTTCCCCTCTCAGTTCGGTGGAATTCAATGATGCCAATTCGGCGGCTTTCGCCAACATCCGATAACTGCTTTGGTGACTCCAATTACGGCAAAATACCTTGATCAATCGCTAAATAGTGAATTCACCGTATTTTGGGCGAAAATGGAATCACCAAAGTGAGCCAAAATGAAAAGCACCAAAATTACGTTCAATTTCGGTGCTTTGTGAATAGACCTCTTAGTACAGGAGACGATAGTTTACGCCTCGGCGTAGAGGCGCAGGCTATTCAAAAGGTCTTCCACCCTGGGAGATGGCACTAAGGGGTTATTCAGAGAGCACTGAAATATCCCGTTCGCTGCCCTTCGGAGAGTTAAACTCGACGACCCTGCGTTGAATTCAGTATTCACCGCAGGGTCCCTAAAGTTTGGCGAATCGACCCGTCGAACGCATCTTCAAACCACTGCAAATGTGTTGAATCGGAAAACCGCCGAATGCATCAGACCAAAAATCGATCCAAAAAAATCCGACCAGCCGCAGAACAGAGGTAAAAAAAATAATTAAATAAAATATAAAAAGGAGTTAAAGAAATAAAAATATCACTACTGTATTAAAATATATAAGGTCCTATGAATAGTAATAAAAAGGTCTGTTACAGGAAAAAAACACCAAAAACATCCCGAAAAATGCTCAAAACAATAAATATACTTTTTGCTGCAAATGAAAAGAATAAATGGTTGAATAAATAGTTAAAAACAGGGATTTCTTTTTACATTGAAACCTATGGGATTCGCCTGTTAAAACCTGTCCAACGAAAACACTGAAAAATCAGGGAATGTCACTGACATTTCAGGGCTGTTCAGTTGTCTCTGCAAAGATTAACCATCACTTCTCTATAGGGAATTTCACTGCCACCGAAGGTCACCGTATTTCGCCGGTAATTCACCAATATTTGGCAAATTGCCTGCTTTTTGAACAGCCACGAAATTGCACCGTACGGGGAACTTCCGTGGCCAATTCGGTGTTCTTTGAATAACCCCTTTAATAACCTGTGATAACTCCCCAAAAAATCCCCTACTCCCCTCTCGTCCGGAGGTGGAGAAGGCGGCGCGATCTGCCGCTTCCTGAGCCAGTATCAGACAAGCCTTGCACAGCATTTCGGGGCCAATAAAGCACTTACCCTGGAATATGGACAGTAAAATTGAGAGGCTAAGGAAAATCTGCAGGCGCACGTTTTCTTGCTTAATGTCTCCATTTTACCGAAGACAATGTAATATGTCGCAACAATTTTTTTGCCACAGACCCTGACATCGGGCTGGATTATAACCCTGGTATTAACAGAGCTGTTGCAAATTTATCTGAGCCATTACAGTCTATGGAGCTGCTAAGTTTACAACAGCTTGGGATAGGTTTACACCAGCGTTGGAATACAGCCCATGGTATCCTCTCCTCTATCCCTTTGAAACAAGCTGATATTAATTCATATACTGATAATTATACGATTCCTGCGGCTGAAAAGCTCTTAATAAACAAGCCGTGCCATGCAGATTATTTTTGTAAACTGTTTTTTGGCGGCATTGCACTCCTGTTAACCCCAGTCCCCTCATCCCTCATGTGTCAGCACCAGATAGGGTTCCTGGGCTCTGCGGGAGACCCGGCAGGGTGCCGCATTGCTGACAGACGCCATCGGATCTGTCATTCTGTCCCTCACAGGTCCTTAGGCTGATGAAGGACAAACATGAAAAGGTACATTACATACGCTACCCATCCGTCACTCCTGTCCGCACCCTGCTCGCCTTCCAAAAAAGATGTCGCTTTGGGGATTGGGATGCGGAAACATGCCGTGCCACTCAAGGGATCTGACATTCCCAAATCAACAGGGATTGTCATCAATAATCCCCGAGCAACACGTCAGAGCTGCGATCCGCAACTCGGCCTGTGAGACCTTACGCTGCGCCTGATTAGTGTCGACAGATATAAAGATCAGTAATCATCTTTATAAACTGACCGGTGCCTCTCGAGGGGTCTAAAATGAGAACATGCGTCTTGACTTTTGAGTAGATTAATTTTTCTAGCCGTTTATCTCCTAAATACACAAACACTTACGCTTCTTTTCCTCGGGGTGAGGGATTGTATGACGTGCAGGCACGACATGCAATATGTATTCCTGGGCGCCAGTATAGAGAGGTAACCTGGCTCACAGATGGAGGAGACAGTACGTTGTGGAATGCCCGTTTAATGTCAGAACCCCTGCCTTCTCGCTTCCCGTGGCATGACCAAACGTGTCCAGGCATTCCAGGCTGCCCTACCTGCATGGGGCCCGCCTGGGAGATGGAGACGTGCCTCATGATGGGTGGTAAGGAGACACGGAACAAACACAGGAAACTCAGGGAACGCAATGACGATTGCTCTCGATTATAGACCAACGGTAACAGCGCGGCCACCCACCGCCAGATTCTCTTCGCAGGATGATTTCATTCTTCTGGTTCTGTGCATTTTCTGCAAAGAGAGACAAGATCACATAACGATACACAAAACAAACTGCTGACAGGTTACTTCGAAGACCTGAGATCACAAACGGGCCGATTCCAACCTTAAGGGGATGCTCTACTCATCCTGACCACTTTACACAGTGATCAGGATGTGAGGAGTGAACCCCCTCCCAGCCCCGATCTGGATAAAACACTGGGTGAAGTGGAGGAGTTTCCTCCACCCACCCAGCGTCACCAGCAGCCGGGATTTAAATTTCCTGGCTGCCTTCACTAGTGATGTCACACACAAAGAGTGAGCGACGTCACCCTCTGAGACCAATCGCTGTAGCGAGCGTTCTCAGAGAGGCAGCGATGGATCAGAGCTGTGCATGCACGCGCAGCTCCAATCCGTCGCTCTGCACAGGCGCTACGGGACTTACATTTGTAAAGTGCGAATGTCCCGTAGCGCTGCACAATTTGCAGTTCCTATGCTACGCAAGTGATATAGGAGCGCAAGTTGCACAGAAAAGCTTCAGGTACTTCTGGGTTCAGAAATCCCTGAACCAAAGAGGAGGAGCAGCACGAGGCGAGGGGCAAAAGGTGAGTAAAATCACATAAAAAAAAGGAAAAAATATATTTGAGGTTGTCAGCAGGATCTGACCAAATATTAAGGACAAAATAAAAGGGAACACTATCTTTTAATGGAATGTTCCTTTAACAACTCCATGGACTACAATGGCTCTGGGTAGTTTACACCATGTTTGGAATAGGGTCCCAGGATGGGCAACACTTCTGGTCACACTATGCCAGGAGTGTGTGCCAAGCATGGAGGTGGATCCATCACGACGGGTCTGGTAACTTTAAACGAGGAGCTATCCAGTGCTTCGTTCACGATTCTATCGTTTTGTCTGTCCTAAAACAAGGCATAAAAAGCAGAGAGACACAACTGCTAGCGGAGCGAGTGCTCGTTCCTTGACGTGGACCACGGACATCCTCCCCAGGTCCTACCCTCTAATAACATCTGTCAATCTCAGGCTTTCATCCCAACGGGCATCTCATCAAAAGTTCTTTTATGTCAGGGCTGCCGAGTTCATTACAGAGTACAATACCATCAAACATCTGTCTTAGAGCTGGAGGAACAATGAGTGAGTGTCCTGCGCTACAACAGGTACTCACTCATTCATCCATCCATTCCCGGCAAGCATCGCCAATAAAAGCACAAAATCATAAAAGAACATTATACGCATATATTGCAATGTTCATGAACCCAGGACATACTTGAAAACGAGAGAAATCTCAATGTAACCTTCCTACTAAAATTAAATTATAAATAAATATTTATATATATGTAAGTATTTTTTACCACGAAGGAGATACTGTAATATATAAATATATATTATAGATTACACATACAGTATCTGACAGAAATGAGTACACCCCTAACATTTTTGTAAATATTTTATTATAGAATTTCATGTGACAACACTGAGGAAATGACACTTTGTTACAATGTAAAGTAGTGAGTGTACAGCTTATGTAACAGTGTAAATTTACTGCACCCTCAAAATACCTCAACACACACAACCATTAATGCCTAAACCGCTGCCAACAAAAGGGACTACACCCCTAAGAGAAAATGCTCAAATTGGGCCCAAAGTGTCAACTCACAGGAGGTTACAATCTAGAGGAGCAGAGGGTCCGGCTCACAGGAGCTTACAATCTAGAGGAGCAGAGGGTCCGGCTCACAGGAGCTTACAATCTAGGGGAGCAGAGGGTCCGGCTCACATGAGTTTACAATCTAGAGGAGCAGAGGGTCCGGCTTACAGGAGTTTACAATCTAGGGGAGCAGAGGGCCCGGCTCACAGGAGCTTACAATCTAGAGGAGCAGAGGGTCCAGCTCACAGGAGTTTACAATCTAGAGGAGCAGAGGGTCCGGCTCACAGGAGCTTACAATCTAGAGGAGCAGAGGGTCCGGCTCACAGGAGTTTACTATCTAGAGGAGCAGAGGGTCCGGCTCACAGGAGTTTACAATCTAGAGGAGCAGAGGGCCCGGCTCACAGGAGTTTACAATCTAGAGGAGCAGAGGGCCCGGGTCACAGTAGTTTACAATCTAGAGGCAGAGGGCCCGGCTCACAGGAGTTTACAATCTAGAGGAGCAGAGGGTCCGGCTCACAGGAGTTTACAATCTAGAGGAGCAGAGGGCCCGGCTCACAGGAGTTTACAATCTAGAGCAGCAGAGGTCCGGCTCACAGGAGTTTACAATCTAGAGGAGCAGAGGGCCGGCTCACAGGAGTTTACAATCTAGAGGAGCAGAGGGCCCGGCTCACAGGAGTTTACAATCTAGAGGAGCAGAGGGCCGGGTCACAGTAGTTTACAATCTAGAGGAGCAGAGGGTCCGGCTCACAGGAGTTTACAATCTAGAGGAGCAGAGGGCCCGGCTCACAGGAGCTTACAATCTAGAGGAGCAGAGGGTCCGGCTCACAGGAGCTTACAATCTAGAGGAGCAGAGGGCCCGGCTCACAGGAGTTTACAATCTAGAGGAGCAGAGCGACCGGCTCACAGGAGCTTACAGTCTAGAGGAGCAGAGGGCCCGGCTCACAGGAGCTTACAATCTAGAGGAGCAGAGCGACCGGCTCACAGGAGCTTACAATCTAGAGGAGCAGAGCGACCGGCTCACAGGATTTTACAATCTATATAGGTGTAGTTCAGAAACATTTGGGGCGGCCGGAGTTTGACAGCCTTGGCCCAAAAGATAAAAATGAGCTTTTTCGAGGTCAAGTTCTAAAAGTAGAGCAGTTGCCACGGAAACCAAAGAAACATTCGAAGGGTCCGTTCACCGACGCATCTGTCAAACTGTACTGCTCCTCGGCGTTTTATTTTTATGGGTTTTTTTGTGCTGTACAATCATAAAAACGTCCAGATAATAATGCCGCAGACCTCACAGGAGGGCGACACGGAGGGGATAATCTTCTCTGAAAAAATGCTTTTTGTCCCGTACCCCTCTTTCCCCCCTCCCCAAGGGTAATTAATGCAATACAGAAGTGGCCTGGCGATATCGGCTGTATAGCGGATTTAAAGAGATAAAGAGGGGGACGCAAAGACTTGTTATTTTAGATTATGTCCGTGAGACTGAATGAATATATAAAAACATGCAGTGAATAATTCCCCCTTTTCATGGGCCATAATAGCCGGAGCCCCCCCAGCACCTCTCATTTTAAGCGGTGCATTGTGGCTGCATTATGCCCCCGTGTAAAGCCCTGACACAGAGCACAATGCCAGCCCTACAGAATCATTCTAATCAGAGAGAGCACACTGTGGGAATGGGGAGGAGGGGTACGCGGGATCAGGTCTGAAAGGGTTCCTGGCCTGGGAGGAGGGGGGGGGACGCTTTGCAGATGCTCAGAGAGAGATTTCCTACTGATAGTTTCCTGTTGCAGGAGCCTAGAGGAGGGTTAGACCCCCAGCAGCCCCCTTGATTTACAAAAAAAATAAAAAAGGCAAAGAATGTTCAAGGGTCTCATGTGCAAAAGACAAAACCAGAAAGCTGGGAAATTCCTGAATATTAACGAGGGTCTGTCAGGTTTGATGTAAGAGCATTTTATATGGTATTGACAGAACATGCATATATAAATAGACACATGTGTGCGCGCGCGCGAGGGCAGGGGGGCTTACGCATATGTATATGCGCACAGATACTGTATGAATAGATTAATGTGTATCTAGATAAAAGTCCCAGATGCAGGACTGAAACATTGATATTGCTCCAAGAGTTCAACAGCAAATATTTCCGTACAGAGTGTCCGGCTCACAGGAGCTCACAATCTAGAGGAGCAGAGGGTCCGGCTCACAGGAGCTTACAATCTAGAGGAGCAGAGGGTCCGGCTCACAGGAGCTTACAATCTAGAGGAGCAGAGGGCCCGGCTCACAGGAGCTTACAATCTAGAGGAGCAGAGGGTCCGGCTCACAGGAGCTTACAATCTAGAGGAGCAGAGGGCCCGGCTCACAGGAGCTTAGAGGGCCCGGCTCACAGGAGCTTACAATCTAGAGGAGCAGAGGGTCCGGCTCACAGGAGCTCACAATCTAGAGGAGCAGAGGGCCCAGCTCACAGGAGCTTACAATCTAGAGGAGCAGAGGGCCCGGCTCACAGGAGCTTAGAGGGCCCGGCTCACAGGAGCTTACAATCTAGAGGAGCAGAGGGTCCGGCTCACAGGAGCTTACAATCTAGAGGAGCAGAGGATCCGGCTCACAGGAGCTTACAATCTAGAGGAGCAGAGGGTCCGGCTCACAGGAGCTTACAATCTAGAGGAGCAGAGGGTCCGGCTCACAGGAGCTTACAATCTAGAGGAGCAGAGGGTCCGGCTCACAGGAGCTTACAATCTAGAGGAGCAGAGGGTCCGGCTCACAGGAGCTTACAATCTAGAGGAGCAGAGGGTCCGGCTCACAGGAGCTTACAATCTAGAGGAGCAGAGGGTCCGGCTCACAGGAGTTTACAATCTACAGGAGCAGAGGGCCCGGCTCACAGGAGCTTACAATCTACAGGAGCAGAGGGCCCGGCTCACAGGAGCTTACAATCTACAGGAGCAGAGGGCCCGGCTCACAGGAGCTTAGAGGGCCCGGCTCACAGGAGCTTACAATCTAGAGGAGCAGAGGGTCCGGCTCACGGGAGTTTGCAATCTACAGGAGCAGAGGGTCCGGCTCACAGGAGCTTACAATCTAGAGGAGCAGAGGGTCCGGCTCACGGGAGTTTGCAATCTACAGGAGCAGAGGGTCCGGCTCACAGGAGTTTGCAATCTACAGGAGCAGAGGGTCCTGAGCGCTACAGAATGTAACATCCTACCAGTTTAGCATTAACCAGACTATACAGCAGTGATGGTGAACCTTGGCATCAAGGTGTTTCGGAACTACATGTTCCATGATGCTTGGTCACACATAAGGCTAGCAGAGCATCATGGGACATGTAGTTCACCAACATCTGGAATGCCAAGGTTCGCCATCACTGCTGTGTAGTACGAATGTTCTGCGCTTTTAGCTCTATCCGGGCTTAACACTGCCGACAGCGAGTAGAAAACAACCGATAAGACCGAGTCTGCCCATCGTACCTGCACGAGATGCCGTTCGTTAAAGCACCCATTAAAAAAGGTGTAAAATAGTGCAATTGAAAGGGTTAATGGTACGTCCTGTGATTCAGCCTCTTCGGCAGAAGGCGGTATGATGATTCACGCCCCTACAGAGGTGTGAGAAATGTAATCAAATTATCCCTCCGGGGCGAACAACTGCCGGATTTATCTGTGATTTTTAATTGGGGGGCAGGGAGAAAATAAACCAGCGGCGCGGCGCAGTAAAACTTTAATAAATTCCTCCCCGGGTCGGGTAACGAGAAACATGTGCGGCTCCTGTTTGTCAGGAGACTGCCCCGCGGCCCTCGATCCGCCAAGAAAAAAAAGTTTTTTTTATTTTCCGTTCCTATCACAAGCTCTGCCCCCGGGGGCCAGAATATTCCGTAGCGTTTACACATCAGATAGCTCCACGGAGGTGCTCACAGGCAGCACGGCACAACCGCCCAGGAGATAGCGAGCTGTTAGTTGCCATTATGGGATGAGGAGGTGATCCTCACATCTGACAGCGTCTTATCTCTAAAAAGGAGAGGCTAAGCCGGAGAGCGGCGGCGCAGCCAGTGGCATGACCTGTCTGAGAGGGTTTGGGGACGGGAGTCTCACCTCGGGGGTCCCAGCCGTGTCTGGGCAACTAGGCCGGGATTACGAGGTTTACCCGGATTATGAAGAGGGGATTTCACGGCTCAGAGGTAATAATGCAGGTGTGTTAGTGCGGCGAGCTTAGGTACGCGGCGCTCTGAGGATCACCACCCTCGGTGAAATGTGCCGCCTCGTCCAGGATCCCTGAAACAGATAAAACAAAGGGATTTAGAGAAAAAAAACAGGCAAAAAATTATAAAACAAAATCTGGTAAAAACAGGAGAATGACAAGCCGGTAACGCAGCACATTCAGCACGGGGCAATACCGGTATATGCAGTGTGTGTAGTGATGGACGACCAGGGCCTGCGCGCGATCACAAGACATGTGGAAAAAATGCAACGCTCCTAATAAAGAGATGCAGGCGGGTAAACTGTCAGTGCGTCCTTATACAGAGATACAGGTGGGTAAGCTGTCAGTGCGTCCTTATACAGAGATACAGGTGGGTAAACTGTCAGTGCGTCCTAATACAGAGATACAGGTGGGTTAAGCCATGATTACAGAAATGGAGTACTGTGGGTAAACCCGTCAGTGCGCTCCTAATACAGAGATACAGGTGGGTAACCTGTCAGTGCGCTCCTAATACACAGAGATACAGGTGGGTAACCTGTCAGTGCGCTCCTAATACAGAGATACAGGTGGGTAACCTGTCAGTGCGCTCCTAATACAGAGATACAGGTGGGTAACCTGTCAGTGCGCTCCTAATACAGAGACAGGTGGGTAACCTGTCAGTGCGCTCCTAATAGAGATATACAGGTGGTGGTAACCTGTCAGTGCGTCCTTATACAGAGATACAGGTGGGTAACCTGTCAGTGCGCTCCTAATACAGAGATACAGGTGGGTAACCTGTCAGTGCGGTCCTAATACACAGAGATACAGGTGGGTAACCGGTCAGTGCGCTCCTAATACAGAGATACAGGTGGGTAACCTGTCAGTGCGCTCCTAATACAGAGATACAGGTGGGTAACCTGTCAGTGCGCTCCTAATACAGAAATACAGGTGGGTAAGCTGTCAGTGTGCTCCTAATACAGAGATACAGGTGGGTAACCTGTCAGTGCGCTCCTAATACAGAGATACAGGTGGGTAAGCTGTCAGTGCGCTCCTAATACAGAGATACAGGTGGGTAAGCTGTCAGTGCGGTCCTAATACAGAGATACAGGTGGGTAACCTGTCAGTGCGCTCCTAATACAGAGATACAGGTGGGTAAGCTGTCAGTGCGTCCTAATACAGAGATACAGGTGGGTAACCTGTCAGTGCGTCCTAATACAGAGATACAGGTGGGTAAACTGTCAGTGCGTCCTAATACAGAGATACAGGTGGGTAACCTGTCAGTGCGTCCTAATACAGAGATACAGGTGGGTAAACTGTCAGTGCGCTCCTAATACAGAGATACAGGTGGGTACCTGTCAGTGCGCTCCTAATACAGAGATACAGGTGGTAACCTGTCAGTGCGCTCCTACAGAAATACAGGTGGGTAACCTGTCAGTGCCCTCCTAATACAGAGATACAGGTGGGTAACCTGTCAGTGCGCTCCTAATACAGAGATACAGGTGGGTAACCTGCGTCCTAATACAGATAACAGGTGGGTAACCTGTCAGTGCGTCCTAATACAGAGATACAGGTGGGTAAGCTGTCAGTGCCCTTATACAGAGATACAGCTGTCAGTGCGCTCCTAATACAGAGATACAGGTGGGTAACCTGTCAGTGCGTCCTAATACAGAATACAGGTGGGTAACCTGTCAGTGCGCTCCTAATACAGAGATACAGGTGGGGTAACCCCGCTCCTAATACAGAGATACAGGTGGGTAACCTGTCAGTGCGTCCTAATACAGAGATACAGGTGGGTAACCTGTCAGTGCGCTCCTAATACAGAGATACAGGTGGGTAACCTGTCAGTGCGCTCCTAATACAGAGATACAGGTGTGGTAAGCTGTCAGTGCGTCCTAATACAGAGATACAGGTGGGTAACCTGTCAGTGCGCTCCTAATACAGAGATACAGGTGGGTAAGCTGTCAGTGCGCTCCTAATACAGAGATACAAGGTGGGTAACCTGTCAGTGCGTCCTAATACAGAGATACAGGTGGGTAACCTGTCAGTGCGCTCCTAATACAGAGATAACAGGTGGGTAACCTGTCAGTGCGTCCTTATACAGAGATACAGGTGGGTAACCTGTCAGTGCGTCCTAATACAGAGATACAGGTGGGTAAGCTGTCAGTGCGTCCTAATACAGAGATACAGGTGGGTAAGCTGTCAGTGCGTCCTTATACAGAGATACAGGTGGGTAAGCTGTCAGTGCGCTCCTAATACAGAGATACAGGTGGGTAAACTGTCAGTGCGTCCTTATACAGAGATACAGGTGGGTAAGCTGTCAGTGCGCTCCTAATACAGATACAGGTGGGTAAACTGTCAGTGCGTCCTTATACAGAGATACAGGTGGGTAAGCTGTCAGTGCATCCTAATACAGAGATACTGGTGGGTAACCCGTCAGTGCGCTCCTAATACAGAGATACAGGTGGGTAAGCTGTCAGTGCGCTCCTAATACAGAGATACAGGTGGGTAAACTGTCAGTGCGCTCCTAATACAGAGATACAGGTGGGTAACCTGTCAGTGCGCTCCTAATACACAGATATACAGGTGGGTAACCTGTCAGTGCGCTCCTAATACAGAGATACAGGTGGGTAACCTGTCAGTGCGCTCCTAATACAGAGATACAGGTGGGTAACCTGTCAGTGCGCTCCTAATACAGAGATACAGGTGGGTAACCTGTCAGTGCGCTCTAATACAGAAATACAGGTGGTAACCTGTCAGTGCGCTCCTAATAGAGATATACAGGTGGGTAACCTGTCAGTGCGTCCTTATACAGAGATACAGGTGGGTAACCTGTCAGTGCGCTCCTAATACAGAGATACAGGTGGGTAACCTGTCAGTGCGGTCCTAATACACAGAGATACAGGTGGGTAACCGGTCAGTGCGCTCCTAACAGAGATACAGGTGGGTAACCTGTCAGTGCGCTCCTAATACAGAGATACAGGTGGGTAACCTGTCAGTGCGCTCCTAATACAAGAAATACAGGTGGGTAAGCTGTCAGTGTGCTCCTAATACAGAGATACAGGTGGGTAACTGTCAGTGCGCTCCTAATACAGAGATACAGGTGGGTAAGCTGTCAGTGCGCTCCTAATACAGAGATACAGGTGGGTAAGCTGTCAGTGCGCTCCTAATACAGAGATACAGGTGGGTACCTGTCAGTGCGTCCTAATACAGAGATACAGGTGGGTAAACTGTCAGTGCGTCCTAATACAGAGATACAGGTGGGTAACCTGTCAGTGCGTCCTAATACAGAGATACAGGTGGGTAAACTGTCAGTGCGCTCCTAATACAGAGATACAGGTGGGTAACCTGTCAGTGCGCTCCTAATACAGAGATACAGGTGGGTAACCTGTCAGTGCGCTCCTAATACAGAAATACAGGTGGGTAACCTGTCAGTGCGGTCCTAATACAGAGATACAGGTGGATAAACTGTCAGTGCGCTCCTAATACAGAGATACAGGTGGGTAACCTGTCAGTGCGTCCTAATACAGAGATACAGGTGGGTAACCTGTCAGTGCGTCCTAATACAGAGATACAGGTGGGTAACCTGTCAGTGCGTCCTTATACAGAGATACAGGTGGGTAAGCTGTCAGTGCGCTCCTAATACAGAGATACAGGTGGGTAAGCTGTCAGTGCGCTCCTAATACAAAGATACAGGTGGGTAACCTGTCAGTGCGTCCTAATACAGAGATACAGGTGGGTAACCTGTCAGTGCGGTCCTAATACAGAGATACAGGTGGGTAACCTGTCAGTGCGCTCCTAATACAGAGATACAGGTGGGTAAGCTGTCAGTGCGTCCTAATACAGAGATACAGGTGGGTAACCTGTCAGTGCGCTCCTAATACAGAGATACAGGTGGGTAAGCTGTCAGTGCGCTCCTAATACAGAGATACAGGTGGGTAACCTGTCAGTGCGCTCCTAATACAGAGATACAGGTGGGTAAGCTGTCAGTGCGTCCTAATACAGAGATACAGGTGGGTAAACTGTCAGTGCGCTCCTAATACAGAGATACAGGTGGGTAACCTGTCAGTGCGTCCTTATACAGAGATACAGGTGGGTAACCTGTCAGTGCGCTCCTAATACAGAGATACAGGTGGGTAAGCTGTCAGTGCGTCCTAATATAGAGATACAGGTGGGTAACCTGTCAGTGCGCTCCTAATACAGAGATACAGGTGGGTAACCTGTCAGTGCGTCCTAATACAGAGATACAGGTGGGTAAACTGTCAGTGCGCTCCTAATACAGAGATACAGGTGGGTAACCTGTCAGTGCGCTCCTAATACAGAGATACAGGTGGGTAACCTGTCAGTGCGCTCCTAATACAGAAATACAGGTGGGTAACCTGTCAGTGCGGTCCTAATACAGAGATACAGGTGGATAAACTGTCAGTGCGCTCCTAATACAGAGATACAGGTGGGTAACCTGTCAGTGCGTCCTAATACAGAGATACAGGTGGGTAACCTGTCAGTGCGTCCTAATACAGAGATACAGGTGGGTAACCTGTCAGTGCGTCCTTATACAGAGATACAGGTGGGTAAGCTGTCAGTGCGCTCCTAATACAGAGATACAGGTGGGTAAGCTGTCAGTGCGCTCCTAATACAAAGATACAGGTGGGTAACCTGTCAGTGCGTCCTAATACAGAGATACAGGTGGGTAACCTGTCAGTGCGGTCCTAATAAAGAGATACAGGTGGGTAACCTGTCAGTGCGCTCCTAATACAGAGATACAGGTGGGTAACCTGTCAGTGCGGTCCTAATACACAGAGATACAGGTGGGTAACCGGTCAGTGCGCTCCTAATACAGAATACAGGTGGGTAACCTGTCAGTGCGCTCCTAATACAGAGATACAGGTGGGTAACCTGTCAGTGCGCTCCTAATACAGAAATACAGGTGGGTAAGCTGTCAGTGTGCTCCTAATACAGAGATACAGGTGGGTAACCTGTCAGTGCGCTCCTAATACAGAGATACAGGTGGGTAAGCTGTCAGTGCGCTCCTAATACAGAGATACAGGTGGGTAAGCTGTCAGTGTGCTCCTAATACAGAGATACAGGTGGGTACCTGTCAGTGCGCTCCTAATACAGAGATACAGGTGGGTAACCTGTCAGTGCGGTCCTAATACAGAGATACAGGTGGGTAACCTGTCAGTGCGCTCCTAATACAGAGATACAGGTGGGTAAGCTGTCAGTGCGTCCTAATACAGAGATACAGGTGGGTAACCTGTCAGTGCGCTCCTAATACAGAGATACAGGTGGGTAACCTGTCAGTGCGCTCTAATACAGAGATACAGGTGGGTAACCTGTCAGTGCGCTCCTAATACAGAGATACAGGTGGGTAAGCTGTCAGTGCGTCCTAATACAGAGATACAGGTGGGTAAACTGTCAGTGCGCTCCTAATACAGAGATACAGGTGGGTAACCTGTCAGTGCGTCCTTATACAGAGATACAGGTGGGTAACCTGTCAGTGCGCTCCTAATACAGAGATACAGGTGGGTAAGCTGTCAGTGCGTCCTAATATAGAGATACAGGTGGGTAACCTGTCAGTGCGCTCCTAATACAGAGATACAGGTGGGTAAGCTGTCAGTGTGCTCCTAATACAGAGATACAGGTGGGTAAGCTGTCAGTGCGCTCCTAATACAGAGATACAGGTGGGTAACCTGTCAGTGCGCTCCTAATACAGAGATACAGGTGGGTAAACTGTCAGTGCGCTCCTAATACAGAGATACAGGTGGGTAACCTGTCAGTGCGTCCTTATACAGAGATACAGGTGGGTAACCTGTCAGTGCGCTCCTAATACAGAGATACAGGTGGGTAACCTGTCAGTGCGCTCCTAATACAGAGATACAGGTGGGTAAGCTGTCAGTGCGCTCCTAATACAGAGATACAGGTGGGTAACCTGTCAGTGCGCTCCTAATACAGAGATACAGGTGGGTAAGCTGTCAGTGCGTCCTAATACAGAGATACAGGTGGGTAAGCTGTCAGTGCGTCCTAATACACAGAGATACAGCCCATCTCCTCCTCCAGACTCTGTAGATACAGACCTCAAACGTTCCTCAGGGAAAAATACAGATATTCTACATCAGTGCTTTTACCGCCCAAAGACCATGTGACCTGCAGCAGCCAATTGACGAAGGAGCCGAGGTCATGCCACATGAGAGATGCATGCTGGGTATTAATTGGCAATGGACTGGAGCAGATGGTGGTGTGGGTAATGTATTAGCTGACAGGAAGAAGATGCTGGGCATTGGGTGAGATGGGCATGCTGGGTAATACCTGGCAGGAGGCTGTTGCTGGGCATTGGTGCATGCTGGGTGTCAGCTGGCAGTTGCTGGGCTTGAGGGGAGAGGTGCATGCTGGTAGTTGCTGGGCATCAGGGGGAGAGGTGCATGCTGGGTGTCAGCTGGCAGATGCTGGGCTTGAGGGGAGAGGTGCATGCTGGGTGTTAGTTGGCAGTTGCTGGGCTTGAGGGGAGAGGTGCATGCTGGGTGTCAGCTGGCAGTTGCTGGGCATGAGGGGAGAGGTGCATGCTGGGTGTCAGCTGGCAGTTGCTGGGCATGAGGGGAGAGGTGCATGCTGGGTGTCAGCTGGGCATGAGGGGAGAGGTGCATGCTGGGTGTCAGCTGGCAGTTGCTGGGCTTGAGGGGAGAGGTGCATGCTGGGTGTCAGCTGGCAGTTGCTGGGCTTGAGGGGAGAGGTGCATCCTGGGTGTTAGCTGGTAGTTGCTGGGCATGAGGGGAGAGGTGCATGCTGGGTGTTAGCTGGCAGTTGCTGGGCTTGAGGGGAGAGGTGCATGCTGGGTGTCAGCTGGCAGTTGCTGGGCTTGAGGGGAGAGGTGCATGCTGGGTGTCAGCTGGGCATGAGGGGAGAGGTGCATGCTGGGTGTTAGCTGGCAGTTGCTGGGCTTGAGGGGAGAGGTGCATGCTGGGTGTTAGCTGGCAGTTGCTGGGCATGAGGGGAGAGGTGCATGCTGGGTGTCAGCTGGGCATGAGGGGAGAGGTGCATGCTGGGTGTCAGCTGGCAGATGCTGGGCTTGAGGGGAGAGGTGCATGCTGGGTGTTAGCTGGCAGTTGCTGGGCATGAGGGGAGAGGTGCATGCTGGGTGTCAGCTGGGCATGAGGGGAGAGGTGCATGCTGGGTGTCAGCTGGCAGATGCTGGGCACTAGGGGTGCATAATGGGTATTAGCCAGCAGGGCCAGATGCTGGGTATAAGGACAGACGTGATGTGCACCCCAGTAGCTTTACGGCTGGCAGAGCATTGTGGTAAATGTAGTTCACAGATACGGGGGTGCTCCGTTCAGCAGGGCCGGGTTTGACAGTGGTTTTGCCGCAGGCCTCAGCCCTTCCTGTGTGGGGCGCCGTGCAGATGGTGAACACATGTGCAGAGAATGGGATCCCTCTGTGATAACACGGAGACACACACACTTTTTGTCTTTTCAGGCCCGTGTCTTCACAAATCTGGAAGAGGTTGTAGGTCATAATAACACAAACAGTGCCGGGCTCAGTAAACACACACACGGGCCTCCACGATCTGCTGACCTCAGCTCGTCCCAGAGCGAGGAGCGACGCAGAGCCTAAAGCCGCATGGCACAGAGGATTCCGCCAATCCCAGCCAGGAAACCATAGTTTAGCTCCAAAACGGGTTCCCCGAAGGTTCAGTAAGGAACCGTGTGTTACAGTATCACAGAAGGGCTGGTGAGGGACATGACCCAGCAGTGAGGTGTATTAGGTGAGCGTTAAAAACCGAAAACAAAACATCTACTAAAGGTTACACTGGCCGCGAGAACATAAAATCCTGCTTAACGTATCTAGAGGGAATTGTCCTATAATTCTAGAACATTCTCTAGAGGAGCCTAGCCTACTAGTGATTGTCCTCTGTGTGTCGATTTAGCTCTACAGAGGAGTTTGTTCTTCATGTAAGATTGTCCTCTGTGAGTATAAGGTTCTTAAGAGGAGGATGTCCTGTCTGTTGATGGTTCTCCAGAGGAGCTTGACTTCTGCGTGTCGAAGGTTCTCCACGGAATATTGTCCTCTCTGAATAGAAGGTTCTCCCAGAGGAGGATGTCCTGTGTGCCAAAGGTTCTCCAGAGGTGTTGGTTCTCCATGGACGATTGTCCTCTGTGAGCAGAAGGTTCTTCGGAGAAGGATGTCCTCTGTGAGCAGAAGGTTCTTCAGAGAAGGATGTCCTCTGTGAGCAGAAGGTTCTTCAGAGAAGGATGTCCTCTGTGAGCAGAAGGTTCCTCGGAGGAGGATGTCCTGTGAGCAGAAGGTTCCTCGGAGGAGGATGTCCTGTGAGCAGAAGGTTCCTCGGAGGAGGATGTCCTGTGAGCAGAAGGTTCCTCGGAGGAGGATGTCCTGTGAGCAGAAGGTTCCTCGGAGGAGGATGTCCTGTGAGCAGAAGGTCCCTCGGAGGAGGATGTCCTGTGAGCAGAGGGTTCTTCGGAGGTGGATGTCCTGTGTGTCGAAGGTTCTCCAGATGTGGTTGACCTCTATGTGTGTGTCGAAGGTTCTCCAGAGGAGGTTGTTCTCTAGGCGAGATAGGCTTTGCGTATAGAAGGTTCCCTCTAGGAAGTTGTCTACTGTGACAAGGTTCTACTAAGAAGGTTGTCCTTTGTATGTAGAAGGTTGTGGGTAAAAGCTTCACCAGAGGAGATAGCCTTTGTGTGTAGAAGGTTCTTTTGAGCGAAGGTGTCGACTGTAGGCATTTCTCTGGAGGACTTGTCTTCTCTGCATAGAAGGTTCGGCAGAGGAGACTGTCCTTTTTGTGTAGAAGGCTCTCTGAAGAAGGTTGACCTTTGTGTGTAGGAGGTTGTCTTCAATGTGTAGAACTGGGATCTCAAACTCTGCCCCCCCCCATATGTTTCTGATCTACACGTCCCATGATTCTCTGGCCATTTATTGCATTCAAAGAATTCTGGGATTTGTAGGCAATAAACATCTGGGGGGGGCAGAGTTTGAGATCCCTGGTGTAGAAGCTTCTCCAGTGAATATTGTCCTATTATTGTAGAAGGTTCTTCTGGATGGGGATTGTCCAACAACCTTAGAATGTTCTGTAGGAGAGATTCTCCTGTTGGTGTAGAAGGTTCTCTGAAAACAATTGTCCAAGCAATGTGGAATTTTCTGAAGAGCATCTTGTCTGATCAGTATCAAACAGAAGCTCCCGCTGAAGGCTTTCCAGCAGAGATTGTCCCAGTGGTAGGTTTTTGAGAGGCCATTGTTCTTGTGGTATAGACGGTTCTCCGGAGCAGTAATGAAGGTTCTCCTGGAGATCCTCTCCCCCACATTATAACATGTTCTCTGTATTACACGGATTGAACCACAGGACGGTCCTACAAGTAAACATTGTTGTCCAGATACCGTCCAGTGCTCAGTGTACAAAGTGTTCCCTATCAGCAGCAGGTCCTGGTATATAGAGTTTTCCAGAAGAGTCTAATCCGGACATTTCAAAGGTTCTCCAGAAAAATGTCATAACAGGATGCCTAGATTTCCCGAGGAAACGTCCCGACTCTATTTATGTTCCTCGGAAGTGAAGGACCCGTCACATGGAGAGGAGCTTTACATGTATCGTGACCTGGAGGGGTCCTGGACTATACGGTTCTGTGTACGGTTCTCGAGCACTTGCTGCCTGGGGGATAGACTGTTCTAGAGGCGAACAGGGAGGCCTAGAGCATTCTAGATTTCAGAATGTTATATAGAGGTAGATTCGCTCGAGGCTAATGCTATTCTATAGAAGTGGATTCATTCTGTTATACAGAGGTGGATGCTCTGTTGATATATGCTGTGTTATACAGAGGTGGATGCTCTGTTGATATATGCCGTGTTATACAGAGGTGGATACTCTGTTGATATATGCTGTGTTATACAGAGGTGGATACTCTGTTGATCTATGCCGTGTTATACAGAGGTGGATACTCTGTTGATCTATGCCGTGTTATACAGAGGTGGATGCTCTGTTGATATATGCCGTGTTATACAGAGGTGGATACTGTTGATATATGCCGTGTTATACAGAGGTGGATACTGTTGATATATGCTGTGTTATACAGAGGTGGATACTCTGTTGATATATGCTGTGTTATACAGAGGTGGATGCTCTGTTGATATATGCTGTGTTATACAGAGGTGGATGCTCTGTTGATATATGCTGTGTTATACAGAGGTGGATGCTCTGTTGATATATGCTGTGTTATACAGAGGTGGATGCTCTGTTGATATATGCTGTGTTATACAGAGGTGGATGCTCTGTTGATATATGCCGTGTTATACAGAGGTGGATGCTCTGTTGATATATGCTGTGTTATACAGAGGTGGATGCTCTGTTGATATATGCCGTGTTATACAGAGGTGGATGCTCTGTTGATATATGCCGTGTTATACAGAGGTGGATGCTCTGTTGATATATGCCGTGTTATACAGAGGTGGATGCTCTGTTGATATATGCTGTGTTATACAGAGGTGGATGCTCTGTTGATATATGCCGTGTTATACAGAGGTGGATGCTCTGTTGATATATGCTGTGTTATACAGAGGTGGATGCTCTGTTGATATATGCCGTGTTATACAGAGGTGGATGCTCTGTTGATATATGCTGTGTTATACAGAGGTGGATGCTCTGTTGATATATGCTGTGTTATACAGAGGTGGATGCTCTGTTGATATATGCTGTGTTATACAGAGGTGGATGCTCTGTTGATATATGCTGTGTTATACAGAGGTAGCTTCACTGGAGTGGCATTCTGTGTTATACAGAATTATGCAGCACTATACAGAGGTGATTAATGATGTTATACGGAGGTAGATTCACTGGAGAGGCCTGCAGTTCTACAGATATAGATTCATGCCGTGCTATGCAGGGGTAGATTCACTGGATTTGCATGCTGTGTTATACAGAGGTAGGTTCACTGGATTTGCATGCTGTGTTATACAGAGGTAGATTCACTGCAGAGGCATGCTGTGTTATACAGAGGTAGATTCACTGGATTTGTGTGCTGTGTTATACAGAGGTTCACTGGATTTGCATGCTGTGCTGTGTTATACAGAGGTAGATTCACTGCAGAGGCATGCTATGTTACACAGAGGAATCCCTGCTCTCTGTATAGTGTTCTCCAGCCCCTCTTGTGTTTTGGGATCCCCTGCATGGGGCAGGAGGAGGAGGAAGGCAGCTCAGCCTGAGTAAGTGAGTGTGTGTGACAGCCCTCCCTGCACAGGCCCTTTAAATGGGCGGGGGGGGGCGTGGCCAGCAGGAGGGCATGAATGAGCTCTCCTAATCTGTACTCACACTTACTCCAGCAGGGACCCAGGCAGGATGGGGCCACACAGCAAACTCACACTCATCACCTTCCTCATCAGCAACGTCTTCCTGACCCTCCAGACTAAAGAAGGTGAGTGACTCTGGCTGGGGGTGATTCATTGGACTAGTTTCCCTGGCTAGGGGTGATGGAACTAGTGGCCCTGGCTGAGGATAAAATGGCTATTGGTCCCGGCTGGGGTGCTAATGGGGCTTTGCCCTGGTCGGGGGTGATGGGACTAGAGGCTCTGTCTGGGGATGATGAGACTCTGTCTGGGGATGATGGGGCTAGTGTCTCTGGCTGGGGGTGATGGGGCTAGTGTCTCTGGCTGGGGGTGATGGGGCTAGTGTCTCTGGCTGGGGGTGATGGGGCTAGTGTCTCTGGCCAGGGATTATGAGGCTGTGGGTGATGGGGCGAGTGTCCCTGGCTGGGGTTGGTGGGCTGGATGAATGTCTTTTCTGGAAGTTTGAGTGGCTTTGGTTGTAACTTTTGTGTGATCTCAAAGTGAGTGGCCCTTGGTTTGGAGTTGTGGTTTTGGTGAGTCGAGCTGAGTGGCCCTCGGTTTGGTGTTTTTGGGGGGGTCAGACTGAGTGGCCCTCAGTTTGGCATTGTTTTTGGGGGGTCAGACTGAGTGGCCCTCGGTTTGGTGTTTTTGGGGGGGTCAGACTGAGTGGCCGTCGCTTTAGAGTTCAATGGGAGGGGGGTCAGGGTGTATTTTTCCTGAATTGAGGAATATGGCTCCCCTTGCCTGTGTCTGTTTTTTTGGGCCCTCACACAGTGTTGGTGATTTGGGGGGACTCGGGGGGCCGCTGTATGTACAGCCAGGCTGTAGCTGGAACCGGTCCGTTGAGTTGGGGAATTTGTCACCGTGTGAGTGCGCGCCGCTCCAGGTTCCTGTACATGGCTGTCCTATAATGCGGTGCCAGTGTTAATACCCAGCGGTAACCCACGTGCCCCCCCTCTGCTGCTCGAGGCTTAACCCCTTCCCTGACGGCTCGATATACAGACTGAGCTGCTGAAATTCATGGTCTGAGCTTCACTTTATTCATTGTGTTGGTATAACCGGCTTTGGGGTTTGCCGTGACAGTGAATGGGATGCCCACCTTGACTGGCACCGCCTGCCCGCTCCGGAACGCGTTCCCTAAATCTGAAAGATCCTGACGAGTCGCCCCAGGATTCCCAGAGAAGCTTCTGCTTGGGCTCAGCCTGTCCCTTTTAACCCCGGCCCGTGGATATTTTCATACCCCTGTCGTGACTATGATGTTTTTTGGGGGTGACACAGCTCTGCGAGCATTTCACGCCTCTCCCCGCTGTGCGATTCCTTCATTCGCGCCTCGTGGATCCGTTATTGAATAATTAGCCGGCGCTGCTCGTTAGCGCACGCAGCGTATCTTTTATATCTAGATATAATTAGAACATCTCGGCGGTGAGATCGCGCGGCGCCAACGGAGCATCAAACCGGCGCAGAGGATACTGTGGAATATGCCAGATAACCAAATATCCAGCGGAGCCCCCCAAGATCCTGTGTGCCAGGGGAACGCTGGCTTCAGTTGGTCCCTTTAAAAGCGTGAGTACCTGGTGCCGCGTAGTAACAGAGTACTCGTCCCGGCTGAGCGGGATTCTTTCCGTCTCTCCCCTAATTACAGGTTACATTGTGATGTTTCATTTCTTTCCCAGGTATAGATAATCGTTTTACGACATCCGGTGCGTACCTGTCATTGCGGCGCGGTGACTGTGCACGCAGGATTTTATATCTTAACCCTTTGCGTCTTGTGATCTCCGGCAGTTGGAGCAGTCTGTTTTGTCCTCGGGGCTCACTGCTCTGTAATCGCAGGCTGAGCCGCTGCTCCCCGGGCTCCGTCGGGCCCCTTCTGCCTGGGGGGGGTCATTTGTCAAAGTCTGAGCGCAGGTTGTTATGCTTTGTGATCTGGCTCGGTAAAACGCACAATTTACACAACTTAACCCCAACAAAGCGGCGCACACCATCGATCATGTGCTGCGGGGGGGGGGGAGCTGTAAATACTGACATTCTTTTTAAAGACATTCTTGCTGGTCTTATCAGGCGCTTCATACGTATTTTTTAAGAATAATCAGACATGCCGGTACAGGAGGGGGTATAGAATCAGACATGCCGGTACAGGAGGGGGTATAGAATCAGACATGCCGGTACAGGAGGGGGTATAGAATCAGACATGCCGGTACAGGAGGGGGTATAGAATCAGACATGCCGGTAACAGGAGGGGGTATAGATCAGACATGCCGGTACAGGGGGGTATAGAATCAGACATGCCGGTACAGGAGGGGGTATAGATCAGACATGCGGTACAGGAGGGGTATAGGATCAGACATGCGGTACAGGAGGGGGTATAGGATCAGACATGCCGGTACAGGAGGGGGTATAGGATCAGACATGCCGGTACAGGAGGGGGTATAGGATCAGACATGCGGTACAGGAGGGGGTATAGATCAGACATGCCGGTACAGGAGGGGGTATAGGATCAGACATGCCGGTACAGGAGGGGGATAGGATCAGACATGCCGGTACAGGAGGGGTATAGGATCAGACATGCCGTACAGGAGGGGGTATAGAATCAGACATGCCGGTACAGGAGGGGGTATAGGATCAGACATGCCAGTACAGGAGGGGGTATAGGATCAGACATGCCGGTACAGGAGGGGGTATAGGATCAGACATGCCCGTATAGGATCAGACTTGCCAGTATAGGAAGGGGGTGGTTTATAATTGGGCATACCGGTACAGGAAGGGGGTTATAATTGGGTGTACTGGTGGTATGACCGCGGGTATATCAGACTCTCCAATTCATGCAATGGAGTACATAAGCAAACCTCCCAGTATGAAATGGTGTGTATATATCTAGACCCCCCCCCCCCCATTATATAACTGGACATTCCAGTACACGGGGGTGTAAAATTAGACATACCGGTAAGATCTGAGATGAACGTCATCGTCCCCCCCCCCCCCCAGGCCTGTTTCCGGAAACCTTTAAACTAGTTATTGCCGCACTTTGATACGAAACCTCTAGTGGAGGGTAATATCCCCCCCCCCCCCGCCACAAACCCCTTCTAATTCCCCCAAACCTATTAATGTTGAATGTGTTTTTGTTGTCATTTGTTTCTTGTTTTTTGTTTGTTTGTGGATTTGTAAACCTTTTTATGGTGTATTTTATGTGTCCGGATGATTTGTCTTTCAACTATTTCCCCCCCCCCCTTCCATCTGTGCGGGACATGGGGGCAAAGGGGCTTATATGGCGGCGCCATGGCAACCCCCGAAAATGAGTCGTCTTAACTTTTTTCTTTTATATGATGAAATTTACAGGTTTCTCTGGTTCTTGAGACAGTCCTGTTAGTGTATAAATACACCCCACGCCACGCTCCCCTCTGCTCTGGGGCCATAAATACGTTTTATTTCATGGGAATAAAAATCTGGATTGTGTGTGTGTTTTTTAAATATTTTTATCTATCCAGGACATGTGTGAAAATGAAAGAAATCTCAATGTATCCTTCCTGGATATATATCTATCTCTATCCTTCCCATGAGATGCATGCATGCCATCATTCTGCTGCGGAACAAAGGGTTAATTAGATTGAAGTCATAATGGTATTAACCTCTCCCCCTTCTCCTCCGGTTCTCCCTTTGCCGGGTATTTAGCCGGACCCCTGGGATTGTGGTAACGGCCTCTTCATTTGAACGATCGCCTCTTCCTGTGTTAATGTATATTTGCAGCAATTTATGGATTGGGATCGCTGCCCTCAATGACCTCTGACCCCGCGTATTCCACAGGGCCCTTTATATCGCTCCTATAGTTGTGGCGCACGCGTGCAACCTCTCTGCACTCTTTAGGCAAACACCTGGTTGCATGATGGGAGTTGTAGTCGTGCGCCAGTTGACTGATGGCCTGGTTTGGCCCTGACCCGCCCGCGAGGGTTATTGCTGCCATTTATTGGGCAATATAATATTACTACACACGCCCAGCGGGTGATATAAAGTGTCCAGGCTGGTGAGGTCAGACGCAACACAATGCAGATGGTATTTTTGGGGCGTGCGGCATTACGGTGGGGACCGCTCACGGTGCACAGGCCGGGGAGGAGCGCCCGTGATTCACCCTGAGGAATGCCTGCACTGTGTAATCCATTAAATGACATATCGCTCTATTGTAAATCTATTCAGAGCCATAAACCTTCACTTCCTGAGCATAAAAACATAAAAGAAGTCACACGGTAACGTGAAAGCCCCAATTACACCCCCCCAATCCCTTTACTGCCCGCCGAATGGTCAGGGGTGAAAGGATATACCCGACTACAACTTCCATCCGCCTCCATCAACAAAGTCCAACTGCAACCGGGCCGCCAACTGCTGCTCTGATAAAAAAAATTATATATGTATAGAGGCGCTTCTTATGTGTTTTTAGAATAATCAAATATACTGGTACAGGGCAAGTATATAAGCAGACATACCAGTACAGGAGGGGGTATATAATCAGGCATAGCTGTATGTAATTAGAGACACTGGTAGGAGGGTGGTTGTATATAATCAGACATACCGGTATGAGACTGCGTATATAATGGGACATATCTTCGGGGGGGGGGTTATGTAATTGAGGCATACCAGTATGAAATGGGAGTATGTAATTCAGTATACCAGTATGAGATGGGGGTATGTAATTGAGGCATACCTGTACGAGATGAGGGTATGTAATTGAGGCATACTAGTACGAGATGGGTGTATGTAAATGGGCACCCTGGTATGTGGAAAGACGCATATAATACATATTTGAAAACGAGAGATCTCGATGTATCCTTCCTGGTAAAATACTTTATAAATAAATAAATAAATAATCAGGCACACCAGTACGAGATGGGGGTATGTAATTGAGGCATACCGGTATGAGATGGGGGTATGTAATTGAGGCATACCTGTATGAGATGGGGGTATGTAATTGAGGCATACCTGTATGAGATGGGGGTATGTAATTGAGGCATACCGTATGAGATGGGGGTATGTAATTGGGCTCACTGGTATGAGATGGGGGTATGTAATTGAGGCATACCTGTATGAGATGGGGGTATGTAATTGAGGCATACCTGTATGAGATGGGGGTATGTAATTGAGGCATACCGGTATGAGATGGGGGTATGTAATTGGGCTCACTGGTATGAGATGGGGGTATGTAATTGAGGCATACCTGTATGAGATGGGGGTATGTAATTGAGGCATACCTGTATGAGATGGGGGTATGTAATTGAGGCATACCTGTATGAGATGGGGGTATGTAATTGAGGCATACCGGTATGAGATGGGGGTATGTATTGAGGCATACCGGTATGAGATGGGGGTATGTAATTGGGCTCACTGGTATGAGATGGGGGTATGTAATTGAGGCATACCTGTATGAGATGGGGGTATGTAATTGAGGCATACCTGTATGAGATGGGGGTATGTAATTGAGGCATACCGGTATGAGATGGGGGTATGTAATTGGGCTCACTGGTATGAGATGGGGGTATGTAATTGAGGCATACCTGTATGAGATGGGGGTATGTAATTGAGGCATACCTGTATGAGATGGGGGTATGTAATTGAGGCATACCTGTATGAGATGGGGGTATGTAATTGAGGCATACCGGTATGAGATGGGGGTATGTAATTGGGCTCACTGGTATGTGGGAAGATGCATATAATCAGGCACACCAGTGCAGATAAGTGAATACATAAGCAAACCTACCAGTATGGGAAGGAGTATATAATATCATGACTCCCTAGGACAGGGGGTATAAATGGGCATACCGGTACACAGGTGTTTAATCAGGCATACCACTACAAAAAAAATGTAAAATAGACAGCTCTGATCATTCTTTTCTACACGTGTATATGTTACTCTTGACAAATTCAGCCACTGGCTCCTAAATCTCTGGGGGGGGGGGGCTGTGCCTGGCTCCCACGTTTTCTGACCGTATCCCAAAGCGCGGTGTAAATATGTCCATCCCTGTATACAGAAGACACGGAGCGGCCATTGCCACGGGCACTCAATGGGGTCATCCACAAGCCTGTTTGTATTGACCGTGGCGTCTGCGTCGACGTTTCTGTCTATGAATACACTTTCGTTTGCGTATATTATTGTGCACATTGTATGTGTATCCTTTCGGCGGTGTGAGGGCCTTTCCACGCGAGAACAAAGATGGTACGGTTTAGGTGTTTCTCTTGGCGCGGGAGCAGTTGGCTCTTCCGTAATAATAAGCAAAAAATTTTCCCCTGGCATTTTCTGCGTAATTCTCTCTTTTGTGGCGCCAGATAGTTTGTTCGAGGCTGTTGTAAAACAAGAGGTTTTTAAATTCCTGCTGCACCTCCTGCCAGGCTTTATCCCGGGACCCGCGCGTCTCCAGGGACGGCGGTTACAACGTTTCTCTGGACAATCACTGAACAAGGTCACAACCCCAGGGACCCCCTCGCCCTAAAACACCTGTACATAAAAATACAGAATAATAGATCACTTTTTTTATTATTATTATTATATTTTGTATCGTATGATACATTGTGGCAGTCGCTCTTTTAAGGTCCCAGCTGTCGTGAGCATCGTCTCCCGCACTGCTGCTTATGCTGGGCCGTTTGCGCTTATGCCTTTATACGGGGCTATTTGTGCTCATAATTTTGGCACTTTTCGCCACAATTTGCCAATGATCCAGTGCAATCGCTATTCACTGAATAGTCACCGTATTGCGCAGAAAATCTGAGTCACCGAAGCGGTTCTTGAAAGTTCCTGAAATGCGCCAAATTGGCCTCGGATTTCCTCCGAACTGAAAATAAATACTAAATCTTTAGCCAATAGGAAATCAATAAAGTCTTTACAAAAAAAAAAAATAATAATAATTTTAAAAGGTTTTAAATCTAAGGCTAGGGTCAGACGAACGCGTTGTCTGTGAAAAAGTGCGTTCGAACGAATGGACGCATTTTTTCACGGAGTACGCGATAGCGGTCATACGATGCGCCTTTTCGTCCGTGATTTTGTACGGATCATCAATAAAACACTTTTTGCGTCTGGACGTTATGTTGGCCGGACATTAGCAGCGTCTGACGTCTCCCAATCACGCACACTCGCCGCTAGTGGACGCAGCGCACTCTGTACGTCCGTACTAGAGGTTTGACGTTCTAGAAAAAATGCGTTCGTTTGCCACTTGCGTTGCGCAGACGAACTTTCGTGCGGCTGTACTTCGTGTGTTCCCCGGCATTGGACGTCATTTGCTGCTAGCACGGCCGTGATTTCGTGCGTCTAAACGCACGTTAAAACTGCTTTCGTCTGACCCTAGCCTAAATAATAATAAAAGGTCTTTTAAAAAAATAAACAGGAAGTGATTTAATATTTTTTTTTTCGTTTGTCGCTTGTGACTTTTTTTTCCTGTCACTTCACATATTGGATTCGCCTGTTTAAACCTATCAAATTGGAATCACTGAAATCGGGTCATTTTGCCGCAATTTTGGTGTAATTCGGTACTTGTGAATAGACGTAGCATTAGTTCTCTATGGGATAATTTCGGTGCTGCCGTACTGTGTCAATTCACGTGTATTTGGCGAAAACACAGCTTTGCGAATGGATGGATTGCCCCAAACCGGCAGATACGGTGAAATTCACCATATGGCGGCAAAGTCGACATTTTAGTGAAGAAAACACGCCCATGAAGTTGGGTCCACCCCGACAGGTCAGGCCGGGATCGTGTATTCCTGGAGGGTGTCTTCCCACCGCTCCGGCCCTGGGCGTTTTGATTGGGGGGGGGGGATCATGGTCTCCTTTGAGTTGCTAATGAGACGCATTCAGGATTCCTGATGGCCCCAATCATGAATAATAAAGGGCCGTTATGCCGCTTTTTACTGAACTTGTCCTTTTTTTCTTTCTTTTTGTTCGGCGAGTCGCTGTTTACAGTCCTGCTCTCCAGTTCCTGGAGGGGGTATAATCGGGGGGGGGGGGGGGATATTCTTTTCGGTTCCTTTTTTGTTCTTGTTTTTTTTTTTGTTTTTTTTTATATTGTGGTAATTAAGGAACATGAATGGTGGAAATTCCAGAAATTGGTCAAACCTCACGTTCTGCGCGACCCGAAAAAAGGAGCCGCTGCTCGTTGTTTTGTTTTTGTGTTTTTTTTTTTTTTCTATTTTGACGTTTTTGCCTTTTTTTTTTTTTTTTTTAAGTTTTGAGGACCTGATGCAGAAATGTCTCCGATGTGTATTTGGTCGTTTTGTCCCAACCTTCGTACAGCGCTACAGAATTTGTTGGCGCTTTATAAATGCTTGAGTGCTTTACCGGAGGTCTGTGTCACCCATATCCTTTTAGATTGTAAGCTCTTGAGCCGGGTCCTCCCCTACAGTGCTGTGTGTTGAACCTGTATGTATATGTCTTGTTCTGCCTCCCACTGTACAGCGCTACGGAACTTGTTAGCGCTTTATAAAAACTGTCTGTGGACCTTTTGACCTTTTTTTGAAGCTGGCTGAGAGTGATGGTTCTGTCCGTGAAAGGTCACTTTGTAGAACAGGTCCCCCCCCCCCTCCCATCGCCTCGTCTTACAGACGTATGAGCCGGGGAATGTGTTTAATACCCGATAAGATCTGGATTGTAACCAAGCACGGAACCTGAAGAGCCGCGTTGAAAATCTTTGTTTTTTTTCGAGTGCTGCGTGAATGGACTTGCAGGTGAGGAGGGTGTGGGAAAAGCCGAATTTCTTCCTCGGCGAAGGAGGAGGAGGAGAGGGGCGAGTTATCCCGGGATTAAGCTCTGTGTCCCCTGTAAAACCTCTTAACACGTGACAGTGGTTGGCGTTGGATGCCGGGGGCCGTGTCGCCACATAAACTGGCCCGTCCAGGGTCACTGGCAAAACGTCACCTTGGCATTTCAGGAGCTGGTCCAGCGTCTTGTTGGGTTTATACGGAGGTGTGCGCTGGTTGGGGCTGGTGGAGGGAGTCCGCAAAATGTAGAAACCAATTAACTCTTTCTGCCTTCTTAAAACGCTGGGTTTTGGAGGCCGAAGACAGAGATTGACAGCATAGAAAATGCAGGTCTCGATAGAAGGCTGGGCAAGATGGCAGAGGATGGAGGACGGCCAGATAAGTCGGTAGAGGTTTGAGGCTAGAAGCAGTGCCAGATAAGTTGGTTGAGGCTCGTGACAGGGCCGGGGATGTTGGTTGGGGCTCGTGACGGGGCCGGGGATGTTGGTTGGGGCTCGTGACGGGGCCGGGGATGTTGGTTGGGGCTCGTGACGGGGCCGGGGATGTTGGTTGGGGCTCGTGACGGGGCCGGGGATGTTGGTTGGGGCTCGTGACGGGGCCGGGGATGTTGGTTGGGGCTCGTGACGGGGCCGGGGATGTTGGTTGGGGCTCGTGACGGGGCCGGGGATGTTGGTTGGGGCTCGTGACGGGGCCGGGGATGTTGGTTGGGGCTCGTGACGGGGCCGGGGATGTTGGTTGGGGCTCGTGACGGGGCCGGGGATGTTGGTTGGGGCTCGTGACGGGGCCGGGGATGTTGGTTGGGGCTCGTGACGGGGCCGGGGATGTTGGTTGGGGCTCGTGACTAGGGCTGTGCAATATTGACAAAATAATCATATTGCGATTTCTTGAATGAATATTGCGATTGAGATTTTATTTGCGATTTAGCCAATTGTTTTTGCTTTTTCAAACATGCTACATACATTCTAAATGTATTCAGTATTCAGCACATGGATACTGCCCCAGCACATGGAAATACTGCCCCAGCACATGGAATTACTGCCCCAGCACATGGATATACTGCCCCAGCACATGGAATTACTGCCCCAGCACATGGATATACTGCCCCAGCACATGGATATACTGCCCCAGCACATGGAAATACTGCCCCAGCACATGGAAATACTGCCCCAGCACATGGAAATACTGCCCCAGCACATGGAAATACTGCCCCAGCACATGGAAATACTGCCCCAGCACATGGAAATACTGCCCCAGCACATGGAAATACTGCCCCAGCACATGGATACTGCCCCAGCACATGGATACTGCCCCAGCACATGGAAATACTGCCCCAGCACATGGAAATACTGCCCAGCACATGGAATACTGCCCCAGCACATGGAAATACTGCCCCAGCACATGGAAATACTGCCCCAGCACATGGATACTGCCCCAGCACATGGATACTGCCCAGCACATGGAAATGCTGCCCCAGCACATGGATATGCTGCCCCAGCACATGGATATGCTGCCCCAGCACATGGATATGCTGCCCCAGCACATGGATATGCTGCCCCAGCACATGGAATTACTGCCCCAGCACATGGAATTACTGCCCCAGCACACCTCTGTGCGCCACGTGTTCGGCTCCCTGTTAACTTCCGGCGGCATGGAGCTTGAGCGCTCGCCTGGGGGAACCATGTGACGAGCCGCGAGAACGCGGCTCGTCACGTGGTTCCCCCTGCGAGCGCCCAAAGCACCATGCCGCTGGAAGTTAACAGGGAGCCGAAAATTGCAGCCTTATGCGATTTAGAAATTGCAGGATCAGAAATTGCGATTCGATTGCGATTGCAATTAATTGCACAGCCCTACTCGTGACTGGGCCGGGGATGTTGGTTGAGGCTTGTGACTGGGCCGGGGATGTTGGTTGGGGCTCGTGACTGGGCCGGGGATGTTGGTTGGGGCTCGTGACGGGGCCGGGGATGTTGGTTGGGGCTCGTGACGGGGCCGGGGATGTTGGTTGGGGCTCGTGACGGGGCCGGGGATGTTGGTTGGGGCTCGTGGCGGGGCCGGGGATGTTGGTTGGGGCTCGTGGCGGGGCCGGGGATGTTGGTTGGGGCTCGTGACGGGGCCGGGGATGTTGGTTGGGGCTCGTGACGGGGATGTTGGTTGGGGCTCGTGGCGGGGCCGGGGATGTTGGTTGGTGCTCGTGACGGTGCCGGGGATGTTGGTTGGGGCCAGTACGTGTTTAAGGCTGGCGGCGGGGCCGGGTAAGGCGGTAGAGGCTGGTGGCAGAGCTGATACCGGTACAAAGGGCTCCCGCAGCCGAGGCACGACAGTCTTTTTCTTTTTTTCCGTCAGAAGGGAATTTCCAGCTCAGGAAAGCTGATTTGACTTATCCGGTCTGGATCAGGCGCTCTCCCCATACACGCGATGGAATGTCTTCCCTTCCTTCCCACTGCCCTTTGCAGGTTTGCATGCCGTAACCGCCGAGTAAGCCAAGCGGCAGATCCCTTGTTAACCCCTGCTCTCCCACCCAGGTTAGCGCACCGTCTGTGCGACCCTCACAGAGGTGCACCCGCCGTCCCAAACGGAGTCGTTGTTTTTTTCGTTTTTTTTCCTTCCTTTTCCCAAAGAACATTCCAACACATCCTTTTATTTATCTGTGACGGTTGCGCCGTGAGGTCCCCCGGCTCTCACCCCCCCCCCTTCATTCGTGCTGAGCGAGCGTTATCTGGAGGAAACAGCTGGCGGGTCTCCCTCCCCCCCCCCCCTGTCTCTGACTGAACCCCGAAGTCAAACGAGAGATTTTAATGTAAATAAAACAAATCCAAACTTTGGGCAGAATCCGCAACTTTACAAACGTCCCCCGCTCTATGTGATCCAGAACATTTCCTGAGAATTGAGATAAAGGCACCTATTTGCCAAAAACGGGAACTGTGGATTATTTTTCGGGGGGGGGGGGGGTTGCCAATTTTATGCCAGAAGCATTCAGTTTAGTGAATATGCCCCGATTTGTCCTGGTTTGTTTTTGAATCCTTTCTGGTGCTTTTCTTGAACAGAGGGGAAAAACATAAATATTGAGCAACGCGCAGGCGGTAAGGCATGGTTTCTGTTGCCGCTGTGCCCTCTGCGCCCAGCTCCGCCGCCACCTTGGCCTGCTTTGTGTACCCTGTGCTGTTTATCCAGGGAGGGGGCAGTAATACCGAGCGCTCAGGGTTCAGGGCCGCACCTCTGCGAGAGACTCCCCTGCCAGTTCATGTACAGGCATTAATCCCTCTTGCCACTAGAGTCACCAGGTCGGCCATGTTTTTCTGGGCACATATTACCATTTCATGTAGAGGGGAGCACAGGGAAAAAGTGCTGCCCTGCAACATGTATAATTCATATGCTGCAGGAAGGAAATCAAGGCAGGTCACCTGGGATTCCTTTATGGTTTCTTATGTGCAGCGTATGGATTATACATGCTGCAGGGTGGCATTTTTCATGCACTGCCCATCAGCATGAATACATTATGTGTCCAGGAAAACATGGCCGACCTGGCGACCCTACTTGCCAACCAGCTGAAGGTAAAACTAGCACAGAGATCCACCCAACCATTTGGCAAACAAAATGCCACCAGGAGCAGCAAGCTTTCCTGAGCAGAGATACTTAGTATCCTAATCGGAATCCTGCGCTTTAATGATGCGTCTCACCCCTGCTGGGGGCATCGGTTACGGGAAAGTCACATGCATTCCTTCTAACAGATGTTCGTTTCACAAAGAGAAAAAACAGCAGAAAGTTTTGTAAAATAGTGATATATATATATATATATATATATATATATATTATATATATATTTTTCACTAGTTTTCTTTTCTTTGTTTGCTTTTCCATCCTCTCAGCAGAAATCTGGGGGGGGGGGTGGTTATACACTAGACGGCAAGTCACATCAAGCTGGCAATCAGTCAGCAAAAACCAAAGCCTGTACTGTCAAACTCTGCGCCCCCACGGGTGCTTCTAAACTACGACTCCCATAACTCCCTGGCCATCTTTTGCATTGAAAGAATTCAGGGAATTGTAGGTGTCAACATCTGGGGGGGGGCAGAGTATGGCAGCCCTGGTGTAGACAGCACTCACTCACTTGGGGGCAGGTCCGCTCTACAGTGCACTGGATTTTGCCACATCCAGAATGAAGTCCAAGAACCCAATTTGTCCCAGTCTGTATTGCGGTATGTTAATAGGGAGCTCTTGAATGACTTAAGACTGGGGGAAGATTTGATGGCGTCTGGAAGGTTATTCCATAACTGCGGTGCTCTGTAGATAAATGAGGATTGAGACACTTTCTTTTTGTATTGTGGTATTGTAAATTAGGTGCTGGTCCTGGATCGGCGGTTATAGCATGATGGAACTGCTAGGGGAAGCAGCCTATTCAGGTAGGGTGGCAGCTTCCCAGAAAAGCTCTTAAACACCAGTTTGGAAAGGTGAAGAGTGCGTTTAGACTCCAGTGACGGCCAGTTTAACATGTCACAGTGGTGGGTCATGTAATTACATTGTAGCACAAAGCGACAAGAATGAGTTATACAGTCATGGCCGACATTATTGGCACCCCAGACATTTTTCCAGAAAATCAAGTATTTCTCACAGAAAAGTATTGCAGTAACACATGTTTTGCTATACACATGTTTATTCCCTTTGTGTGTATTGGAAAAAAAAGGGAGGGAAAAAAAGCAAATTGGACATAATGTCACACAAAACTCCAAAAATGGGCTGGACAAAATTCTTGGCACCCTTTCAAAATTGTGGATAAATAAGATTGTTTCAAGCATGTGATGCTCCTGTAAAGTCACCTGGGGCAAGTAACAGGTGTGGGCAATATAAAAATCACACCTGAAAGCAGATTAAAAGGAGAGAAGTTCACTTAGTCTTTGCATTGTGTGTCTGTGTGTGCCACACTAAGCATGGACAACAGAAAGAGAAGAGACCGGTCTGAGGACTTGAGAACCAAAATTGTGGAAAAATATCAACTATCTCAAGGTTACAAGTCCATCTCCAGAGATCTAGATTTTCCTTTGTCCACAGTGCGCAACATTATCAAGAAGTTTGCAACCCATGGTATTGTAGCTAATCTCTCTGTGGGTGGACGGAAAAGAAAAATTGAAAGGTTGCAACGCAGGATAGTCCGGATGGTGGATAAGCAGCCCCAAACAAGTTCCAAAGAAATTCAAGCTGTCCTGCAGGCTCAGGGAGCATCAGTGTCAGCGCGAACTATCCGTCGACATTTAAATGAAATGAAACGCTATGGCAGGAGACCCAGGAGGACCCCACTGCTGACAGAGACATAAAAAAGCAAGACTACAGTTTGCCAAAATGTACTCGAGTAAACCAAAATCGTTCTGGGAAAACGTCTTGTGGACAGATGAGACCGAGAGAGCTTTTTGGTAAAGCACATCATTCTACTGTTTACCGAAAATGGAATGAGGCCTACAAAGAAAAGAACACAGTACCTACAGTGAAATATAGTGGAGGTTCAATGATGTTTTGGGGTTGTTTTGCTGCCTCTGGCACTGGGTGCCTTGAATGTGTGCAAGGCATCATGAAATCTGAGGATTACCAAAGGATTTTGGGTCTCCCTGTAGAGTCCAGTGTCAGAAAACTGGGTTTGCGTCCGAGATCTTGGGTCTTCCAGCAGGACAATGACCCCAAACATACGTCAAAAAGCACCCAGAAATGGATGACAACAAAGCGCTGGAGAGTTCTGAAGTGGCCAGCAATGAGTCTAGATCTAAATCCCATTGAACACCTGTGGAGAGATCTTAAAATTGCTGTTGGGAAATGGCGCCCTTCCAATAAGAGAGACCTGGAGCAGTTTGCAAAGGAAAAGTGGTCCAAAATCCCGTGTGAGAGGTGTAAGAAGCTTATTGATGGTTATAGGAAGCCACTGATTTCAGTTATTTTTTCCAAAGGGTGTGCAACCAAATATTAAGTTAAGGGTGCCAAGAATTCTGTCCAGCCCATTTTTGGAGTTTTGTGTGACATTATGTCCAATTTGCTTTTTTCCTCCCTTTTTTTGTTTTGTTCTAATACACACAAAGGGAATAAACATGTGTATAGCAAAACATGTGTCACTGCAATACTTTCTGTGAGAAATACTTGATTTTCTGGAAAAATGTCTGGGGTGCCAATAATTTCGGCCATGACTGTACAATGTAGTAAGTTTCTGGAGGTGTGTTTGCGGGGCGGCTGCATACACTACATCTCCGTAATCAATAGCCGGCATAAGCATTTGTTGTACAATCTGCTTTCTTACCGCGGGGCTCAGGCAGGATTTGTTTCTGTACAGGGCACCTAGTTTGGGGTAAATTTAGTGTCGCTCAGGTTGATCTGATCTATACGTACACCGGTTATATATAGTGTCACTAGGGTTGATCTGATCTATACGTACACCGGTTATATATAGTGTCACTAGGGTTGATCTGATCTATACGTACACCTGTTATATATAGTGTCACTCGGGTTGATCTGATCTATATACATACACCGGTTATATATAGTGTCGATCTGATCTATACATAAACCGGCTATATATAGTGTCGCTCAGGTTGATCTTCACTTTGGACTCTGAACGCGGTTCTATAAAGGTTTTTATATTTACTTTCTTTCTGGGAAATTCTCGCAATAAAGCGCGTTCTGTGCGGGTCACAGTGCGCGGCGGGCGAGGCGTATCTGTTGGTTTTTGTTCTTTTCTGTTTTCGGATCGTGGAATGGATTCTGGGTTTTTATTTATTTTAACCGCACGGGGTCCATGAAATCTCGCCGTGACTCACATGTGCCAAATTCCGATGCTCTGATCTCTCCCCCAGATGCCCCCGTACGCGGCATCTTGGCTCCGCGCAGCCGGACTTGTCCGGGCATGAGTTTGCAATCCTTACATTTTTATTAAATGGAAACATTGTTTATGTGAATACACGGTTTGTCATATTTTTTTGGAACGCTGCGATGACGTCGTTTGGGGATTTTATAGTACACTGCTCATTCCTTGCTTCCTACCTGTCCCTCCCTTCATTCCGCACCGGGAAGATTGAGATTAATTGCCGGTCGCTTTGCCGGGGAGTCGGTGTCTTTGACATTCCTAAACTGTCCCATGTTGTCACCCCGATAATTTTAAGACCCCCGTCTGCCCCCGTTAATGCTCTGCTCTGCTTCTCTTGCAGTTGTCCTGCTGGATTTTGTGAAGACTCAAGGACAGCTGGGATGGCTGACCCGTCCGGACGGCAAAGGGGTAAGCGATGCTCCTCCAAACACCTTGTTCGTTAACCTCCCCCTGTTTCTTCAGGTGTTCAGTCTAGAACGGGGGGGGGGGCTTCAAACTCCAGCCCCCCCACAGATGTTGATTGCCTACAATTCCCAGAATTCTTTTAATGCAATAGGTGGACAGAGGATTGTGGGAGCTGTAGTTCACAAACTTCTGTGGTGCTGGTGTTTGAAATGCCTGGTCAAGAAGCTGCCGCTGCCCTTGCAGGGAGAATACACACAGGGGTCGCAGATCCGGCCCGCGTGACTTCGAAACCGCCCGATTATTTACTGAAGGCTGTATTTATCTTTCCCATCTCGTGAGCTTCAACTTTAGCCTGAATTCTTTGCGCAGGATTTGCCAGAGTCAGGTGCCGCGCCACAACCACCGTGAACGCTGCAAGAGGTGTTATATTCTGTCTAAAATCACACATTTCACTCCCCCCTCTCCCCCCTCTCCCCCATTGTCCTCTTTTGAGTCCGGGCCCTGACGAGCTTAACATTGACAAACTGAGGTTCACGTGAGAGGTCTCCCCGGAAATATCATGTGGTTAGGGTCGCCAGAGCGGCCATGTTTTACTGGACTCATATAATGTATTCATGCTGGTGGGCAGAGCATAAAAATGCCACCCCGCAGCATGTATAATCCATACGCTGCAGGTAAGAAATCATAAAGGAATCCCAGGTGATCTGCCTTGATTTCCTTCCTGCAGCATATGAGTTATACATGTTGCAGGGCAGCACTTTTCCCTGTGCTCCCCCTCTGTATGAAATAGTATGTGTCCAGGAAAACATGGCCGACCTGGCAACCCTAGCGTGTGTCTGTGATACAGATTTGTTACAGCTATTAAAGAGCTAACAAGTTTCATAGTGCTGATACACACACGCTTGGGCTGTCAGGTCGGCCATGTTTTCTTCGACACATATTACTAAATCATGCAGAGGGGGAGCACAGGGTAAAGTCCTGCCCTGCAACATGTATAATTCATATGCTGCAGGAAGTAAACCAAGGCAGGTCACCTGGGATTCCTTTCCTGCAGCATATAGATTATACATGCTGCTGCAGGGTGGCATTTTCCATGCACTGCCCAGCAGCATGAATACATTACATATGTCCAGGAAACCATGGCCGAAATGGCAACGTGTGCGTACGTACGTGAAGCGGGGAGGGGGGGTGTTGCTGCAGACTTCACCTACCATGGGCCACTCGTTCAAAATCCTCACCGACCTTTTGGTTCTCACGTCCTGTTATTTTAGGAAAGCTGAAGCTCTGAGCATTAACCAGCACTGCACTCCAACTCCCAGGATCCCTGGGCAGCTGGGCCTGAGCATTGTAGGCTTTGTAAATCCGCATTGGGTCAAATGTGGAATTCCCCCCCCCCCCTTCCAGGCCTGGGAATGTGCATTCATTACTCACAGTCCTTGAAGGCAGGAGGTGGCACCTGTTGCCTCCTGTATGGGGTCACATATGGGATATTGGGGGGGGGGGGTGAGTGCTGCTGATGCCCGGCAGCTGTTTTGGTGTTTTCATGGGGTAATACAGGGGCCAGCTGTGTTATCCCTCTGGGAATGGTGGGCGTTCAGCTGTTTTGGGGGGCTGCCTCCTCCGGGTCTCCTCCTGCCGGGCGTGGAGTGCAGAGGTTAATTGGTATTTTCTCTGCCGCTCGGCCCTCGCTGACAGATCTAATCCCGTGTGCTCGCACTCGTCTGCCGCCGCTGAAAGGGGGACCGCGATTCTCTAATCCTAAACACTCCATCTTCCAATATAAACACTCGCGTTCCTCCGCCTGAGGAAGCCAGATCCTCCTGGACACGTAATGCGATCATGCTGGTGGGCAGTGCAGGAAAGATGCTCCCCTGCGGCACGCGGAATTCATACGCTGCAGGAAATCAAAGAGGAGTCCCAGGTGATCTGCCTTGGTCTGGCGACTGGATTCCCTCCTGAAGTATATGCATTATACATACTGTGGGGCAGCACCTTCCCTGTGCTCCCCCTCTGCATGAAATAGTAATATGTGTCCAGGAAAACATGGCCGACCTGGCAACAGTAGCTCCATCACATGTAATGGTTTGATACGTCACGGGGTCTCCATCTAGGCCGCAAAGAAACCCCCACAGCCGCCTCCTGTCGTGTGTGTGTGTGTGTCTCTCTCTCGTGTTTGTCTCTTGTGTGTTTTGTGTTTCGCTCTCTCTGTGTGCATCTGTCTCTTGCATCTCTCTCTCTGTGCCTCTCTGCATCTCTCTTTCTCTGTGCGTCTATGCGCCTCTTTTCATCTGTCTCTCTCTGTTTCTGTCTCTGCGTCTCTCTGTGCGTCTGTCTCTCACTATATAATTTTACTATTGTTTATTTCCTGATGTTTATATTATTATACACAATGTTATTGTTTTTATCTTGGGAAAGTAGCAGTATGTTGTTGTTGAGTGTTCACGCCACTGTCTCCTTTTCCAGTGGGACCTTTTGCCGTACGTGATGAACGGCAGCCAGATCTACATCTACTCCGTGTGCAACGTGCAGGAGGGCAACCAGGACAACTGGCTCCGAACCAACTGGATTTACCGCAGCGAGGCTCGGCGCATATTCATAGAGCTGGGCTTCACCGTGCGTGACTGCAACAGCTTCCCGGGGGTCTCCGGCGCCTGCAAAGAGACCTTCAACCTGTTCTACGCAGAGTCCGATGTGGACTACGGCACCAACTTCCAGAAACGCCTCTTCCGCAAGATCGACACGATCGCCCCCGACGAAATCACGGTGCGGGATGACTTTGCGTCGCGTAACGTCAAGAAGAACATGGAACTCCGGACTGTGGGGCCACTGACTCAGAAGGGATTTTACCTGGCCTTCCAGGACATAGGGGCCTGCGTGGCCATGCTCTCTGTACGCATTTTCTACAAGGAGTGCCCCGCCATGGTGCAGGGGATGGCCCGGTTTCCAGACACTGTAGCCGGAGCGGAGTCGCAGCCTCTGGCAAAGGTTTCTGGGAAGTGTGTGGAAAACGCGGTTTCCTACGGCGGAGAGGATCCCAGCATGCATTGCAACTCAGATGGAGAGTGGCTTGTTCCCATTGGGCAGTGTCTGTGCCAGCCTGGCTACGAGAAAGTGGGAGACGAGTGCCAAGGTAAGCTGTGACCCCCCCCCCCCCCAGAACGTGGCTTGGGCTGATAGAAAACTGTGAGTGTCCTACACAAGTGTCATGGTGTATACAGTGGTGTTCAAAATTATTCAACCCCCACTGAAATTGAGTGTTTTGGCCAGTTTGACATTGATTTTGATCATTCAGTCATCTTGCTTACAATTAAATCAAAGAGGCACGTGTAGGTCAGACAAATATAACATAACATTTATAATGAAATAACCACAAATGTCTTTTCTGTGCTCACATCATTATCAGGTTTATTCAACCCCCAAGTGACATTCAATCTTAGTACTTAGTACAACATCCTTTTACAGTTATAACAGCTTTTAAACGTGAAGCATAGCTTGACACAAGTGTCTTGCAGCCATCTACGGGTATCTTCACCCATTCGTCATGGGCAAAAGTCTCCAGTTCAGTCACAGTCTTAGGCTTGCGCACTGCAACTGCTTTCTTTAAGTCCCACCAGAGGTTCTCAATCGGATTTAAGTCAGGTGACTGCGATGGCCACTCCAAAATGTTCCAGCCTTTAATCTGCAACCATGCTCTAGTGGACTTGGAGGTATGCTTGGGATCATTGTCCTGTTGAAAGGTCCAACGTCTCCCAAGCCTCAGGTTTGTGACGGACTGCATCACATTGTCATCCAATATCTCCTGGTACTGAAGAGAATTCATGGTACCTTGCACACGCTGAAGCTTCCCTGTACCTGCAGAAGCAAAACAGCCCCAAAGCATGATTGACCCCCCGCCATGCTTCACAGTAGGCAAGGTGTTCTTTTCTTCATAGGCCTTGTTCTTCCTCCTCCAAACATAGCGTTGATCCATGGGCCCAAACAGTTCTAATTTTGTTTCATCAGTCCACAGAACACTATCCCAAAACTTCTGTGGTTTGTCCACATGACTTTTGGCATACTGCAGTCGACTCTTCTTATTCTTTGGAGACAGCAAGGGGGTGCGCCTGGGAGTTCTGGCATGGAGGCCTTCATTACGCAGTGTGCGCCGTATTGTCTGAGCTGAAACTTCAGTACCCACATCTGACAAATCTTTTCTCAGTTCCTCAGCAGTCACACGGGGACTTTTCTCCACTCTACGCTTCAGGTAGCGCACAGCAGTCGAAGTCAGCATCTTCTTTCTGCCACGACCAGGTAGCATTTCAACAGTGCCCTTTGCCTTGAATTTGGAATGATGCTTCCTATGGTCTCTCTTGGTATGTTTAACATCTTTGCAATCTTCTTATAGCCATTGCCCTTCCTGTGAAGAGTAATCACCTCTTCTCTTGTCTTCCTGGACCATTCTCTTGACTTCACCATGTTTGTAACCACACCAGTAAATGTCTAGAAGGAGCTGAGTATCACAGTCATTTTAAAGCTGCCTAATTGGTGCTTATTATGCTTTATTGCTGCTCCGTGACATCCACAGGTGTTTTCAATACCTGATTGAAAACACTTGAATGAACCTCTGTTCTTCAGAGTGGTAGTCTTTAAGGGGTTGAATAATTGTGTCAATGAAGAATTCACAAAAGAAACATTTACTACTGTATTACAAAACCAATTGATGTCATTTTAGTTGCATATGGTTCTTTAAAAAGTCCTTGTAGGATTTCATTCTGAATACAATTACAAATGTCACTAAATTCCCTAAAACCCTTTACAGCATTGGGGGTTGAATAATTTTGAACACAACTGTAGTTACAGCTTCTGAGGCAGGTTCCTTTCTCTATCCCCCTGTAGTCTGATCTCCTGGGTTCCTGTTTGTGAAGCAGGTTCCTCTCTATCCCCCTGTAGCCTGATCCCCTCGGCTCCCGGGTTGCAGAGTCTGTGTAAGGCAGGTTCACGCTCGGCCTGCTCTTGAACAATAGCTGTCAGTGTTTGCGGGCGCGTCTCGCTGAGGAGCAGATGGGGCCACCTCCCAGCTTACAGCAGGTCTGAGGAATGCGCTGGTGGAGGCAGACCTGCTCCTCATACCTTGGTACACGGATGTGGCCGAGCAGATCTGTCACGGTCACGTTTCCTCATTCCATTTCTCTGAAAGGCTACTCCGGCATCTCGGGGGTTAATGAGGTTTCATGTTAACACATTTACAGTTTACTCATGATCGGGGTGATTGGGGGGGGGGCACTTTAACCCCGCGCTCTCTGCGACTGATCACACAGGATTAAAGGCTTTTTCTTCATTTCCACTTTCTCCATGTGATGTCTGCGAGGGAAACCCAAAACCCAGCCGCTCTTATTCTGCCGGGCGCAGAGTGTGTGCAAGCTCGGGCGCTCTCTCCAGTGTGTCACCCGTTCTCTCTCGTGTGCTCTCGCTTTCTATCTTTTTTTCTCTCTCTCTCGCTCTTTCTTTTTCTCTTTGCGTGCACTCGTTCTTTCTTTTCTCTTCCGTGTTCGTGCTCTTTTTCGTTTTCTTGTGTGCGCTCTTTCTCTAATGCTCTCTTTCTTGCGCTTTCTCTTTCTTGCGCTTTCTCTTTCTTGCGCTTTCTCTTTCTTGCGCTTTCTCTTTCTTGCGCTTTCTCTTTCTTGCGCTTTCTCTTTCTTGCGCTTTCTCTTTCTTGCGCTTTCTCTTTCTTGCGCTTTCTCTTTCTTGCGCTTTCTTTCTTGCGCTTTCTTTCTTGCGCTTTCTTTCTTGCGCTTTCTCTCTTGCGCTTTCTTTCTTGCGCTTTCTTGCGCGCTTGCTCTCTTGCGCGCTTGCTCTCTTGCGCGCTTGCTCTCTTGCGCGCTTGCTCTTTCTCTCACACGTGCGCTTCTTTCTCTCACACGCGCTCTTTCTCTCTCTCGCGCTCTTTCTCTCTCTCGCGCTCTTTCTCTCTCTCGCGCTCTTTCTCTCTCGCGCTCTTTCTCTCTCGCGCTCTTTCTCTCTCGCGCTCTTTCTCTCTCTCACGCTCTTTCTCTCGCACGCTCTTTTCTCTCGCACGCTCTTTCTCTCACACATGCGCTCTTTTCTCTCGCACGCTCTTTCTCTCGCACGCTCTTTCTCTCACACGCGCTCTTTCTCTCTCACGCGCTCTTTCTCTCACGCGCTCTTTCTCTCTCACGCGCTCTTTCTCTCTCACGCGCTCTTTCTCTCTCACGCGCTCTTTCTCTCTCACGCGCTCTTTCTCTCTCACGCGCTCTTTCTCTCTCACGCGCTCTTTCTCTCTCACACGCTCTTTCTCTCTCACGCTCTTTCTCTCTCACGCGCTCTTTCTCTCTCACACGCTCTTTCTCTCTCACGCGCTCTTTCTCTCTCACGCGCTCTTTCTCTCTCTCGCGCTCTTTCTCTCTCTCGCGCTCTTTCTCTCTCTCGCGCTCTTTCTCTCTCTCGCGCTCTTTCTCTCTCTCGCGCTCTTTCTCTCTCGCGCTCTTTCTCTCACACGCGCTCTTTCTCTCACACGCGCTCTTTCTCTCACACGCGCTCTTTCTCTCACACGCGCTCTTTCTCTCAACCGCTCTTTCTCTCAACCGCTCTTTCTCTCAACCGCTCTTTCTCTCAACCGCTCTTTCTCTCACACATGCGCTCTTTCTCTCACACGTGCGCTCTTTCTCTCACACGTGCGCTCTTCTCTCACACGTGCGCTCTTTCTCTCACACGTGCGCTCTTTCTCTCAACACGTGCGCTCTTTCTCTCACACGTGCGCTCTTTCTCTCACACGTGAGCTCTTTCTCTCACACGTGCGCTCTTTCTCTCACACGTGCGCTCTTTCTCTCACACGTGCGCTCTTTCTCTCACACGTGCGCTCTTTCTCTCACACGTGCGCTCTTTCTCTCACACGTGCGCTCTTTCTCTCACACGTGCGCTCTTTCTCTCACACGTGCGCTCTTTCTCTCACACGTGCGCTCTTTCTCTCACACGTGCGCTCTTTCTCTCACACGTGCGCTCTTTCTCTCACACGTGCGCTCTTTCTCTCACACGTGCGCTCGCTTTCTCTCTCACGTGCGCTCGCTTTCTCTCTCACGTGCGCGCTCTTTCTCTCTCACGTGCGCGCTCTTTCTCTCACGTGCGCGCTCTTTCTCTCTCACGTGCGCGCTCTTTCTCTCTCACGTGCGCGCTCTTTCTCTCTCACGTGCGCGCTCTTTCTCTCTCACGTGCGCGCTCTTTCTCTCTCACGTGCGCGCTCTTTCTCTCTCACGTGCGCGCTCTTTCTCTCACGTGCGCGCTCTTTCTCTCACGTGCGCGCTCTTCTCTCTCACGTGCGCGCTCTTTCTCTCTCACGTGCGCGCTCTTCTCTCTCACGTGCGCGCTCTTTCTCTCACGTGCGCGCTCTTTCTCTCTCACGTGCGCGCTCTTTCTCTCTCACGTGCGCGCTCTTTCTCTCTCACGTGCGCGCTCTTTCTCTCTCACGTGCGCGCTCTTTCTCTCTCACGTGCGCGCTCTTTCTCTCTCACGTGCGCGCTCTTTCTCTCTCACGTGCGCGCTCTTTCTCTCTCACGTGCGCGCTCTTTCTCTCTCACGTGCGCGCTCTTTCTCTCACACGTGCGCGCTCTTTCTCTCACACGTGCGCGCTCTTTCTCTCGCGCTCCTCCCTCGAGCCGTTGGGCTTCCTCCTATAGTTTCCTGAAAATATTTGCTAAATTCACATTTTGGGTAAACAGTCTATTTACCCACCTGTATCCTGGCACCTGACTCGGGATGCCGCTACACCCCGCTCTGTGCCAACAGAACGCGAAGGTGGTTTGTCATGCGATGCGCACACGTGCGTGTTACGTTTTTCAGGATTGTAGACGCGGCGCTCGCTTGCTCTGCTGCGTGGCCCGGCTCACGTCCCTCATCCTCCCGTGCAGTCATACACCTTTTGTAATGGAGCCTTTGTCTTGGCGCGGCCCTCGCAGGCGGCACAGCCGGGGCTGGTGGAGATTTATGCCTCGCTCGCTCTGGAGCCTCACAGATTAACCCTGCGCTTTTATTGGATCCAGATTGCCCGAGACAATGCGAACGCTCGGAGCGGATGGAGGTCAGAGTCGCCGGCCAATCCCCAGCCGGGAAGCAGGCAGACGTGGGCCCTGCAGGTGTCCTCGAAAACCCGAGGGCCGGTGGGGGGGCCCGTCAGCAAAATATGTGAAGAATGAGCATCTGTAACGTACGCCTGGCGGGGGGGGGGGGATATGATGATGGAATTACGGAGGTGGGTGCGGGCTTCGTGTAATGCGCGAGAAGAGGCGGATAGCGGGTTTCTAGAGATTCCCCCACTTGGATAAACATGTCAAGTTTTGCGTAAAAATCCGACATGACAATCCCAAATCATTATTAATCCGACACGGGCGAAATAAACGCCAGAATGTGTATATTACTACCAGGTATTATGGGAGAATCCAGAAAGTATAAGGGGAAATGTGTGCTTTTAATATATATACACACAGGGGGAACCAATGGGAACGCAGCACCTTTTATTTTGCAGAGGCCATTGGTCCCACACGCTATAAAATCTGTTTTGAGGTGTACAAAGACACAATAAATATAGGATTTATTTTCGCTAAAATCCACAAATCTACATAAATATATCAGATTTCAGTTTGTGTTAAGACGATAATTGGGTGACAGATATTTTGGTGAGTTCTGTGTGTGTGTGTGTGTTATATTTTCTATGCACAGGACGATTCTCGGTTTGGCTGATTTTTATTGGGAGCCAATATTCAGCGAATTACCTGTAATCCGTATCGGCCACTTGGTTGTCCATGTTCCCGATATTTTGGATCCTGTATCTCCTGTGACGTATGACGCCAGCGTCGGGCCTCCAGATTTTTTTATTTTGCATTTCCCGATGTGTCTCCACCAATCTGAGTAGCTGAGCATCATGGGAGATGTAGTTCTACAGCATTTGGAGAGCCAAGGTTGCTGACCCCTGTCCTTCAGGGTCGTATGAGTTCTCCTTGCGAAGGCCGGAATGGGGTCTTTCCAGCGGTACTGCACCCGGCCATGTTATTTGTAAGAATATTTTCCTTTTAATCGGATTAATGGACGCGGCGCAGCGTTTAAAAGGTTAACGGCATAATGTCAGCTTTGTGATCTCGGCGCCAATTATCAGCCAGAAAGGCTGCCGGGAATACGTATCAGCTTCGGGGGAAAAAATTATACCGGTATCCCTAATATATATGTATTTAACCCCTTGCATCCTGCTGGGATCAGGGTACATGCCTCCTGGATATTGGTTGTGTCGACGCGTGTGGTCCGCGCTCGTACACGGTTACAAAGCGAGGTAAAGGGACGGGACGACGTGATGATTGACACAGTTACATTTGTTACAACCTGACTTACAGAGAATCTGTCCTGCGGCATCATGGGAAGCGGCGGCACGGCTGCAAAGCTGCAGCATCGTGTCATTTTCACCCCTTTCTGAAAGTCTGGCGCTGGTTCCGGAGAGCCGTTCCTTCGCGGCACCGAGGTTTCTATTCACAAAAATCTTCCCTTGAAATTCCATGAAATCCTGAAAGCTAGACGATTCACCCCATTTAGGAACCCGGCACACCCCTAAACCAGTGTCAGCAAAGCTTGGCACCCCAGATGTTTAGGAACTACATGTCCCATGACCCTTGGTCACTGTTAACCCTGGCTGAGCACCATGGGACATGTAGTTCAGAATCCTCTGGCGGTGCCAACGTCCCAGGCGCTGGGCTGCTTGTATCTCTGTTATTATTATTAACGTGGTGTATGTTGTGAGCCCCCCCCCCCAGCACCACTTCTCTTCCCCCCCCCCCCTCCCCTCATACATAACCCGCTGCCTGTGTAAACAGAGCCCGGTCCTGGCAGCCGCTGGATGGATCCCTTCTGTTGTGCAGCTCGCTGGCTCGAGCCGCAGGGATCTGACCCCTGGGTTCTGGGAAAGGCACGTCGAGGCTATTTTCGTCCCTTTTTTTTCTGTGACCGGTTTTAGATTCTCACCGTTTTACAACGTCTGCGCGGGGGTGGGGGGGCGCAGGACCCAGAGAGAGCCTAATCTTTTAAATACGAGAAGATTGTCACGGGGGGGGGGGGGCAGCGTGTCCTGGGTAAAATAATCTGTAAAGAATGTGCCGGAGCAAAGCGGGTTAATGCGGAACCCTCCCGATGTCTCCTGCTTGGAGTGGCACGGTGTCATGCTGGTTTGTACCCTGTGAGGCATGGCATCGCACCCTCCCGCCCCTGCCTGGCTGACATCGCACCCTCCTGCCAGGCATGGCATCGCACCCTTCTACCCCTGCCTGGCTGACCTTGCACCCTCCTGCCAGGCGTGACATCGCACCCTCCTGCCTGGCATGGCATCGCACCCTCCCGCCCCTGCCTGACATGGCATTGTGCCATGCTGTCCCGTCCCCTGCTTGACATGGCATTGTGCCATGCTGTCCCGTCCCCTGCTTGACATGGCATTGTGCCATGCTGTCCCGTCCCCTGCTTCGAATGGAATGGCGTCGTACCCTCCGGTCCCTGCCTGGTGAGGTGTCGCACAATGTTGTCCTGTCCCCTTCTTTTTATGGCATGGCGTGGCGCCATCCTCTGCTTGTCATGGTGTGGTGTCATCCCATCCCTGCCTGGCGAGGCGCCGTCCCCTGCTTGGAATGGCATGGTGTGGTGTCGTCCCCTGCTTGGAATGGCATGGCGTGGCGCCGTCCCCTGCCAGTTTCGTTGTTGCACAGTATCCCTGCTGAAGCTGCACCAATCTCTTGAGGGTCACCCCCAGCAGCTCAGCCACCAGAGCGTTAATGTCGTTGGACCTGTCAGCGGTGCGATGCCGTGCTCCCTGGGAAACCTTCCCAGCCTTGGCCTCGGAACGTTTGCCCGTTTCATCGTCACCCGGGGCGTCAGGAATGTCTGTGTTTTTGGGCGGCTTCCAGGACCTGTTTGTCAGGATGTGATTCAGTCCGGACAGGTGAGATTCACAAGATCCGTGGGAACTAGGCCGCACTGTCACCCGGGCAGGGAGCGGCGCCTGGTGCCCGGCGTGGTACCTATCCGCCAGATCCTCACCGTATCATTCCCACAGCGCAGACACCGGGCCCTTTCATTAGGAGGCGCAGGTGCCAGACCTTCAGGAAACGAGACTCCGCGTCCAAACCCAGATTGCGTTTCACTTCCCAAAGCTTAAAAGCTGCAGACGGTGGTACCTGGCCGCTGCCCAGGCGGCGATACAGCCATATTGTGACCCTAATATATATTGATTGTATGGAGCTGGAGGAGCCGCCTCGTAGGATCCATATAAATAAATACACAATATATTGAGTGTTTCTGCTGATTGCATGATGTATCCCATGATGCCGCTCACCAGCCGCTTAACATCCCATAATCCCCGGGTCCTCAGGCGAGCCATTGGGATACATGGATGAGGGTCACATTGAAATCTCCTGAAGGAAATGTAATTTCCACTCGGCGCTGGAGATCTGACCATGTGAGGGAGGATCGGTGACAGGAACCTGGCCGGCTCGCACGGGAAGCGCTGAATCCTGAGGGAAATCCGATGCGGATGTGATGGAACGAGCGCCGGACGATAAACTAACGCTGGGCAGCTCCGGAGGAAATAATGTGCTTTCTGAACTGGAAGGACCACAGTCTGTACACTGACACTTGTAGCTGTGACCTGGGGCACAAGCCCAATGCCAGGCTGCGTGGCTCGGCTGGAGGCCCCATTGCCAGGCTGCGTGGCTCGGCTGGAGGCCCCATTGCCAGGCTGCGTGGCTCGGCTGGAGGCCCCATTGCCAGGCTGCGTGGCTCGGCTGGAGGCCCCATTGCCAGGCTGCGTGGCTCGGCTGGAGGCCCCATTGCCAGGCTGCGTGGCTCGGCTGGAGGCTGCAGTGCCAAGCTGGCGCAGCCCAGTTCTGCCCATGACACGTTCAGGGGCACAGTTGATCAAAGGGGCCCTGACCACTGGATCAGTAGGGGGGGCCGCCCCGACCACTGGATCAGTAAGGGACCCCACGATTTGTGTTGGCAGCTTTGATTGGCACTCTAACCATTGCCACGTTGTGCCTCTCAGGCAGCTGTATGTCTGGCGGTGAGTATTCAGGGTCTCGGTTCAGGGCAGGTGACATCGTTGCGGCCCGGCCGCCATGATGGATTCCTGGGTGACTCCTCGCTTTCACGCTCTGCGATTTTTAGCCGTATCTTCGGAATGACCTTAGAATCGCAGGCGCCAGCTGTGATAATCCTGTGTGTTTCTTGTTTATTTTTGTATCTCTTTGCCGTGAAATGATACATTTTTGGATTTCAGACAAGAGGCAGCTTGTTCTGGGGCGAAAGAGCCATAAACGTATCTCTCCAGATGTGCGTGGGACGCCGGGAGGGGGGGTGCTCCTGAGGTTTTGGTTATTCTTGACCTTGATGACTGCTCCGTGTCTTTGGCCAGAAGCTTAAATTCCAGCTCCCCCAGCATCCTCTCTAGCCCCCCTCCAGCCCCCAGTGAAGTGTCAGCTCTTATCTGCTCTCAATGCGAGTCAGACCCATAGGTTTTAATGTAATTGGCCTCTGCAATCGCAGGGATTTTGTGCCTTTGCCAAGGGCAGGCGTGGCGCGCACCTAAATCTCCCTGACACTGCGGAATGCCAGAAATCTGCCGGATTCACTCCAACAGGAACATCAGAAGGGCCTGCGGAGGAGTTTAGGTGTTTGGCCGGAAGATATTACCGAGCTCCTGGCTTGGGATGGTTTGATTCACAACCTGAAACCTGTCCTGGTGCACGACCAACCGAAAAGTCCCTCTACTGCGGCGCCTTCCTCCCTTCTCCTTAAACCGTACCCCTTATTTTGAGCCCCTCTTTTCATGGGCTCCTCCATATATTCAGGGTGTGCGGGTGTCTTTTTAGGGGTTCCTCCATATATTCAGGGTGTGCGGGTGTCTTTTTAGGGGCTCCTCCATATATTCAGGGTGTGCGGGTGTATTTTTAGGGGTTCCTCCATATATTCAGGGTGTGCGTGTATAACAGAGCTGCACATGTAAAGCTCCCGGCAGTGAGTCTGTAGTGTATATATAATATCACTCGCTCTACTCTTGTTCTAAATGATATTGCTATGTAATAAATGACCCGTTGGGTTGTGACATCATATAAAGATGGGTTGTGACATCATATAAAAGGTGTAGGAATAGCCTGGTCTCTGGCTCCGCCTCCAGCGCCTTGCGCTAAGATGCCGGTATCGCCCTTTGAGCGTCTGGGTTGACGTGTCGGCAGGTATGATGTTACAGAGAAAGTTTTTGCTATGTTGAGTAACAAATTGGAGTCAGGGGTCAGGTCTGTTTGGCAGGAGGGGCCGGAGTCGGTGCCTGAGGGTAGGGGATGTCTGTTTGCCTCCCCACCAGCTGCTACAGAGGATTTGTGCCCCCCTGGAGCTCCGCCATGAAGGGAGGGGGGGTCTCTGTTCTTTGTGGAGGCAGCAGGTTGGCTACATGCTGATGGTAACTGCCACGAATTTGTGACAAAATCCCCACGTTCTGCCCTGAGATACTTTGTATTTACCAACATGGACCATTCAGCAACTTTTATGAGCATTTGTGTAGCTGGTGATGGCGGCAACTCACAGTATATATTGTCCTCCGGCAGATCACCGTATACGCTATATTGTCCTCCGGCAGATCACAGTATACGCTATATTGTCCTCCGGCAGATCACCGTATATGCTATATTGTCCTCCGGCAGCTCACCGTATATGCTATATTGTCCTCCGGCAGCTCACAGTATATATGCTATATTGTCCTCCGGCAGCTCACAGTATATATGCTATATTGTCCTTCGGCAGCTCACAGTATACGCTATATTGTCCTCCGGCAGCTCACCGTATATGCTATATTGTCCTCCGGCAGCTCACGTATATGCTATATTGTCCTCCGGCAGCTCACAGTATACGCTATATTGTCCTCCGGCAGCTCACAGTATACGCTATATTGTCCTCCGGCAACTCACAATATACGCTATATTGACGGTATTGGGGTGCAGGACGTGAAGGTACGGTATTTGTTTTGTTCTTTAATGACCTTTTTTAGGCTTTAAAGAAACGCTACCACAAATTTTTCCCGTGATGCAAAATTGACCAAAAGCTTTGCTTTGTGGCTGTGGTTTATTTAAATACTGTAGATTAATTAGGTGGAGATGGGGATCATTTGATAAGTCTGCAGGAGGTCAGTTGGTCTCCATGCTAAATGAGATAAGAACTGGCAGCTGAATGCGACAAGACCAGGAGCTTAAAATACTTCTAATCTCCATCCTGGTGGTGTCCTTTGAATACATCCCACACAATACAATGATGTGAGTCGGTGACTGACCCATTCACTCCATTCTATGATCAAAGCCACACAGTGAGGAGCAAGTGATGGAAAGATACAACAACACACAATGGATGCACCCAGTGACACATAGAGGAAAATATCACACAATGGATGCACCCAGTGACACATATAGAGGAAAATATCACACAATGGATGCACCCAGTGACACATATAGAGGGAAATACTTACTAAACTAAATCGGCAACATCGAATAAACTCTGTTGCTAAGTCGTCATGTTTTTGGTGGTACTGGCCCTTTAAGGATTATTTCGGTGACACGGCAACAGATCTTCAGGGTGATACTCAGGACTCGTTTTAAGGAAACATGATGATAATTGCCTAATTACACGCTAATCCTGTTAGAAATGAAGGATTTGCTTAATTATGAGCTTTGAGGGCAGGTTTGGAGAGACGTGCCTCAGTAGCCGTGTCACGTGCTTTATTCGCTAAATGGTGAATTGACTGCATGTATGGGAAAACAACAATGTGTGCAGTATTATTTTTTTCCGTCCAGTTTCTTTTGCCATCGCCCATTTTGCAAAACTATCACAATTTTTCTGCTTTGTGAACAAACCATATCCTGATAACTGTTGTAATCCTGAAGGCTGCGGCAGGCAGCCTCTCGTGCCCGCTGTCCCTCGGAATGGCAGGCAGCCTCTCGTGCCCGCTGTCCCTCAGAATGGCAGGCAGCCTCTCGTGCCCGCTGTCCCTCAGAATGGCAGGCAGCCTCTCGTGCCCGCTGTCCCTCGGCATGGCAGGCAGCCTCTCGGCAATGGCAGGCAGCCTCTCGTGCCCGCTGTCCCTCGGAATGGCAGGCAGCCTCTCGTAGCCGCTGTCCCTCGGAATGGCAGGCAGCCTCTCGTGGCCGCTGTCCCTCTGAATGGCAGGCAGCCTCTCGTGGCCGCTGTCCCTCGGAATGGCAGGCAGCCTCTCGTGCCCGCTGTCCCTCGGAATGGCAGGCAGCCTCTCGTGCCCGCTGTCCCTCGGCATGGCAGGCAGCCTCTCGGCAATGGCAGGCAGCCTCTCGTGGCCGCTGTCCCTCGGAATGGCAGGCAGCCTCTCGTGCCCGCTGTCCCTCGGAATGGCAGGCAGCCTCTCGTGCCCGCTGTCCCTCGGAATGGCAGGCAGCCTCTCGTGCCCGCTGTCCCTCGGAATGGCAGGCAGCCTCTCGTGCCCGCTGTCCTGGCGAATGGCAGATTTGCCCCGCAGGTCTGTAATAACCAGACAGGCCGGTGTTTGAGACAGGAACGCTGACGAGATTGAGTATTGCAAGTCAAACATTACTCGGAAGCCCAGTGACTTCTCAAAGTGCCTCCACTTCCTGTTTGCGGCCATTGTGCCGTCGTCATAGTAACAGCCGCCATTATCGCCAGTCCTTATTTTATTTTATCCCCACTCCTCTTTAATTTGAATAAAGTGTAGAATTCAGGCATTCGTACCTACAGGATACCCGTAACCTGGGCGACGCGGCCAAAGACAGGAAACCGCCATGACTGAAAGTGGCGTCATAACCGTTTGCAATTTATTATTCTTAATATATTGTATGATGGCTTTATTACTACATATCCTGCTCATCAGCCGCTGCTGCCGCCCCTCGGATCCGCTGCTGCCGCCCCTCGGATCCGCTGCTGCCGCCCCTCGGATCCGCTGCTGCCGCCCCTCGGATCCGCTGCTGCCGCCCCTCGGATCCGCTGCTGCCGCCCCTCGGATCCGCTGCTGCCGCCCCTCGGATCCGCTGCTGCCGCCCCTCGGATCCGCTGCTGCCGCCCCTCGGATCCCCTGCTGCCGCCCCTCGGATCCCCTGCTGCCGCCCCTCGGATCCCCTGTCCCTGATGCTCTGAGCCCCCCCCCCCTTCCCTTCTCCCCGTTGTGGTGTGATCATAATGCGCTGCCGGAGCGGCTTGTGTTTATTTCTCCGCCGCTGACACTGGGTCAGCAATCTGTCTTGGGAACACTTTTCATTCCATGGTGGGGGGGGGCTGCAAAACTCTGGCTATTAATATATCTACATAAAAACAAATCTAAACTTTGCAAACTTAGTGCTGAAGGATTGAGTGAATTTTTGGCAGAAATCCTCCGCTTTGCCGCCGGCCGTGCGCTTTATGGAGGCGTTATTATTATTTCAGAAAGTCACAGCACTTATATAATCTTATTTACAACACCAACATGTGCAGCGGCGCTGTCCTGCCAGTATTTACCATTACACCTTGATCGGTTTAGACAACCTGGATTAATCTGCTTTTTATTCATGTTTGGATTTGGCTGCTTTAATACGTCTCTGCCTGTAAGATTGGACTGACCTAGGGTCGCCAGGTCGGCCATGTTTTCCTGGACACGTATAATTTATTCATGCTGATGGGCAGTGCATGAAAAATGCCACCCCGCAGCATGTATAATCCATACGCTGCAGGTACAAAACCATAAAGGAATCCCAGGTGACCTGCCTTGATTTCCTCCCTGCAGCATATGAATTATACATGTTACAGGGCAGCACTTTTCCCTGTGCGCCCCTCTGCATGAAATGGTAATATGTGTCCAAGAAAACATGGCCGACCTGGCATCCCCTGACAGACCCGTCCATAAAGTGTCACTTGTTATCCCGGGGGATGCTGGGAGCTGCTCTGAAAATCCCAGCATCTGATTGGCTGCTGACGTCACGCAGCTTTGTCTTTTGCCCAGGAGTTGCGATGTAATTCCAAGATGGCGGCCACCGCACTGAAACCCTGGCAAAGGGGGATTCCTGCATGGCTGGGTTACACTGAGATTTAATCCCGCGTCCCTTGATTGGGTTATAAGGATTGATAAACGGAGGCCACCCAGTGATGCTGGAGAGACGCCATCTTTATACCAGCGTCCCAGAGTCCTTTGCAGCTTCAGGTTCTCTCTGGTTAATGCGCTGGAGTGTTCTTAACGAGCCATGATGGGGATTTAAGGGGATTTGCTCCTGGTCCTATTGTTTTCGGCCTTGCTCCTGCTCTTCTAAACCCTGAAACTCCCACTGCTTGGATCTGGGATTACATTGTACCTCCCCGGGGGGCTTCACTCCGTGATTGGGGTCTCTGGTGACCTCCAGGTTATATCCAGCTGACTTCCCTTTATGTTGCTCCATCCAAGCCTCAGGCAGGAAACCTAAAGTTTATTTTAAGGATTAAACACTTGTTCTAGTCTTGGAGCCTGAGACCCCCATACTCCCCCCCCCCCCCCCGCGCCTCCTATTAATCCCCTCCTCCTGGTGCTCCAAAACAAAAGCAATGGTGACCTTAATCCTGTGTCCTCCCCTCCTTCAACCCCTCTGATCTGCTCCTTGTCCTCCGCTGGATTTTCCACCTTCTTTTACCTCCGTGTGACCCCCAGATCGTGGATTTTTAGGTACGGCAGGCCGGCGGTGGTGACCCCACGAGCAGCCTACCCCCCAAAAAGAACATATGAAGACTGTTCCCGACTGCTCCATAAATCGTACATGCCCCGCAGGGTATCCGGGGGCCGCACATTCTGGACCTTCCTCTGTATTTACAGTTACGGTTGTTTATATGGCGCTAACAATATCTGTAGCGCTGTATAATATGTAGGACAAAACAAGTCAAAAAACAAACAAGTCCAACACAATGAGAACGATGGGAGAAGAGGACCCTGCTCAAGAGCTTACAATCTAAGAGGAGAGGGTGGAGACATAGAGGTGAAATACCACTAGGAAAATATTTTTTTTTATTTTTTTTTTGGGACGAGTGGATCTGAGAGCTTACACTTTAATCCTGCGTAGCCGCCCCTCACCTTCTCACGTTTATGGTGTTGTTTTTCGGCTGATGTTTTGTTGTTTTTAACTTCGAGGCTCTGCGCGGTGAAGTTGAAAGGAGATCGAGCATTTAAGGGGTTTTTTACACTTTTTGGAATGAGGTTATTCTGGGGCTTCGAGCCCGCACTCCGCGTGCAGCAGCAGGACCGGTCCGACCGGATGGCAGCTTTCTGGCTGCACCCTGTACCTGGAGAGGCCTAATGGGGCGCAATCTATCGCCGCGGGAAGCTGACCCGCTCTATAATTACTGGAAAGCCGGACCCGTGTGTGTATTCTGATTCTTGCAGCAATCTATGACCTCATGTTATGACCCGCGCATGTGTCATGGCTGCACCCAGCGCATTTTACAAGAAAACCCAGGTGTAAAATGTGTTTTAAGACACGGATCGTTCCCTGCAAGCCGCGCTATGCGTGGGTGACCGTCTCTGGCATGGGCCCATTAACCCTTTAGCTGGCTGTGTGCAAGCTCGGGTTGGTTTATGCAGCGTGTACGCACACGATACCCGTAAGGCACATTCTGCGCTCGGGGTAAAATCTGCTCCACGGAATGTGTGTGTGTGTGTGATTACAGGGCGGCTGATAAATGGCTTTTTTTTTTTCTCTCTTGCTAAAAGTTGGATAATTTCAGCAGCAGAAGTTCTTGTCAATTCATGTTCTGACCTGTGGCTCCCCAATTACATATATAGGTGTGTGTGCATAATTTATCTAGGTTTGTGTATATTTATATATAAATCATTTTTTTTATTTGGGTGTATATGTATACTGTGTCGTGTGTTCTGGGTGTATATACTGTGTGTCGTGTGTTCTGGGTGTATATACTGTGTGTCGTGTGTTCTGGGTGTATATGTATACTGTGTGTCGTGTGTTCTGGGTGTATATGTATACGGTGTCGTGTGTGTTCTGGGTGTATATACTGTGTCGTGTTTTTTCATATTGGAGTTACATTTGTTTCCAACAGACGCATACGCTTAATTTAACCCTTTGGGCACTGTGTGCCGCGCTGCTGGCTGTGGACCCGGCGTTGCTGTTCGGTGACATTTTCTTAATTAGCAGTAATTAATCGGCGTGTGCCGGCCCACCGGAGCTTGTGATTGGGTAAAAGTAAAATATTTATTACTGCGTTTTACTGAGCCCCAGTTTATTCCTCGGTGCCGTCAGTGCGGCGTGCGTTGTAACGTTCCCAGCAGGTTTAGTCATACCCGTCTCATATCCTAATAAACCTCCATAAAAGCAGGACCGGCTCCCATAAAAAACGAGTCACCGTGCCGATGGCGGGGGGGAGAGTCGCTTATTGCCTTACGCACCGGGTTAAAGAGGGACGCCCCATAAATACCCAGGATAACGGTATAAAGCGGAAATGTTGACTGATTAGATTGCAAGCTCCTGGGCCGAAGATGACGCTTTCTGTTTATCCACGCAGCCTGCCAGCCTGGATTCTTCAAAGCTGAAGCCTTGAACGGCCAGTGCCTGCTCTGCCCGGCCAACACCGAGTCATCGATCAATGGCGCCACCTCCTGTCTGTGCCAGGACGGCTACTTCCGAGCTTCCAAGGATTCCGTCGCTTCCTCCTGCACACGTATGTACCCGCACAAGCGTGTAACCCGCTACTACGTTTGTATCGTCAGTGGTTGAACGTCGCTATGTCGTCTGTTTCCCATGTCGGAGGGGATTAATGGATTTTTCTTTCTCTGCTCAGAATCCCCGTCAGCCCCTCGCGATCTCGCCGCCGAGGGTTACGGCTCCAAGGTGATCCTGCGGTGGCTTCCTCCCGTCTCCACCGGAGGCCGCGACGACGTGACCTACAAAGTGACATGTGAGAGGTGCCCGTCTGAAGCTGGTGAATGCCGGCCCTGCGATGCCAGCGTCCATTACTCCGAGTACCCCCAGAACCTGAAAGCGACCACCCTGGTCATCAGCGAGCTGGAACCTCATCTCAACTACTCCTTCACCGTGGAGGCTCGAAACGGTGTGTCCAACGCCAGCAGCGGCCGCAGCCTCATTTCCACACGCGTCAACTTGAACCAAACCAGTAAGTGCGCGGCTGCACACAGGCCGTAGTGTTGTATTTATACCATCTATTTATCCTCTGAGCGGCATTGACATGAATGCTTCGTGCTCTTTCAGACCCCCCCAAAATCCTGGCTGTGAAGGTGGACGACCGGAGCACAAACTCGCTCTCCCTCTCCTGGTCGGTCAGTCCGCTGCGGCAGAGCAGGGCGTCCAAGTACGAGGTCAGCTATAATAAAAAGGTAAGACCTGCCGCCCGCTCCCCACGTCGTCATCGGGGCGTCATGACCGATGAGGTGTTTTTTTAAGGGGATTCCCCACCAAACCCGCTCACCTGTGGGAGTGTTGGGGAGAAATGTAATGCCCGACGTTGAAATTTCAAGTCTTCAGGCTGGGCTTCTGTTGCGAAACATGGCAGTACACCCAGAGTGCGCCGCCTGCTTGTCCCATGTCGGGATCTTCAGACTTGGTTTGTGCCGCAACCGATTTTCAGGCAAATCTCTTTGTGCTCTGCTCACCCAGAATGATGCAAACAGTTACTCGGTTCAACGCTGCGAGGAGAACGCCATAACGCTCTCAAAACTCACCCCGGGGACCGTCTACATGGTGCGGATTCAGGCTTTAATGCCGGACGGCTCCGGAGCTGTAGGCGCCGGGATCACGGAGTACGAGTTTCAAACCCTGGAGTCTGGTGAGTAAAGTGTGCATGTGGGGGGGTTAATTTTATACCTTACCAGGGCTGTCAGACCCCCCCCCCCCCCCGCAGATGTTTCTGAACTACACCTCCCATGATTCTCTGGCCATCTACTGCATGCAAAGATTTCTGGGAATTGTAGACATTAACGTGGGGGCTGGAGTTTTAACATCCCTGTGATAACCATTCATGATCTGATGGTAGCTCCTGGCGTGCGCGTGAATCCCGACGTGTCCCGTAACAAACCACTGATCCTCTACCTTGGTTTATTCTCAGAATCTGAAGGATCGAACAAGGCGGCCATTATAGGAAGCGTGGCGGCTGGAGTCACCAGCATCGTGGTCTTGATAATCGTTGTGATCTTCATGTACAGAAGGTGAGCCGGGCGGCCAGGGGTGAGACAAGGACGCGAGCTCGACCGATCGCTTATTAACGCTTTGTGCTATCGTTCTTCTCTTTGCACATTTTATATTTTCTTTTTATCCTTCAGCAGGAGGAGCCGCAGCGGCCGCCAGTCCCCCGAGGACGTGTATTTCTCCAAATCTGGTAAGCTGCAGCTCGCTGCTGTCTGTGTGCTCAGTCACGCGCAAGGGGCGCCCCTGCTCGGTCAGACGCGCGCGTCGCCCCTGTCCTCCCTACTCATCACAATCCTTTTATTTCCTCTCTAAGCAGAACTAAAACCCCTGAAGACCTACGTGGACCCTCACACCTACGAAGACCCCAACAAGGCTGTCCTGAAATTCACTACAGAGATTCCTCCCAACGCGGTGACCCAGCAGAAAGTGATCGGCGCCGGTAAGCAGCGTGGCTGTGATTCATGGCCTATCCAGAGTATAAACTACTCCTTCCCCAGCTCAGGACACGGCGTCTTCTGTCGAGGACAACAAAGTGACGTGTTAGAGGGGTGTCACGTCACCGGTGTGCCGCACAGACATGTTTCTGGCAGACGGTTAGAAGCAGGATGGATCTCACCGCTCTATGCAGCCTCTAGTTGCCCTGGAATAGGTGTAGGTCTATTTGGGGCAGATTTCCCCCGACGCTGTGTTTAAATTGTCCTGTGTTTCTGGCCCGAGGCGTCCGGTGCTGTGTTGTGTACACGGTTGTTTTCGCGTGTTACAGTATAAATGGCGATTTAGTAACTCGTTATGAGGATGAGGGGGTGGCTTTCGGCTGCTTTTTTGCCTCTCGTCTGGTTCTGACGCCTTTTCTGGGTCTGCAGCTCCACTTGTTGCTTTCTTTGTTTATTTAAAGCCCTAAACATAAATCTGCTGGTTTTTGTAGGGGAGTTCGGTGAGGTGTATAAAGGCATCCTGAAGCTGCCGGGCAAGAAGGAGATTCCCGTGGCCATAAAGACCCTGAAAGTCGGGTACACAGACAAGCAGCGCATCGACTTCCTGAGCGAGGCGAGCATCATGGGACAGTTCTGCCACCACAACATCATCCGCCTGGAAGGAGTCGTCTCAAAATGTAAGGTTCCACAAAGGCTTCCGGCGCCCTGCGTGTCTTTGTGAAGGCTTCCGGCGCCGTGCGTGTCTTTCTGAAGGCTTCCGGCGCTGTGCGTGTCTTTGGGAAGGCTTCCGGCGCTGTGCGTGTCTTGGGGAAGGCTTCCGGCGCTGTGCGTGTCTTGGGGAAGGCTTCCGGCGCTGTGCGTGTCTTGGGGAAGGCTTCCGGCGCTGTGCGTGTCTTGGGGAAGGCTTCCGGCGCTGTGCGTGTCTTGGGGAAGGCTTCCGGCGCTGTGCGTGTCTTGGGGAAGGCTTCCGGCGCTGTGCGTGTCTTAGGGAAGGCTTCCGGCGCTGTGCGTGTCTTGGGGAAGGCTTCCGGCGCTCTGTAGGGCTTTGGGAAGGCTTCCGGCACTCTGTAGGGCTTTGGGAACGCTTCCGGCGCTGTGCTTGTCTTTGGGAAGGCTTTCGGTGCACCGCGTGTCTTTACTGTATGTTGTTGATGTTTGGTTCATTCTTGTGCCCTTTTATTCCTCTCCAGATAAACCCATGATGATCATAACGGAGCATATGGAGAACGGAGCCCTAGACAAGTTCTTAAAGGTGAGTCTGATACAGTTTAAAAACTGGTTTAATTCCCTACCTGAAGACTTTCTCTGGCTGTTAATAGCCATTAGTTCCCTATAACTTGCTTTTTGGATGAGACCCCCCTAATAGGGGATGATTTTGTTGAGTGCATTCCTTGTAGATGACGTTGAAATCTTAATGTGTTTTTCGCAGATGACTTTAAACTCTAGAGTGTTTTTTGCAGGAGACCTTACATTTACATGTGTTTTCCGAGAATGATCTTAAATTTCTTTTTTTGTTCTATAGTTTACCAGTTGACTTATTTTGGCCCTGCGAGGTCTTTTTCATTATATGTTGACTCTCTATGTCGATGCAAACTTCCAAAAATAAAGAATTTAAAAAAAAAAAAAAAAAAAAAATCTGACATCCCGATGTGAAACATCGGGACTTTTGCATTGGATTTCGACCATTTTTATTTTTTTAACTTCTGGATAGTCGAAAATTGAAGTCTATCCGAAAAGTCCCAATGTTTCACATCATTCTGAACAAAAAAAAAAAAAAAAACTGGTTTAATGTATATTTTTTCTTCCATACCATTGCCCACATGTCCCATTATGCCGGCAGAATAATCCAGCGCCGGTCACTTTCCATGTTACCTCTATCCCCCCTCTCTCTCTATCCCCCTCTCTCTCTATCCCCCTCTCTCTCTATCCCCTCTCTCTCTCTATCCCCCTCTCTCTCTATCCCCCTCTCTCTCTATCCCCCCTCTCTCTATCCCCCCTCTCTCTATCCCCCCCTCTCTCTATCCCCCCTCTCTCTCTATCCCCCCTCTCTCTATCCCCCCTTCTCTCTATCCCCCCCTCTCTCTATCCCCCTCTCTCTATCCCCCCTCTCTCTATCCCCCCTCTCTCTCTATCCCCCCTCTCTCTATCCCCCTCTCTCTATCCCCTCTCTCTATCCCCTTCTCTCTCTACCCCTCTCTCTCTATCCCCCCCCTCTCTATCCCCCCTCTCTATCCCCCCTCTCTTCTATCCCCCCTCTCTCTATCCCCCTCTCTCTATCCCCCCTCTCTCTATCCCCCCTCTCTCTATCCCCCTCTCTCTATCCCCCCTCTCTCTATCCCCCCTCTCTCTATCCCCCTCTCTCTATCCCCCCTCTCTCTATCCCCCCCTCTCTCTATCCCCCTCTCTCTATCCCCCTCTCTCTATCCCCTCTCTCTATCCCCCTCTCTCTCTATCCCCTCTCTCTCTATCCCCCTCTCTCTCTATCCCCCTCTCTCTCTATCCCCCTCTCTCTATCCCCCTCTCTCTCTATCCCCTCTCTCTATCCCCCCTCTCTCTATCCCCCCTCTCTCTATCCCCCCTCTCTCTATCCCCCCCTCTCTCTATCCCCCCCTCTCTCTATCCCCCCTCTCTCTATCCCCCCCTCTCTCTATCCCCCTCTCTCTATCCCCCTCTCTCTATCCCCCTCTCTCTCTACCCCTCTCTCTATCCCCCCCTCTCTATCCCCCCCTCTCTATCCCCCCCTCTCTATCCCCCCTCTCTCTATCCCCCTCTCTCTATCCCCCCTCTCTCTATCCCCCTCTCTCTATCCCCCCTCCTCTATCCCCCCTCTCTCTATCCCCCCTCTCTCTATCCCCCTCTCTCTATCCCCCCTCTCTCTATCCCCCCTCTCTCTATCCCCCTCTCTCTATCCCCCCTCTCTCTATCCCCCTCTCTCTATCCCCCCTCTCTCTATCCCCCCTCTCTCCCCCCTCCTCTCTCTCTCTATTCCCCCTCCTCTCTCTCTCTATTCCCCCTCCTCTCTCTCTCTATTCCCCCTCCTCTCTCTCTCTATTCCCCTCCTCTCTCTCTCTATTCCCCCTCCTCTCTCTCTCTATTCCCCCTCCTCTCTCTCTCTATTCCCCCTCCTCTCTCTCTCTATTCCCCCTCCTCTCTCTCTCTCTATTCTTCCTCCTCCTCTCTCTCTCTCTATTCTTCCTCCTCCTCTCTCTCTCTCTATTCTTCCTCCTCCTCTCTCTCTCTCTATTCTTCCTCCTCCTCTCTCTCTCTCTATTCTTCCTCCTCTTCTCCCTTTCTCTCACTGTGTATTAAATCTACTCCTTTCCTGGCTTTTTTAGGACAATGACGGCGAGTTCAGCCCCATCCAGCTGGTGGGCATGCTGAGGGGCATCGCGGCGGGTATGAAATACCTCTCGGAGATGAATTACGTCCACCGGGATCTCGCCGCTCGTAACATTTTGGTGAACAGCCAGCTGGTGTGCAAAGTGTCAGATTTTGGTCTTTCCCGCGTGCTGGAGGACGACCCTGAGGCCACATACACGACCAGCGTAAGTATCTGACAGCCGGCAGGTGCCGAGACTTTTTCCTAATTTAAGAGCCACCTTGACGTTGAACGTATGGCCCTCCGCCATCTTTCCTGGTGAGCTTTGTGGGAGAGCACTCGGGCCAGACGTGTCACCAGCCGAATGATTAACAGACGTGCTGTGCACTGAGCAGTGACGCGATCCAGTCCCGATTTGATACATTGTTTCCACGGAGGCATCAATATTCCGGGTTTTCCTTTTTGTAATCTTTTTGCTGTACAGTCACCCCTGAACTGGTCTCCGTGCGACATTGGCTGCAGTTTATGGGAGTAGACCTCTGGCTGTGGACCCGGACCCGTCACGGATTGTCTTTTTATGCTTCTTCCCTGCAGGGCGGAAAGATCCCGATTCGCTGGACGGCTCCGGAAGCCATATCCTTCAGGAAGTTTACCTCGGCCAGTGACGTCTGGAGCTACGGGATCGTAATGTGGGAGGTTATGTCTTACGGGGAGAGACCGTACTGGGAGATGTCCAACCAGGAGGTGAGAACGGGCGCCTGTATCTCTGGTCACGGAGACAAATGGTAGCTTCAGGTGATGGTGCTGGTTGAGCATCTTCTGAGTTAGCACCTGTAATGAAGACCCATCACTATGGATTTCCTGGACCTGTCTCTGTGGTTTCTGCATGGTGATGCCTCGTTTTCTGCGTTCTCCACCTCACAGACTCTTCTGTTGCTTTGCAGGTGATGAAGGCCATTAATGAGGGTTTCCGTCTCCCGGCCCCCATGGACTGCCCTTCCACCGTTTACCAGCTCATGATGCAGTGCTGGCAGCAGGACCGCAGCCGTCGCCCCAAATTCGCAGACATCGTCAGCTTCCTGGACAAACTGATCCGAAACCCAGACTCCCTGAAGACGCTGGCTGACTTCGACCCACGGTGAGTGACGGCTGAGGGAGATGCAATCGCAGTGCCGGGGAGGTGTATCCTGCCATGGTGCATTCTGGGGATATCCCTCCTTTTATTTTTGCCTGAATCCTAGAGGTTTTGTGACACTTAACTCAGACTGATACTATATGGAAAGACTTGATTTGGGGAGTGAATGTAAATGCATGTCCTCTAACCTCCTAGAGTGTCCATCCGGCTGCCCAGCACTAGCGGCTCAGAAGGAATGCCTTTCCGGAGCGTCACAGAGTGGCTGGAGTCCATCAAGATGCAGCAGTACACCGAGTGCTTTATGTCCTCTCCATTCAACTCCATGGACAAGATTATCCTCATGAACCAAGAGTGAGTGTCTTCCTATACAGCCAGAATGCACGCAGACAGACCGACACAGAAGGAGCATGCACACACAGAGACAGCAGGAGCATGCACAGACACAACAGGAGCACGCATGCATGGACAGACACAGCCAGAGCCCGCAGAGAGAGACAGCCAGAGCCCGCAAGCACAGGCACAGCAGGAGAGAGCGCGCAAGCACAGACACAGCAGGAGAGAGCGCGCAAGCACAGACACAGCCAGAGCCCGCAAGCACAGGCACAGCAGGAGAGAGCGCGCAAGCACAGGCACAGCAGGAGAGAGCGCGCAAGCCCAGACACAGCAGGAGAGAGTGCGCAAGCACAGACTAACACAGTTGGAGCACACAGAGATGTAGTCAAAGTACATACACAGACCCTCGTTCCTGCACATTCTTGCTGCATACAGCGCGTGGACCCAATTCGAGGGCAAATCCTGTAAATATCGGGTCAATGGTTTAAATGATACTCCTATTTTATGGCCACTTCCTGTGTGTGTCGGATTGTCAGCTCTGCGGGACATGTGTCAGTATGTAATAATAATAGTTAAAATGATTTTATCCACAGAAATAAAAGTGATGTCTCTCCTTACAGCGAAATCAAGCAGCTCGGCATCCGCCTCCCCGGACACCAGAAACGGATTGCGTTCAGCATCCTGGGACTGAAAGAACAGGCCAGCACCATGGGCATCCCCATCTGAACCCCGAAACGCAGGAACCCACGGCATCCCACGGACCAATGAGGTGCAGCCGTACCTTCGTGACGTTCCAGCTGCCCAATCGCCTGTGACCAAAACCAGAGGAGCGCGCACACAGACTTACTGAAACGAAAAAAGCCTTTGGTTCCAGAAGGGGGTCTGAAGCATGGAGAGGGGAGGGCGAGCGGAGTGACCCCTTCCCGTCATGCACATTGACTCGCCCACACTCCATATGCAGTGTGACCTGGAGACGGCGCTGTCCCACCAGCACGCGCTCCCCTCCAGCACGCTGAGCTGCAGGGACGGACGGGGAGCGGAGTTCATGTCTTATTTCTGACTGCTCTGGTGGATATGACTGCAATAAGGCATTTCAGGAGCCGGACCCCAAATCCCCGGTGACTCGCGCCGGCTCTGGTGGCCTCTATTTTCCTGTGTGTAAATAATAATTAAGGCCATTCCTGCAGAATTCCGGGCGATTCGCTGGACTTTGGGAGAGCACTTTTACATTTTCTTGTTTTTTGTACGTAATGTCCACTTGTATAAAGTTCAGCCCCCCCCCTCCTGCTCCCACAGGCGGTCGCCCCTCGGCTGCTGCGCAGGAGAGGCGCAGTACTTGCGGCCGCTTGCAATACTTCAGCGCATTCCCAGGAAACGATGAGCTCGGCAGCAGCGAACTTTCTAACCCGAGATCTGTCTCTCAGAAAATATCCCCCTAACTCTTCCTTCCAGCTGCTGCCGGCGTAAAATGGTACAAGAAATACCTTCTATCGATTGGCCGGATAATGCGACCTTCCACGGAAAGATTCTCACGGACTTCCTCATAGACCCCATGCCCCCAGACTTTCCATCCCTCCCCAAAGCCGATTATCTCTTAATTGTTAAAAAATGCAGGACAGGGGTTTTGTACAAAGAGCAAAAAATGTGGCAGTGGCCAAAACGAGGATCTGATTGTACGACGAGCCACGGCGTATTCCTGCTGACCTTTTAATATTTTATACATAGATATCAATCAATATCCTGTAGTGGAGCAAACTGCAGGAATATGGCCCAGCTTGTCATTTAATATTCACGTGACATCTTTTAATTAAAAATATATATATATCTTTTATACAACAGACTTTTGGATTTTTTAAAATTCTTTTTACAAAATATATATATATATATATTTTCTAAATTACAAAATAACAAACAAGCAAAACCAAAGTCTATGGTTTAAAAACCTAAAATATATATATTATTTTAAGCGGCAGACTTTTGTTTTAGTTGTTGAATTTATTTTTGGTTTTTAATATAGAAATACTATAACTATAAACAAAAGTCTACAGCTTAAATTTTTTTTTACATATATTTAGTTTTTAATTGCTTTAAAATGGCTCTTTTATTCCAAACTCAAGGACCGTGTGTTTTATGCTCGGGGTATGTGCGAATCCTCCCAAAACATGCACGTACCCCCCCACCCCCTGCCCCTTAGCGCTCACGATGAGCTGTTCAGTGACAGGATGTCTGTCTCACAATTTTTCCCAAATACGAGCTCTGAAATATTATGTTTTAAAAATATCCACTTCCTGCGGACCCAGAACGTTTCACTTTTTTATGACCCAAAACCAGTGGGGCCCCCCCCAAATCTTTTTTTTTTTTCCTTTGTGATATTTCGCTCGGTTCCGAGTAAAATCACACACACAGAGCCGGCGCGTGGGATGACTTTACATTTTGTATAATCTATTGGTTCTTTTCTCTTGGTTTGAAGAAGGGTTTACATGACAAGTGCCTCCCCCCCCCCCCGTATAATGTTATTTTGTAATTTATTTCTGCTGTGCCTTGGATTATTTTGTATTTAGAGTTGCGCTCTACGCTCAGTGTTAATGCTGTTCGTCCGGATTATTATTTATTTTTTTATATTTATTGATCTAGATCTCTGAAGGCCGGTTGTAATTTTCTCAAATAAAACCTGCATAATAGTTTTTCAGAAGGATCTGGTGGCGTTTCATGATTTCTCTCAAAATTCACTACTTTGTTAAAATGAGGACAAGTGAGTGTCTGTATGTATGTATGTATGTATGTATGTATGTATGTATGTATGTATTTATATATCTCACGTGTATGTGTATAAAACAGTGGGTTGTGTGTGATCTATGTCATTATAATATTAAATATCGGTACATACATACACACCAATATTAAGTGCGTGCGTGCACTTGGGTTATGGTGAAGTGCAAAAAGTGAGATTAAAAGCCTCCACACAGCAAACCATAACGTTTATTATTGCAGAAGACATTAACACATCCCAGCAATTAAGAGAATCGCTTCACAGAGCTCTTGTGCTACATTCCCCATATGCAGCAAGGAACTCTGGGTAGGACATGCAAATGAAGCCTGCAATTTCCCACTTTGTTGCATCCTGGGTCTATTTTAACACCGAGCCCTCCTTGCCAGCGCCGTGACCTACTGGATGACTTTTTAGCAGAGGTCAGGTTATGCAACGAGTCACAGCCGCTAATAGACACCTGTTTCAGGCTGCTTATGCCCTCATCAGCAGGAGATAGGCCGTGACTTGTGTGTGTTGGATAAGCTGTGTTTGTCCAGATGCCACAATCACCTGACTATAGCCGTACGTGATGATACCTTTTTTTATTGGACTAATGTTGCTCTCTTGAAAGCTTGTCTTTTAAATGTATCTCTTCTTCAGGGTTGGAAGCTATACTGAAATCATAGAATCGATTTTATATTCAGTGTATATACATACAGTTGTGTTCTAAATGATTCAACCCCCAATGCTGTAAAGGGTTTTAGGGAATTTAGTGACATTTGTAATTGTATTCAGAATGAAATCCTACAAGGACTTTTTAAAGAACCATATGCAACTAAAATGACATCAATTGGTTTTGTAATACAGTAGTAAATGTTTCTTTTGTGAATTCTTCATTGACACAATTATTCAACCCCTTAAAGACTACCACTCTGAAGAACAGAGGTTCATTCAAGTGTTTTCAATCAGGTATTGAAAACACCTGTGGATGTCACGGAGCAGCAATAAAGCATAATAAGCACAAATTAGGCAGCTTTAAAATGACTGTGATACTCAGCTCCTTCTAGACATTTACTGGTGTGGTTACAAACATGGTGAAGTCAAGAGAATGGTCCAGGAAGACAAGAGAAGAGGTGATTACTCTTCACAGGAAGGGCAATGGCTATAAGAAGATTGCAAAGATGTTAAACATACCAAGAGAGACCATAGGAAGCATCATTCGTAAATTCAAGGCAAAGGGCACTGTTGAAACGCTACCTGGTCGTGGCAGAAAGAAGATGCTGACTTCGACTGCTGTGCGCTACCTGAAGCGTAGAGTGGAGAAAAGTCCCCGTGTGACTGCTGAGGAACTGAGAAAAGATTTGTCAGATGTGGGTACTGAAGTTTCAGCTCAGACAATACGGCGCACACTGCGTAATGAAGGCCTCCATGCCAGAACTCCCAGGCGCACCCCCTTGCTGTCTCCAAAGAATGAGTCGACTGCAGTATGCCAAAAGTCATGTGGACAAACCACAGAAGTTTTGGGATAGTGTTCTGTGGACTGATGAAACAAAATTAGAACTGTTTGGGCCCATGGATCAACGCTATGTTTGGAGGAGGAAGAACAAGGCCTATGAAGAAAAGAACACCTTGCCTACTGTGAAGCATGGCGGGGGGGTCAATCCTGCTTTGGGGCTGTTTTGCTTCTGCAGGTACAGGGAAGCTTCAGCGTGTGCAAGGTACCATGAATTCTCTTCAGTACCAGGAGATATTGGATGACAATGTGATGCAGTCCGTCACAAACCTGAGGCTTGGGAGACGTTGGACCTTTCAACAGGGCAATGATCCCAAGCATACCTCCAAGTCCACTAGAGCATGGTTGCAGATTAAAGGCTGGAACATTTTGGAGTGGCCATCGCAGTCACCTGACTTAAATCCGATTGAGAACCTCTGGTGGGACTTAAAGAAAGCAGTTGCAGTGCGCAAGCCTAAGAATGTGACTGAACTGGAGGCTTTTGCCCATGACGAATGGGCGAAGATACCCGTAGATGGCTGCAAGACACTTGTGTCAAGCTATGCTTCACGTTTAAAAGCTGTTATAACTGTAAAAGGATGTTGTACTAAGTACTAAGATTGAATGTCACTTGGGGGTTGAATAAAACTGATAATGATGTGAGCACAGAAAAGACATTTGTGCTTATTTCATTATAAATGTTATGTTATATTTGTCTGACCTACACGTGCCTCTTTGATTTAATTGTAAGCAAGATGACTGAATGATCAAAATCAATGTCAAACTGGCCAAAACACTCAATTTCAGTGGAGGTTGAATAATTTTGAACACAACTGTATATACCGATATTTTTTTCTATATACAACAATATATTTAATATTGGTGGGTGTGTGTATATATATATATATCAAACACAATATTGGGGAATTGATGATATATATATATATATATATCAAGTTTATACGTTTTTTAACTGTATTCCATTTTTTGGGGGGGGTGAGTACTTTGTGTTTTTGCTCCTGGGTCGTCCTGTGTTTGTGTTAAAGTGGCTGTGGCCTCCCGTCCGCTCCGGCCAGAACATTGCGATCCGGCCGTCCTCGCGTGACGAGCAGCTGGCAGCTGTTCAGCCCATTAATAACCCGCAGTGGTTTGGGTGTCGGACTTTGGATGATGAGAATTTTTGGGGGAATTGAGCTATTTTCTGTTCCGCTGCAAATTGATTGTTCCCCTTCCCAGTGGCTGGAAACCGGGCCGTGCAGCTGGGCCTCGGGTGGATTCAGGACTGCGCCCCACGCCGCCTCCTGCCCCCGTCGCTGGTTTCGTGGGGTTTCCGGTGACCTTAACTAGTTTCCCATGTGACCTTTTAATAATTTAATATCCTGGAATCCTCTTCCGTCCCAGACGTGAGCAGCTGGCCGTGTCCTGCACGTCCAGCCTGGGATCCGTCCCCTGATCTCCACTATCCCACGGTCAGCAGCCACGTGGGACCGTATGGGGCGTCTCATTGAGCCCCATAATCTATGGCTGTGTCTTGTGGGAATCTGTGTATTGTAACTGAAGAGTCATGAAGGTAGGTGTCCTGGAGCAGTGGAGGCTCATCCATGGGGTCTACAGGAGCCACAATCAGTTCTGCAGGGTCCAGGAATATAAGCCTTGAAGGACAGCAGAGAAAACTGAGGACAATGTGTGAAACATTTGTGTGGTCTCTTTCCGTCCTCCCAGAAGCCTCTGAAAGAAGCGCTTCTCTGCAAAGTGATAGCTTTCCTATCAATTTCAGGCGTAAGAACGCGACCATATATTAAAATGTTTGTATTCTTTCCCCCCCCCCCTCCTAGGGATATGTTGTTTTACTCCCGCAGAGCGATGGGCGTGTTTTGAAACCTGCCCTGTGTGAGGGCGCTCTGCACATGCTCAGTCTGACTCTTTTAGAGATTTCTGGAGTCACCCATTCACTCTCCTCATGGACGATCAGGCTTGGGTTTTCCTGGAAGGAAGCCGGGAGATCTCAGCTTCCAATGACTCAAAGTGGGCCAAACGATGGCATTTCTCAGCAAGGTGAGATCCCGGTAGTCCAGTCCGACCTTTAAAATAAAAGGGTGTGAACCTCTATGTGCTGCAAATATCCAGACGTAGTTTGAGATTATTAGGTGGGTGCAATCAATTTCAAGGGGGTGGGTCTTGCACCCGCAACATTTCCAATGATCACCATATCGAAGCCTGGAGACCTAAGATCTAACCTCAACCATTGTCTAACCCTGACCTTAAAGCTTTATTGTCCAGCATAACTGCAACTCCCATGATACTCTGGCCATCTGGTCTATTTGAAGAATCCTGGGAGTTGGAGGCTGTCACCGCTGGAGTTTGAAATCCCTGCCCTAAACGCTGACTGGTATTTAAGACTCCCCGTGCGTTAAAGATAGCCGGGGCCCCTCCTGAAGGACCGGCCGAGTCCATAAAACACAGACAAACCGTCTTTTAACACCTTGTTTGAAGCTTTGACCCCTCTCTGTGGTTTATCTTCTACCTGGCTCTGCAGGACCTCGAGCTCCTGGTCTCCATGATACAGGAAGTAGCTGCACAAAATAAGTTTTTGACTCCAACCCCAGGGGTGTTTGGAACTACAAGTCCCATGATGCTCAGCCTGCCTCAGAATAAAATGTCCAACTTTTTTATTGTATAACTTTATAAAAATCAACGTTTTGACAAGCAAAAGGAGTTTCCTTCAAGAAGCTTTATCGATCTTCACAGAGATGTCTCGAGTATGTCAATGTTTATTTTTGTGTATATATTCTATTGTTTACATACATGGTATTAAGTTTGGAAGTTTTATTACGGAGTGTGCGTCCTGTCATGCCCGTTTCAGCATGTATATTATTTATTTATGTTTTATTATGGATACAATGTTTCCCTCTGTGTCTATTACACCGCATTTATTTTTTTTACCATTGCAGCTTGTACCTCTCTCCGTGTCCTTGTACCCTGTGATCTTTTTCCGCTCGGGTAGGATGTTGTGGTTGTGTATACGCACATGGCGAGGTGAGGATTAGCGCCTGGGGTGGTCGAGATGTATCAGTGGAACGGTTACAGTTACAAGCATTTATAAAGCGGCAACAGCTTCTGTAGCGCTGTACAATGGGAGAGACAGAATAACAAATATACATACACGTTACACACATTGAACAGTAGGAGATTAGACTCGGCTCGAGAGCTTACAATCGAAGAATTACAGAATATCAGTATATAGCGGGCAGAATGCGGGAAATGCCCGGAATGCGGCCGTTAAAATGACAAAAGTGTTTTATGAGTCTAAAACCGATACCGCCCGGCCCTTACTGGAGGAATGCGTTCATTCCACAAATATGTCAGGTGTGCGAAGGAATCAGCGCGCACCTTATGTGTGTCATGAGATACGACACCCCGTCCCAAGACACACATTGATTTCACCATCGGAAGGGCGAGGCCTTTACCCTGACGGAAACGGAGCGGCTCCCACAGATCCGACCCACCGAGGCCGGCGTCCCCTTCCCAGGGACATCACAGGACCCAACCCCAGCGAGGGGCATAATTAATGACTCGTTACTCCTAACGACCCCAATAATTAATAACTGCTCCCAGTGCTACTACAGTCAAGGCACAAATGGGCACATAATGTATTCATGCTGATGGGCTGTGCATGAAAAATGCCACCCCGCAGCATGTATAATCCATATGCTGCAGGTAAGAAATCCCAGGTGACCCGCCTAGATTTGCTTCCTGCTGCATATGAATTATACATGTTGCAGGGCCGCACTTTCCTCTACGTGAAATCGTAATATGTGTCCAGGAAAACGTGGCCGAGTCGTTGAGCCTATATAGACGTTATTCCTCATATATTGAGTTTATATACAGTATTTGGGATTGGCCGCCATGCTTCTTTTTGCACACAGTGTATAAGGCTGGGGTCAGACCAGCGCACTTTTAGGCTAGGGTCAGACTAGCGCATTTTTAACGTGCGTTTAGCCGCACGAAATCACAGCCGTACTAGCAGCAAATTACGTCCAATGCCGGGGAACATACGATGAACGGCCGCACGAAAGTTCGTCCGCGCAACGCAAATGGCCAACGAACGCATTTTTTCGAGAACGTCAAACCGCTAGTACGGACGTACAGAGTGCGCTGCGGCCGCATAGCGGCGTGTGTGCGTGATTGGGAGACGTCAGACGCTGCACACGTCCGGCCAACATAACGTCCAGACGCAAAAAGGGTTTTATTGACGATCCGTACAAAATCACGGACGAAAAGGTGCATCGTATGACCAGGTGCATCGTATGACCGCTATCGCGTATTCCGGGAAAAAATACGTACGTTCGTTCGACCGCACTTTTTCACGGACAATGTGAAAAATGCGTTCGTCTGACCCTAGCCTTAACGTGCGTTCTGGCGCACTTAATCACGGCCGCACTAGCAGCAAATGACGGGCAATGACGGCCAATATACGAAGTACGGTCGCACGAAAGTCCAGCTGCGCAACGCAAGTGGAAAATGAACGCATTTTTTCGAGAACGCTGAACCGCTAGTACGGACGTACAGAGTGCGCTGCGCCCGCTAGCGGTGTGTGTGTGTGATTTGGAGACGTCAGACCCTGCTCGTGTCCGCCAACATAACGTCCAGACGCAAAAAGTTTCCTGGTTTGGATCCGTAAAACATCACGCACGAAAATGCGCATCGTATGACCGCTTTCGCCTATTCCGTGAAAAAATACATCAATGCGTTCGGACGCACTTTTTTACGTTCGCGTGTAAAAATGCTTTCGTTTGACCCTAGCCTTAAATGCAGATTCCGTCCAGCCTGGAACGTCCCTTTAACCAATCGTTTCCATCCCTGCTCCTATACAGCTCTTAGGCTGGGTTCACACCTGGGCGTAGCGCTGCGTCGCGCAATGCGCGTGTTTTTTTTACGCGCGTTCGCGCATACAAAAAAAACCGCACGAATGCGCGTTGCAGCGCGTTCGCGGCTATGATATGGCCGCGAACGCGCTGCTGTATGCCCGAAAAGAAGCTCCCGGACTTCTTTCTTGCGTCGGCCGTTTTAAAGCGCGTTCCTGCGCGCTGTAAAATGCTTAGGTCTGAATGGGTCCCATAGCAAAGCATGGGATTTCCCCGTTCCTGCGTTTTAAAGCGTGCACGAACGCGCGTTAAAACGGCTAGGTGTGAACGGGGCCTTACTGCTGGTAAAACTGATACATTGTATACGTCAGGGCCCGGCAACTTCCCGCCATAAACCGTTTATTGCAGCCGCTGCCTGTTCCCCCGGCAACAAGAACCCCATAAAACACCGGGGCGACTAACAGAGGCGTCTGGAGAGTCTATACAGAATATTCCGGATATAAGGTAAGGTGAAAGCACAGTTTGACACCCCGTCGTCATGACATCATATATCTATTGTAGGCTCGCCAGGGCGGCCATGTTTTCCTGGACACACATCACTATTTCATGCAGAGGGAGAGCACAGGGTAAAGTGCTGCCCTGCAACATGTATAATTCATATGCTGCAGGAAAGCAGGTCACCTGGGATCCCTTTTTTATTTCTTACCTGCAGCGTATAGATTATACATGTTGCGGGGTGGCGTTTTTCATGCACTGCCCATCAGCATGAATTAATTATGTGTCCTGGAAAACATGGTGCTTTTTATTGTGTGTGTTTTTGTTTGTTTTGTTATTGTATCTCTATCAGTCTTGGATACATTAGGGGTTTTGTTACATTTTTTGGGGTTTGCAGTGTTCAGATTGGGATATGGCAGTGATTTGGTTACATTTTGGGAATGGGGTTGTTAGAGATTTGGTGATGTGGGGGTGTTCGGATTAGGCTGTAGGTGTTGGGTTGGCTGGGAGTTGTTGGGAATTTGGGGGTGTGAGGACATTGTGGATATTGGGTTATTGTATTACTTTTAAGGGTGTTATATTAGTTTTGGGGGTGTTAGTTTTGCAGAGGTTTGTGTGGGGTATGAGGATGTTAGTTTGGGGGTTGATCTTTTTAAAGAGGTTTGGGGGTATATGGGGTGTCTCGGTTTAAGTTAGAGGCGATTGGATATTTAAGCGATGGGGTGTTGTATTTTTGGATATTAGTCTGGGGTTATGAGGGCTTTGTTTTACTTTTGGGTGTTGCATTAGTTTAGGGGGTTTATGGGGGTGTGGTGTTTGGTTATTGGGGGGCTGTGGGTTGTATTAGATTATGGGGCTGTTTGGGGGGGTTGTCATTTCAGTGATTTTTTTGGGGGGTGTTAATTAGGGTCGTTGTATTTGGGGTTATTGGATGAGGGCTGCGGGTTGTTGGAGGGGTTGTTGTATCACTGTGGGAGGGATGGGGGTGTTTGGGGTTATTGTATGGGGTCTTGCAATAGTTTTGGGGGTATGTTGGTGTTGTTTGGGGGGTTGTATTAGTTTGGTGTTTATGATGGTGTTCTATTACGGTTGGAGGGTGTGCATGATATTGGGGCTGGGGGTTGTTTCCCTTTGGGGTTATTGTGTTGGGGGATGGGGGTGGTGCATTAGTTTGGGGGGTTGGAGAAAGTTCTGTTTTGGGGGGCATGTGACAGGTTGTTTGGAGGGGTTGGAGGGAATTCTCAGTTTTGGGGGGGTCGTATACTTGCCAGGTTCTGGTGGCTCGACTCAAACCCATCGCCTTGAAGCAGTTGGGGGAGGGGGGGTCTGTAATCATTCCGTGGGTAAGGATGAGTACTGAGTGAGTATGCGTCATGTATATGTAGGAACACAATGTGACACTGCGGCCGCGCGGGGAGATAATGACAGCCCCAGCCTCCGCTCACACCCCAGGAATGTAAATTAATAGACGGAGGATTCGAGCCTCTCTCTGCGCCCGGTACCAGCGCGCGGGGGCGAGGGGGGGGGGTCAGTTCTATTTACAGACTTTATACACACATGAATGTATCTTTATACAAAACGACACAATGTTGTTTTAACAATACTTTTATTTAGCGTAACAATAAGGAAACAAGTTGTCTCGGGGCAGCGGGGGAGGGGGCGGCGTTTATTGTTTCTATACAATATGTAATAAAAGGTGCAGAATCCTTCATAAATCACGTTTTCTGTAATTCTCAGATGATTTAGTTCGCCGTGTCCCCTGGCAGGCGGCGCGCTAACCATGCCAGACGCCACGCAGGGTGTTAATGAGCCGTTCATTGTGCTGGATTTCGGAGCTCGGGCTTTTCACGGGTCGCGGCGTCGCTCGGTGTTGGATATTCCCACGTTTTTAGCACCGGCCGCTCAGGACTCGCAATGCCGGCCCGGATCTGGATCTCATTATAAATAAAGGAGGAATTCAGGCTGAATCTGCTCACGCAGCGAGGAACGTGTCCACGGGGAGGGGAGGGGGGGCATAACACGATGGACTGACCAGGAGCCGGCTGCGGCGCCCGCTACACCCCAAACCACAATTACAGGGCAGCGAGGACATTCCACTGGTTTATGGAAATTCCTCCGACGTGCCGGGACCAGCCGCCCCCATTCAGGCCGGAAATAAAGGACGCGGGACAGACGGACGGACAGAGGATCTCTCTGATCATCTGATAAAACAGAATTCTACCCAGTGACCTGACAGACGGACAGACAGCGATCTAACCATCTTATTGAACCAATATATATTCTACAGGACAGACAGACGGACAGACAGCTATCTAACCATCTTATTGAACAAATATATATTCTACTGGACAGACAGACGGACAGACAGCTATCTAACCATCTTATTGAACCAATAGATATTCTACAGGACAGACAGACGGACAGACAGCTATCTAACCATCTTATTGAACCAATAGATATTCTACTGGACAGACAGACAGACGGACAGCTATCTAACCATCTTATTGAACAAATATATATTCTACTGGACAGACAGACGGACAGACAGCTATCTAACCATCTTATTGAACCAATATATATTTTACTGACAGACAGACGGACAGACAGCGATCTAACCATCTTATTGAACCAATAGATATTCTACAGGACAGACAGACGGACAGACAGCTATCTAACCATCTTATTGAACAAATATATATTCTACTGGACAGACAGACGGACAGCTATCTAACCATCTTATTGAACAAATATATATTCTACTGGACAGACAGACGGACAGACAGCTATCTAACCATCTTATTGAACCAATATATATTTTACTGACAGACAGACGGACAGCTATCTAACCATCTTATTGAACCAATATATATTTTACTGACAGACAGACGGACAGCTATCTAACCATCTTCTTGAACCAATATATATTCTACTGGACAGACAGCGATCTAACCATCTTATTGAACCAATATATATTCTACTGGACAGACAGATGGACAGACAGCGATCTAACCATCTTATTGAACCAATATATATTCTACTGGACAAACAGACGGACAGACAGCGATCTAACCATCTTATTGAACCAATATATATTCTACTGGACAGACAGCTGGACAGACAGCTATCTAACCATCTTATTGAACCAATAATATATTCTACTGGACAGACAGACAGCTATCTAACCATCTATTGAACCAATATATATTCTACAGGACAGACAGACGGACAGCTATCTAACCATCTTATTGAACAAATATATATTCTACTGGACAGACAGACGGACAGACAGCTATCTAACCATCTTATTGAACCAATAGATATTCTACAGGACAGACAGACGGACAGACAGCTATCTAACCATCTTATTGAACCAATAGATATTCTACAGGACAGACAGACGGACAGACAGCTATCTAACCATCTTATTGAACAAATATATATTCTACTGGACAGACAGACGGACAGACAGCTATCTAACCATCTTATTGAACCAATATATATTTTACTGACAGACAGACGGACAGACAGCTATCTAACCATCTTATTGAACCAATAGATATTCTACAGGACAGACAGACGGACAGACAGCTATCTAACCATCTTATTGAACAAATATATATTCTACTGGACAGACAGACGGACAGCTATCTAACCATCTTATTGAACAAATATATATTCTACTGGACAGACAGACGGACAGACAGCTATCTAACCATCTTATTGAACAATATATATTTTTACTGACAGACAGACGGACAGCTATCTAACCATCTTATTGAACCAATATATATTTTACTGACAGACAGACGGACAGCTATCTAACCATCTTCTTGAACCAATATATATTCTACTGGACAGACAGCGATCTAACCATCTTATTGAACCAATATATATTCTACTGGACAGACAGATGGACAGACAGCGATCTAACCATCTTATTGAACCAATATATATTCTACTGGACAAACAGACGGACAGACAGCGATCTAACCATCTTATTGAACCAATATATATTCTACTGGACAGACAGCTGGACAGACAGCTTTCTAACCATCTTATTGAACCAATATATATTCTACTGGACAGACAGACAGCTATCTAACCATCTTATTGAACCAATATATATTCTACAGGACAGACAGACGGACAGCTATCTAACCATCTTATTGAACCAATATATATTCTACTGGACAGACAGACGGACAGACAGCGATCTAACCATCTTATTGTACCAATAGATATTCTACTGGACAGACAGACGGACAGACAGCGATCTAACCATCTTATTGTACCAATATATATTCTACAGGACAGACAGATGGACAGCTTTCTAACCATCTTATTGAACCAATATATATTCTACTGGACAGACAGACGGACACGGACACAAAGCTGCCTGATCATTTAATCCAACAATTATATATTCTACTGACTTGGCATAAAAACTAAGACAGACGGACAGAGGCCGACCCCAGACAATCCAATTAAAGGGGATTGTTTGGAGGAGAAAGGACGGACAGACACCGGTGTTTTGGGGGACAGACAGGCTGACAGAGGCCTACAGGACAGTTCAATAAAAGATTGTTTTGGAAGAAGAGCGATGGACAGACAGGCTAATATGGCACCAACAGTTTAAGGACAGACGGACAGTTCCCTATGCCCACCACTGTAGGAAGCGGCACGGCTTGTTTTACAGTAGTTCATGCGGGAGGTTTATGGATTTCGCCAAGTTCCCCGGCGTCACCAGCACCGGCAGAGCACGCTGAATGGAGAATAGCCGCAGATCGCATATTTTGCCGCAGAATAAGGGTTAAATAGCAGGAGCTTCGCTGCCGGTGTTGGGTTTTCTTTCTGTGGATTGCTGAAGCTCATCGTAGTTGCAACAACCGCGAACATCAGTGTTTAGCGAATAACCCCTTTATCTACTAAACATTGCATCGAGCTGATCCAGCTGAGACGGTTTCACTGGTTAGTTTGGTGATTTAAGGAAAAGGACGTTTCGGCACCTTCAGAACCTTTTTCAAGGTGTGTATTTATATTTTTATTACGCAATACACCTTGAAGAAGGCTCTGAAGGCGCCGAAACATTTTTATACATATATTAATTTATTTATTTATTTGCAAAGTATTTTACCAGAAAGGATACATTGAGATTTCTCTCGTTTTCAAGTATGTCCTGGGTTCAAGAATAGAATATTATTTTATTACATGAAATATTCTATTCTTGAAAAAACCTTATATATACAGTTGTGTTCAAAATTATTCAACCCCCACTGAAATTGAGTGTTTTGGCCAGTTTGACATTGATTTTGATCATTCAGTCATCTTGCTTACAATTAAATCAAAGAGGCACGTGTAGGTCAGACAAATATAACATAACATTTATAATGAAATAACCACAAATGTCTTTTCTGTGCTCACATCATTATCAGTTTTATTCAACCCCCAAGTGACATTCAATCTTAGTACTTAGTACAACATCCTTTTACAGTTATAACAGCTTTTAAACGTGAAGCATAGCTTGACACAAGTGTCTTGCAGCCATCTACGGGTATCTTCGCCCATTCGTCATGGGCAAAAGCCTCCAGTTCAGTCACATTCTTAGGCTTGCGCACTGCAACTGCTTTCTTTAAGTCCCACCAGAGGTTCTCAATCGGATTTAAGTCAGGTGACTGCGATGGCCACTCCAAAATGTTCCAGCCTTTAATCTGCAACCATGCTCTAGTGGACTTGGAGGTATGCTTGGGATCATTGTCCTGTTGAAAGGTCCAACGTCTCCAAGCCTCAGGTTTGTGACGGACTGCATCACATTGTTATCCAATATCTCCTGGTACTGAAGAGAATTCATGGTACCTTGCACACGCTGAAGCTTCCCTGTACCTGCAGAAGCAAAGCAGCCCCAAAGCATGATTGACCCCCCCGCCATGCTTCACAGTAGGCAAGGTGTTCTTTTCTTCATAGGCCTTGTTCTTCCTCCTCCAAACATAGCGTTGATCCATGGGCCCAAACAGTTCTAATTTTGTTTCATCAGTCCACAGAACACTATCCCAAAACTTCTGTGGTTTGTCCACATGACTTTTGGCATACTGCAGTCGACTCTTCTTATTCTTTGGAGACAGCAAGGGGGTGCGCCTGGGAGTTCTGGCATGGAGGCCTTCATTACGCAGTGTGCGCCGTATTGTCTGAGCTGAAACTTCAGTACCCACATCTGACAAATCTTTTCTTAGTTCCTCAGCAGTCACACGGGGACTTTTCTCCACTCTACGCTTCAGGTAGCGCACAGCAGTCGAAGTCAGCATCTTCTTTCTGCCACGACCAGGTAGCGTTTCAACCGTGCCCTTTGCCTTGAATTTGCGAATGATGCTTCCTATGGTCTCTCTTGGTATGTTTAACATCTTTGCAATCTTCTTATAGCCATTGCCCTTCCTGTGAAGAGTAATCACCTCTTCTCTTGTCTTCCTGGACCATTCTCTTGACTTCACCATGTTTGTAACCACACCAGTAAATGTCTAGAAGGAGCTGAGTATCACAGTCATTTTAAAGCTGCCTAATTGGTGCTTATTATGCTTTATTGCTGCTCCGTGACATCCACAGGTGTTTTCAATACCTGATTGAAAACACTTGAATGAACCTCTGTTCTTCAGAGTGGTAGTCTTTAAGGGGTTGAATAATTGTGTCAATGAAGAATTCACAAAAGAAACATTTACTACTGTATTACAAAACCAATTGATGTCATTTTAGTTGCATATGGTTCTTTAAAAAGTCCTTGTAGGATTTCATTCTGAATACAATTACAAATGTCACTAAATTCCCTAAAACCCTTTACAGCATTGGGGGTTGAATAATTTTGAACACAACTGTAATTATATATATATAATTTTAAAAAAAAGGTGTATTTATATATATACACACACACACCTTTTTTTTTTTAAGAATACACAATTTCATATAATAAAATAATAATTCTTGGGGGGGGGGGAGTAATAAATATATAATTTTTTTCACCAAGAATAGAATATTTCAGATAATAAGATTAAGATCCCGCTGCATTCCATGAAATGATTTGCCCGCTGCCCTCCTCGCCCTCCCTGGTGTCTGAACGCCCCTTTCGGTAAACACATGGTCGCCTGGGGTCTCCCCGAGATGCAGAATAGCTGATCCCTCCTGGGTATGGAGCGAGGGATGAATAAATCGCCGCCGCTGCCGTCTTTATCGCCTTTTTTTTTTTTTTTTAAAGTTGCTTTTGGAAACGGGAAGTTTTCTAAATAAGCTGCAATTAGCCCAAAAATGACCCGGTGCGGATAATGACTGGCATTGTTCCTCCGTCCTGACCGGCTCAGCCCGGGTACAATTACAGGCTAACGCAGACATTCCTCCGGTGCGGCAGGAATTTATCCATCCCATGCCAAGCCCAGGACAGAAACTCTCCATAATGACAGGTCAGGGAGAACACACACAGGGTCTGTCAGTGCCACCCGATGCCCAGCAGGAATGCGCCCCGGCTACAGCTGGCACACGCGGGATCCATCCGGGGAACGTGTCCTGCTGCAGCCAGCCTTTTTCTTAACTCCACACACAACATGGACCTTTAACCAGAAAAGCTGGACATGTCATGCTGTGTATTTTATAAATTCCTCCCAATCAAATGTGATACCCCAATATTGCACATCCGGGAGGAATTTCTAAATGTATTACAGCTGATGCATAGGGCCGGTTCCTGCACTGAGGACCAAACCAAAGAGGAGAAAGCCAGCGTTAACTTAACACAACACATGTGAGTGAACTCAACGTGGCCTGTACGCTGGGATACATGTTGTATATGTACGTAGTGCTCTGTGGCCTGTATGCTGTGCTGCGCTGTCTGTATGTGGTGACACGTGGCCTGTATGCTGTGCTGCGATGTCTGTATGTGGTGACACGTGGCCTGTATGCTGTGCTGCGATGTCTGAGTGTCTGTATGTGGTGGTACACGGCCTATATGTTGTGGCATGTAGTCTGTGGGCGGGGACATGTTGCCTGTATGTTGTGACATGTAGTCTGTGCGTGGTGGTACGCGGCCTGTATGTTGCGGCATGTAGTCTGTGCGTGGTGGTACGCGGCCTGTATGTTGCAGCATGTAGTCTGTGCGTGGTGGTACGTGGCCTGTATGTTGCGGCATGTAGTCTGTGCGTGGTGGTACGCGGCCTGTATGTTGCGGCATGTAGTCTGTGCGTGGTGGTACGCAGCCTGTATGTTGCGGCATGTAGTCTGTGCGTGGTGGTACGCGGCCTGTATGTTGGGGCATGTAGTCTGTGCGTGGTGGTACGCGGCCTGTATGTTGCAGCATGTAGTCTGTGCGTGGTGGTACGCGGCCTGTATGTTGCAGCATGTAGTCTGTGCGTGGTGGTACGCGGCCTGTATGTTGCGGCATGTAGTCTGTGCGTGGTGGTACGCGGCCTGTATGTTGCGGCATGTAGTCTGTGCGTGGTGGTACGCGGCCTGTATGTTGCAGCATGTAGTCTGTGCGTGGTGGTACGCGGCCTGTATGTTGCGGCATGTAGTCTGTGCGTGGTGGTACGCGGCCTGTATGTTGCAGCATGTAGTCTGTGCGTGGTGGTACGCGGCCTGTATGTTGCAGCATGTAGTCTGTGCGTGGTGGTACGCGGCCTGTGGTAAGACCCCGTGTAAAGCGCCGCACTCTCCTCAGTCTCTGGTATTTTGTCGTCATAGAAGAATCGAGGAGCAAAATAACAGAATGTGAATAAACGACGAGATAAATGTTTAATGGTTTGGAATATAAGTCGAGGGAGGGGGGGTTTAGCAGAAATGGAGGAAATACCGGCATTTATTTTCCAGATGTTCGGGGAGGGGGAGGGGCGCACACTCTGTAACCTTTATCCTTTCATACTGCACCATGTGTGATGACATCATAACACTGACAGACTCGCAGTTCTCA